>OY856412.1:801304591-801669591 GCA_963693085.1 Alisma plantago-aquatica
ATGGCATCTAGAAGCAAACTCTCTAGTTTTGGCCTTGTTAGTTATTATGGGTTATTAACAAGTTATGATGATTTTTATAGGGGAATCTAATGACCCATCCGTTGGCTCTGGATTGCAGTTTCTACGTAGCTGGTGACACACGTAGGGGATGGATTGTAGATTCCTCATGGAGAAAACCATAGGGTTTTGACCCCTTCTATCATACTTTCCCCCTTATATGGATCTTATGCAACCCTCCCATGATGTGATCATTATGGGTGGGTGAATATCTTCTGCCTTTCCTCACCGCTCTCTCCTCTCACCATTCTCAACTTGTCTTACAGAAGGGTTGGCTGACCTGGGGTTCACCGATCTGAACCACCTTCTTATGCGACAACCCTCTTCAATCTTAGATATCCATATGACTCCATAGTTAGATATGTGATGAATTCATTCCACTTTCTCCTTCCTGGTAGTACATGTATTTCTGATGAGTTCCACACTAAGAGGAACCTTGAATCTCTTGTGTGGATCTAAATGAATCGTGAGACTTCAGAGGGTCATCTCACAGTCAAACCTTCCCAAAAATCTCCATGTCGTAGCCGAAAATAAGAGTAGTAGGCCATCAGAGCTCAGATCTAACCCGACACCTACTCCTACCCAATGTTGCAGACTGAACCTACGACCACCGGCCAGAGATTCTAACCTCTGAGACTGGTCATCAGGTACCACCTCTAAAGACCACCATCAAGGTACAATACAGGAGGCAGAGCTCCATGGACATTTAGGAGGTTGAAGACATATAGGAACCTTAAGCCCCTTCCTTGCTGTCTACCTCGGTCCAGTAGTCAGAATAGATGGTTACAGGGAAGTACGGCCCCATCGAACCACCAATCAACCTCGGGAAGGAGGTTCTTCTAACAACGGAATCGAGAGAACAATCATCATCCTGAGCAGACCAGAAGGAAGTTGCGAGCACAGGCCAGCAAATATGAAGGAGAGAGACCACATAGAAAGTGAAAGTACCTTGGATCTGTGGCGATTTACTAGTCGGCGATACCTCTCCCATCGACGGCGCTCGAAGCGCAGCAAAATGGGATGAATAATCCGCAGCGTGAGATAGTGAGAAAGAGGAGAGAAGAGTGATCGGGCCCTCTTGACTCTCCACCCAGCCTGAAATGGGTCTGAACTACCTGAACCGGTCGGCCTAAGCCTTGTTAAAGGTAACTCATTTATTGATTCTCAAGAAATAGATTGGACCTTAGAAAAATGGTTAAAAATAACTACTTTGGCCTATAAATGCTCCAAAAATACCCCTAGACTCAAAAAACTGTACACTTTATTATTGGACTCCTAGATCAGACCCTTGAACCACTTTCAATGAAAATATTTAATTTAGAGTATACTGCTCCTTCTATGGTTTATTAAATGAAATTAATAATAACCATTTGAGATTAATTCTCAAAAAATTAAGTTTGAACCCTACATCACATAGAAACCATATATGGACTCTGATGTGAGTAATAATTCCCAACATTGGGTCTTTTCCTATTAATGATTAATTAGATTCTTTTTGTCTTATTTTAAATTCTAGAAAATAGACTAAGCATCAAAAAATTATGAAATTTGAACCAAACCCTTGTAATGACCTCTTGATTAGTAGAAAAATTTTAGACACAAGTTCTAGGTGGTTTGAACCTAGATTTGACCAAAACCCTAATTTTGACCTAAAATACCATTAATAATGATGAATATGTTATTAATGATGATTAATTAATATAAATCAGGTGGTGACCAGAATAGTAGATAATGATGGACATAATAAGAATCTCTGAACTTAGGTATGTGGTTTTTATTTAGTATATGACTAGTTTTCATGGATGCATAATGATATGATGTACTTTGGATGATTTTATTTGCATATAAATTCTTGTATGCGTATTAGTAGTATATGCTTCGCCAAAACTTAATGAAACATAAATGGATATTTTGATGAGTTGTAGCTACTAGTGCACATGGCCTAGTATGGATGTATGTTTCCTAACATGGATGTATGATGAATTGCCCATGTTGAATGTATGATAAAATAATTTTTCCCATACTGGATATATGATATGTTCTTATAAAATTGTAGTACAACTGCATCTAATGAAACGTATAAAAGATGTGTTTACCTTATTATCACATTATATGATGTTTTCTTTTACTCTTTCTTTCTCAAGTTATTTCAATGATGCAAACATATTAGTATGTATCTTTCTACCCACGTACACAACACCTTGTGTGTTGATTCGTTGTTTCACATATGTTTTAGGTTCCGAGCTAGCGTGGGATAAAAGATGGGAAGTGAGCAATTTTCTAATTTGTACCTATTCTGTTAAGATCTTGTTAGCATACATGTTCACAGACTTGTAAATTTTTCTTCAAATTATATAAATGTAAGTTGTAAATTTAATTCATTTTGTAATATACATGTTGAATGTTGGTGTATGTTATATTGAATATTCATGTATGCACATATTGTTTCCGCAATGCACTTTGATACAATTAGTGAACATTTTCATATTTTCCCTCTCGGGCCTTCTAAGTCTCGAGAAGGAAGAATCTGAAAATGTTACAGTTGGTATCAAAGCATGAACAATAGCTACACCTAACAATTGCCCACCATGAAACAAAAAAAAAGCTCACCTTTCACTTTAAACCCTAGAAACATAGCAAGTTGTTCTACAAGAACTAGGTTTTACTTAGCCTCTAGGTTAGAACCTAGATGTTTGAGAACTAGGTTTAGACATGTGTATGAAACCCTTTCCATATAGAGCTCATATGTATTGGGTAGCTACACTAGTCTACGTCTCGTTCTCACCATTTCACTAGGTGACATAGCACTAGACTATCTACTGTGTGTGGGATACTCGATTTTGCTAATTTGGTTTTGTTTTCCAATCGGCTCAAGCCTCGACAGTTTTCTATGACCTCTTCTATCTCGGAGACAAACTATATAATATTTTATTAAATATATGTAAATATAAAATGTGTCCGTCAGACTGGAGAGTAATTAGTGTTCATGCAACCTAATTTAAAGGGAGTGACATTAATCTAGAAGAGAGAGTAGATCTAGATTAGATGTCTGGAGCCTTATTGGATATGTGAAAGTTAGAGTAGATGATTGATTTATATATATGATATAAGCATGTGTAATTTTATCCAAGTTTGATCTGTACCGGTATACATTTCCTTATAATGATTTAAGTTGTATATGAGCTGAATCCCAATTTGGAGAACCTAAGCTACGTCTTGATGATGAAAGTACATTTTCTTTTCTTACTTAAGATGAGTTAAGTTAAGATAAAGTTGAATATGCACGAGCCTCAAGCTCTTTTACAAAGGAGGACCTCCAGTGTTAGGACAAGATACGTGGTGAACTTAAGAGAGAGTGAGACCCACAGGGATAGGGTCATAGGACCTACCTTTAATATATAAAAAATATGTGATATATATATGAAATGGTGTGTCCTAAGTTGGGTTACTCCTGAGTAGACGAGTTGAGTCCTTTTTGCATGATTCAATCCTATGTGTGATAGTAGGGTAAAAAAATGATGATGGGTAGGTGACTTATAATCAGAAATTCAATCCTTTTAATTGAGTTAGGTCCTAACTTGGGTGACATATGTTGTGAATCTCATCACTAGCTGCAAGTGAGGTGTTATATGAAACTCTGGTTAGGAGAGTAAACTGCTTTTTGCATAAGATACACATAAATATTGTTCCCCCACTTCTCTTTATTAATATATGATGCTAGAAACCTCACTTGAGCTACATATATGATTATACATGAGGAGTCACTCACAAAAGCTTGACCTATTATATATTCCTTTCCTACATCATACATATAATATCCAAGTTTGAAATCAGGATAACCTTGATTTACTATGTTATCTTTCCCTCTATATCATACATGAAGGATGTATGTCTGACATAATGAGCTTGAAATAAAGATATCCTTGGATCATAGATACATGATCACGAAATATAGTTCCTAAACTCCATTTTACAACTCTAAGATTCAAGTTTGATGATAAATCTCACACCACAGGGTGAAACTCTATACTCAAGCATGTAAAGTAAGGTCTTTCTATATTGATGAAAACTATGTAAGATTTTGATCCTAAATCCATACTAATAATGTTAAGTGTGAATGATCTATTATTAGATGACGTAGAATCTTGATATCACCTTGCACGCTTTAATGGTGTAAAAGATGAAACCCTTAGTAATACATTCTCAACTCTATATGAGTAAATAAATCCCTAATTATTAGGGTAATAATAGATGTAAATCCTAGAATGAAAGATGTCAAGTTATGAATAAGTCATTAAATGATGTTTCAATTCAAAAAGGAAATGTATTGTTTCAACCTATATAAGGTGGGGTGGGTACACCCGAGATGATGGAGAAGATAATGTTAGGGTTTTAGGGGAGTCAGAGAAGGCAACGAAAACAAAAAAAATTCTCCCAAACCCAGAACGAAGGAATCGTGTCAACATCTGTACAATAGGAAGGATGGTTTGTAGAGACATACCTTGTCCCGAAGCTTGCTCGGCGACGTTACCTCGCGGCTTGTGCGGTCTTCACCTCCGGTCTTGGACGGTGTCTGTGCAGCTCCTGGTCTCACCGTGACTGTCAGGATTGACAGTTGTTCTTCGAGCGGCAAAAGTCTCCCGCCTCTGAAGTAGTCCACACGGACCACCTGGAACTCCGATCTCCTTGTCCCACAAGGAATCGAAAGGATTCGCACCCTCCTGTCGGCGTACTAGCCACTGACACACTCTCCTGCCACCAGTCACTTTTCTGTAGCTGTCTTTCCCTTGTTGTGCCTCCCTTATCATGTAGCACTTGCTCGGGCTCTCCTTGTTAACACAACCAGAGAGAACGACAACTTTGCAGAGCAACTAGTGTTCTGAGTTGTTGTTCTTGAGAAGCCTCCAGTACCCCTATATATATAGGTAGAGCTGTCAAACGGGTGGGGGGTTGCGTTTGGGTTGGGTCATTGCGGGTGTAGGTTTGGCGGGTGTGGGTCAAAAAGATACACTTCTAAATGGGTGGAAGAAAAGCACACCCAAACCCGACCCAACGGGTTGCGGGTTTCCCGCGGATGCCCATATAAAATGTGTACAATCAACAGTAAGTTATCAGCTACTTTCTTTAACACTAAAAACAACATTTGAAATGGCTTGTAACTATTGTTTTTATGTCAAATATAGTGCAAAAGAACCAACCAACTACTATGTTTGACATCAAACTAGTCGATTAGTTTTTGATATATGAAAAAGTAGCAGCTAGTTGTATGTTGATATAAATGAGGAAAATTGATGTAGTTTTCATAAATAAATATCACAAGAAAAATACATAATTTTGTCATGTAACATTAGGCATTCCTAATATTACAAGTACTTGTTATTGCCTATTGCAGACACAAAATAAAGAGAATACAATTGTTGTTGGTAAAGGTAAAGAATTAACTTGTACAAAACAAGCAACATCTTTTAATAGGTGTATGTGTATATTATGTATATGAATATATTTGCTTCAATTAATTGGGTCACCCGCGGGTGCCCGCGGATCACCCACGAAACCCGCTTAATAAACGGGTGGGTATGGGTTTGGGTGATTTTCAACGGGTGGCAAATTTTGCCACCCAAACCCAACTTAAACGGGTCGACCCATGGGCGCCCGCGGATTTTGACCCAGTTTGAAAGGTCTATATATAGGAGGGTCATGGGACAGGGTTCTCTACCCCGGGTAATGCGGGATTAAAGTAGGAGTAGAAGGGTTCGAGATTTTTCACAAAACAACCAATTGCACCACCTGAATCGATCGTTTCAAGCATGAAACGGTCGGTTGGGGACCTGAGCTGATCGGTTCACACCTGAGCCGATCGGTTCGTGGTCCTGATCAGTTCTCGATTGACTTTTCCTAGTTTGTTTCGAATTGATCCAAATACCAATCCTTGTTCCAATCAAATTGGACAAGTAAAATGGAAGGAAATTTCTCACCAACCTGACTTTCCCAACTTGCTCGTTTGGACAAGTTCAGCCGATCGGTTCAACCCTTGAACTGGTCGATTCAGCCTGCCCTGAGATGATCGGTTCATCACATGAGCCAATCGGTTCACCAACCTGAGCTGATCGGTTCATCACATGAGCTGATCGGTTGGGAGTGCAGACTACACAAAATTAGTCAATTGTAGTTTCAATAAATCTGATACTCTAATCAATCGGTCCAACACCTTGAACACTATGATACCGAGCTATCAATTGATTGAGTGTTTAATTGAACTACTAAACTGCTTTAGTATTCAATCTAAGCATCATTTGTGGATAAACTCCTCTTCCAGGTTAAATCCTATGTGTGTGACCCTGTAGGTCCATTTCACGTTGGCAGTGAAAGTCCTTAACACTTATGACTTCACAAGCAAAGAGCGGTGCCTAGTCACACATCAATACTACCCAAGTGAAAAGGAAAGTTGAAGAACAAGTTTCAATCCTACAATCTATTATTTGTGTTACAATGAATGTATAATTCCTTTGTCACTGATATCTCGAATGAACTCGAGTCATGGAACAATCATCCTGTCAATGTTCATTCAGTTTCTTGATCTCAGAGTAGATTGGAGGAGATATGAATGACGTCAATATCACATACTGATTCACACATGCATGCACGCCTATCTCAATCCTACTCATCAAGTGGCCATGGATATCAAACTCCCTCAGCAGGGACAAATCCCATATCTATCACTCACCCCTCAAAAGCCCCATGTGTCAAAGCCACCCAATCATCACCTTTATAACAACCCATGTTTCAGGACTACGTTTGATGATGTCAAAGTGTACCCAACGACATGTTTTGAGTTTAGTGATTTCAGGTCAAAGAATCACACTCACCACCATCACTTTGAGAACTGACTGTGACTACCATGTCATGGTTCCATGTGTCAAACTCACGGTGGGTCTATCCGATACACTTGTTCTCTAACAAGTACTATGTGTTTGGTTTGATATCTCCATATCATGACTAACGAGATTCTGTCATCAACCAACAACACAATCTAGTCTTGTGTGTCATTGGTGTCTATCTGTCTTCCACAATGACATCCGACTAGGGACATAATAAGAATGTACAAACTCTTAGCATCTGTATGATCTCATCGTTCAGGTCCTTAACCTGAAAGCATACGTCATTGAGTACTGTCAGTCACTAGACATTCAATCTGTTCTATCATTATCTCATATGATTGAACCAAAAAGAATTGGAAGCTTGCCATTGCTATTTATCAAATCAATCTTAATGTATCCCACCAATCATCCCATGATTGGCTCTCAAGGCATACATACCAACAGACTCCCACTTGCACTGCGAGCCAATCACCCTTGAATCATATTCATAGTGATCTTCAAACATGTCCCACATGTTACTGTGCTCTAGTGATAACATAGTGAGTTATGGCAACACCTTGCCAAAGTCAGTATTAACTTCATGTCTCTCATCTCTTCATTGTACATCACACATATGAGATGGAGTTTCCGTAATATGCGATCTAGTATTCCTTTTCTAACCTTTAGCCACATTGCATGACCAAGTACTCCTTACTTGTCATCAAAGATCGGAATATCTATAAGTTCATCTTATGAACTTCCAGATCCATATAGTATCCATCGATGTTCTCTAACACACGGATACTTGACATTTCCTTTTAAAACAACTTTATTGGAACGTTTCCATTTAACAAACATTCACTTTTATATATCCCATATATATTTTGCGATTCATTATCTGTCCTTTTTCAGAAGTTCGCATCAGTGTAACTCTTTACAATGAACCCTTCCTTATTTCCATAGAACTAGTACTTCTCAAGTACTTATCAAGTTCTTATGGTATTCTAGTAACCCTTACTAGAACTAGACAGACATCCACTCGTCATGTCCCACATATGAGTTATCAGGATGAACACATCATATTCTCATGTCCTACATACAAGATGATGAATGCATTTTATTCTTGTCATGTCCATACATGCAAGATGATTGGATGATTGCATACATGATCGATCCTTATCTATTCTTAGTGTTCCCATTCTTCATAAGAATTGGACACTTGACCTTGGGATACTAACTCCATGTAACATGGACAAGTTTTCTCCCATTGAAACTGTGCATATTGAACCCTTCAGTATAGATTGTCAATGTATGCTCTCTCTTTTTAGGTCAAGAGGTTTTTTTTTTAGAATTGTCTTTAAAGATCTCTATTCCTATCACATAGGAAACGTCTCTATCTTCCATAAAGATAATTTCCACTTTGGATTTCCATTCTAGAACATCTCATTCCTCATCAACATGTGGAATGCAAATACGCTCCCACTAATCACAGATCCCTTCTTTATCTTTGTCATATCAGTCAAACCCTTTGACTCTATCATTAAAGTAAAGATCTAGCTCTGAGTTGCTTGTACTTAATCAATCACATTGATTAGTCTATTGTAACTTATAGACTTCATTTGATTTAATGGATTCATAAACCTTATAGGTTGTGGCACGTACACATCCTTGTTTTATTCCTCATAGGAATGCAGTTTTAGTATGCGTATGGAAAATCTCTTAGTCATTAAGTTGCAATTAACAAGCATCATCCTTCTCAAAATGTTATCCATGTGTCTTAATGCTTAAGACTCATTCACACTTATGGAGTTCATCCCAATGGGTGCTACCATCAAGGTCATACCTTATGGTTTACATGGAAGTCATTTAGGATGGTCATAAACCATAACTCAAAATCCGGTTCCTCATATTCACCTAGATAGTTGACTCATCACATGACCAACTCATCACATAGATAATTGAGGTGTATCTGTCAAGGATATAAGAATTCACAACTCCTTGTGATTCTTTATGTCCTTTATTAGTGTGGGGTATTCATTGTTTAAGAAGAAATTAGTTATTTGATAATCATCTTCTAACTTCTTAGAGTATGACTCCTTTTGATTTAGACATCAACATGCCTTAATCATGAGCTCACTATGATACATTATCATAGTCACTCATAAGGATCTCAAACATTTGGTCCAAGTATTTCATTCATTGATCTCATCAAGAATTAACGCTTTACCAAATTTGTACTTCATGATATTCTTGAACACTTCAAGATATTCATATTGGTATTTCTCTAAACACCATTTAAAGTATTAGCATTAACTCTAATAGGTATGTAAATACATCACATGCATTATACCTAATAGGATAATCATTCTTCCATTACCTAAGTGAAGATTGATTAATCATGTCCAAGAGATTCATGTCTCTTACTGGTTTTCTAACCAAAAGAGTCTAGATTTATCAATCATATGGAAACTAGAAATGAATTTCTCATGATTTATGCTAATTTGATTTTTTGAGTTATCAATAACTTTTAGGTATCATTTTATCTTATGCATACCAAGTACCACAAGATAAACAAGGCATTGCCATAAAGATCATATCTTTGAAATTGAAACATCAACTTTATTAATTGCTATCATTTTCATACAATATGCAAAAATAATGTGTTTCTATCCATTGGCAAATATGAAATAGCAGTTCAAACCTCTATTACATGCCTTCAAGGCTAAAAATAAGCTAAAGTACTCCTATCTATGGCGGCAACACTTTCCTCATTTATTGGGTGCTTTACACTTTATATCTTGGTATCATATATCTTAAAAGTGTTATAAGTTTATTTCATGACACCTTCAGGTGGAGACGTCTACCGCCTCCTTCTTCTTTAGTTCTTCCAGATAGAGTGGACAATTCCTTTTCCAATGTCCTGGCTTTTGACAATGGTGGCAATTGCCTCTCATGGTCACGCCTCCTGTGGCCTTGAGAGTTGAAGACGACTTGGGCTACTGGATAGCATCAGAACCTTTCTTAGCCTTGCCTTTGCCCTTGTGCTTGGACTTGCCTTTCTTGTTGCTGATCATCATTACAGACTTAGGCTTGTCCTTCTTCATCTGTGCCTTGGCTGTCCTCAACATGCCCAAAAACTCTGTCAACGGCTTGTCAAAGTTGTTCATATTGTAGTTCATCACAAACTGACTGTAGGATTCTGACAATGATTGCAATATCACGTTAGTAGCCAACTCTTGGCTCAGAGGAAATCCCAGTCTTGTCATGTTCTCTACATACCCAATCATTTTGAGTGTGTGAGGACCAACTGGATCTCCTTCTGTCATGACACACTTGAACAGCACCCTGGAGACATCATATCTCTCTTGCCGTGCTTGATCTTCATACATGTTCTTGAGATGTTGAATCATCTCAATGATACCCATGTTCTCATGTTGTCTCTGCAACTCATGGTTCATGGAGAAAAACATCAAGCACTTTGCATCAATGGCATCTTCAAAATGTTTCTTATAAGCATCCCTTTCTACCTTTTGTGCGGTAGGAGTAGGTTCCTCTAGAACTGGAGTATCCAGGACATAGAGCTTTCGCTCTTGAGTGAGAACAATTCTCAATGTCCTAAACCAGTCGTGGAAGTTAGTCCCATTCAGCTTGTCCTTTTCAAGGACCGATCGCAATGAACAATGATTGTGGTTTGTTGTCATTTTTACTACAAAAGGAAATATACATAGTTTAGTCCAAAACTAAATTTTGACTTATTTGATCGATTTGAAAAATTGATGATACAATTAGGACTTTAATTAATTACCGCTCCCACTACTTTTTGTTCAAATTGATAGCCCTCACCATCAATTTGGAAGATTGCAACGTACAATCTTCTAGTGGGTCAAGATCCTGAAATCCTCTGAGTCATGGACCAGCTAGGGCTGTCACCCACAACTTAGATCTTCCAGATAGGCAACTTTTGCCAATTGCATCATATGCAACTCTTGAAAGATGTCATATGCAACTCCTTGCCATGATCACCTCCATGCCTCAAGGTGCTAGATCCTATCTAGGTCACCTTGTTAAGTCAGACCCAAAGCCAACACGATGAATATGCACCCTGCTAGGGCAGACCCACATATCCATCCTTCACGCCTCCACGAGATAGACGGTGCACCACGCTAGGGCGTGCCCACACTTGGCCGATCAAGCTTTTCACGTGTGTCGCATTTGGAAGGCATCTAAAACTTTAATATTTAATGAGGGGTTTGGTTTTTATAGGTACATATACATATCCAATCACCACAATACATAGTATGTATCATATACATGCTATATCCCACTGAAAACATGCGAAACGATAAAAGCAATGATTATGGCCATCCTAATGTGATTCCTCGAGCCAAGAGGAATCACGGTCATCTAGGTCTACATCACATGCAACCTGTTCATGATGAAGTGCTATAGCCGTCTGAGTTGATCAACTCATCACATGAATGACCTGCTCGCTTTGGCCGGTCGTCTGGGTGCCACCAGCCGATCGATTGGCTTCTCTAACTAATCAGTTCGCTTGGTCATCGTACATCTCTTCATGGCTGCCACCCACTCGTCTCGCTCCTCGAATCGATCGTATGGATTGCCAACCGATTGGTTCACCACTTGAACCGATCGTCTTAGTTGTCGTCAGATTGTCCTCCGTTCTTTGATCTAACAGGAAATATAACAAGATCTATCCTATTTACATTTAAATAGAGAAACCATGAGTTACATTCGGGGGGAGCAAAGGTAGGAAAGAAATCTCGAGTTATCTCGAGTTACATCAGGAATAGGAGATAGGGAATCGGTGCACAGACAGAGATGCAAGCAACCACATTCAACCAAGCACACATACATAGGATTTATTGGCCATAAACACGCTAGACATCTACCACTAAACTCGTTTAAGGGTGACGGGTATCGAGTGCATTCATATTACATATCATATATGTATATTGGGATTTGTGGATTTAGGATTTGACATGCATAAAGCCAATTTTATTTGCATTATATGCAATAAATAAAGGCGACAAACCAAAATCAATCACATCGATAATCCAAAAGTATAGAGTAGTTGATGTGGCTCTGATACCACTGTTAGGGTTTTAGGGGAGTCAGAGAAGTCAGTGGAAACAAAAAAAAATTCTCCCAAACCCAGAACGAAGGAATCGTGTCAACGTCTGTACAATAGGAAGGATAGTTTGTAGAGGCATACCTTTTCCCGAGGTTTGCTCAACAACGTTACCTCACAACTTGCATGGTCTTCACCTCCGGTCTTGGATGGTGTCTATGCAGCTCCTGGTCTCACTGGGACTGTCGAGATTGACAGTTGTCCTCCAAGCGGCAGAAGTCTCCCGCCTCTGAAGTAGTCCACACAGACCACCTGGATCTCCGATCTCCTTGTCCCACAAGGAATCAGAAGGAGTCACACCCTCCTATTCGCGTACTAGCCACTGACACACTCTCCTACCACCAGTCGCTTTTCTACAGTTGTCTTTCCCTTACTGTGCCTACCTTATCGGGTAGCACTTGCTCGAGATCTCCTGGTTACCACAACCAGAGAGAATGACAACTTTGCAGAGAAACTATTGTTCTGAGTTGTTGTTCTTGAGAAGCCCCCAGTACCCCTATATATATAAGAGGGTCATGGGACAAGGTTCTCTACCCCAGGTAATGCGCGATTAAAGCAGGAGTAGAAGGGTTTGAGATTTTCCACAAAACAACCAACTGCGCCACCTGAACTGATCATTTCAAGCATGAAACGGTCGGTTGGGGACCTGAACCGATCGGTTGGGACACCTGAGCCGATCGGTTCAAGCATGAGATGATCGGTTCGTGGTCCTGATCAGTTCCCGATTGACTTTTCCTCTTTTGTTTCGAGTTGATCCAAATACCAATTCTTGTTCCAATCAAATTGGACAAGTGAAACGAAAGGAAATTTCTCACCAACCTGACTTTCCCAACTTGCTCATTTGGTCCAGTTCAGTCAATCGGTTCAACCCTTGAACCGGTCGATTCAGCCTGTCCTAAGCCGATCGGTTCATCACATGTGTCGATCGGTTCACCAACCTGAGCCAATCGGTTCATCACATGAGCCGATCGGTTGGGAGTGCAGACTGCGCAGAATCAGTCAATTGCAGTTTCAATCAATCTGATACTCTAATCAATCGGTCCAACACCTTGAACACTATGATACTGAGCTATCAATTGATTGATTGTTTAATTGAACTACCAAACTCCTTTAGTAATCAATCTAAACATCATTTGTGGATAAACTCCTCTTCCAGGTTAAATCCTATGTGTGTGACCCTGCAGGTCCATTTCATGTTGGTAGTGAAAGTCCATGACACTTATGACTTCACAAGAAAAGAGTGGTGCCTAGTCACACATCAGTGCTACCCAAGTGAAAAGGAAAGTTGGAGAATAACTTTCAATCCTACAATCCGTGAATGGTGTTACATTTAATGTATAATTCCTTTGTCACTGATATCCCGAATGAACTTGAGGCATGGAACAATCATCCTGTCAATGTTCATTCAGTTTCTTGATCTCAGAGTAGATTGGAGGAGATATGAATGACGTCAATATCACATATTGATTCATACATGCGTGCACGCCTATCTCAATCCTACTCATCAAGTGGCCATGGATATCAAACTCCCTCAAGAGGGACAAATCCCATATCTATCACTCACCCCTCAAAAGCCCCATGTGTCAAAGCCACCCAATCATCACCTTTATAACAACCCATGTTTCAAGACTGCGTTTGATGATGTCAACGTGTACCCAATGACATGTGTTGAGTGTAGTGATTTCAGGTCAAAGAATCACACTCACCACCATCACTATGAGAACTGACTGTGACTACCATGTCATGGTTCCATGTGTCAAACTCACGGTGGGTCTGTCCGGTACACTTGTTCTCTAACAAGTACCTATGTGTTTGGTTTGATATCTCCATATCATCACTAACGAGATTCTGTCATCAACCAACAACACAATCTAGTCTTGTGTGTCATTGTTGTCTATCTACCTTCCACAATGACATCTGACTAGGGACATAATAAGAATGTACAAACTCTTAGCATCCGTATGATCTCATCATTCAGTCCTTAACCTGAAAGCATACGTCATTGAGTACTGTCATTCTCTAGACATTCAATCTGTTCTATCATTATCTCATATGATTGAACCAGAAAGAATTGGAAGCTTGCCTTTGATGTTTATCAAATCAATCTTAATGTATCCCACCAATCATCCCATGATTGGCTCTCAGGGCATACATACCAACAGATAAGATGTCGACTTGGGATACACATAGAAATATGAGAAATTTGGTACCTAAAAGTGGTGACATTTATGAAGTTGAACACTTCGATATCATCTTAAGTATGGCATTAGCTGAATTTTGAGGAGGAAATTCCATATAAGGTGGGGTAAATGTGATGACCTTTATTTTTAGGGTTTTAATACCCAATATAGTACTTATCATTCAAGATTATTATTTTATTATTTTTGGTTAAACCCAAGTTGAGGTGACTCTTATCCAAACATGGTTTATTGAACTCACAAGTATGTCTGCAACTCTATTAAGGGTCAATAATGTATACCTATATCCAATTATGTTCATGGAGATGGTTAATACAAGTATATAGTTAATGTTGTGTACTTATGAAGCTAAGCATCTAATCTAAGTATACATCGATTCCAATAATTTATCAATGGTCATGGATGCCTTATAATAAAGAAAGTTGAACTTGGTTTGATGGTTTTGAGATATTTTTCTTTATGAAAACTATAAATCCAACACTCGTAAATATGTGCCCATTGGTGTGACTCAACCATAGGCCAAAAGTTGGAATTGTAATTTGCAAGTTACTAAAGTTTGATGGTAGATGATTTTTGTTATCGAGAAGGAAGAGTGATTATTAATCCTGATCATAGTTCCCGGTTTAATCAATAAATATGACATCTAGAAGACAACCCTCTAGTTTTGGCCTTGTTATTTATTATGGGTTATTAACAAGTTATGATGATTTTTATAGGGGAATCTAATGACCCATCTGTTGTCTCCTGATTGCAGTTTCTACGCAGCTGGTAACACACGTAGGGGATGGATTGCAGACTCCTCATGGAGAAAACCTTAGGGTTTTGATCCCTTCTATCATACTCTCACCCTTATATGGATCTTATGCAACCCTCCCACGGTGTGATTAGTATGGGTGGGTGAATATCTTCTGCCTTTCCCCACCGCTCTCCCCTCACCATACTCAACTTGTCTTACAGAAGGGTAGGCTAACCTGGGGTTCACCAATCTAAACCACCTTCTCATGCGACAACCCTCTTCAATCCTAGATATCCATATGAATCCATAGTTTGATATGTTATAGATTCATTCCCCTTTCTCCTTCCTGACAGTAACATGTATTTATGATGAGTTCCACACTACGAGGAACCTTGAATCTCTTGTGTGGATCCTGATGAATCGTGAGACTTCAGAGGGTCATCTTGCAATCAAACCTTCCCATAGATCTCCATGCCTTAGCTGAGAATAAGAGCAGCAGGCCATCAGAGCTCAGATCTAACCCAACACCTACTGCTACCCAATGTTGTGGAGCAAACTTATGACCATCGGCCGGAGATTCCGACCTTTGAAACCGGTCATCAGGAACTGTCTCTAAAGACCACCATCAAGGTACAATATAGGAGGTAGAGCTCCATGGACATTTAGGAGGTCGAAGACATCTGGGAACCTTAAGTCCCTTCCTCATTGTCTACCCCATTCTAATAGTCGTAATAGATGGTACAGGGAAGAAGAGCCTCGCCGAACCACCAATCAACCCCAGGAAGGAGGTTCTTCTAGCGACAGAATTGAGAGCACAATCGTCATCCTCAGTAGACCAAAAGGAAGCTATGAGTGTGGGCCAACAGATATGAAGGAGAGAGACCGCTTAGAAAGTGAAGAACCTTGGATCTATGGTGACTTACTCATTGGAGATACCTCTCCCAGTGATGACGCTCAAAGAGCAGCAGAACAGGATGAATCGGGAGCGTGAAATCACAAGAAAGAGGAGAGAAGAGAGCTTGGGCCCTCTTGACTCTCCACCCAGCCTGAACCGGGTTTGAACCTCCTGAACTGGATGGCCTAAGCCTTGTTAAAGGTAACTCATTTATTGATTCTTAGGAAATAGATTAGACCTTAGCAAAATGGTTAAAGATAGCTACTTTGGCCTATAAATGCTCCAAAAATACCCCTAGACTCAAAAAAATGTACACTTTATTACTAGGCTCCTAGATCAGACCCTTGAACCACTTTCAATGATGATATTTAATTTAGAGTATAATGCTTCTTTTATGGTTTATTGAATGAAATTAATAATAACTGTTTGAGATTAATTCTTAGAAAATTAAATTTGAACCCTGCATCAGTTAGAAACATATATGAACTCTGATATGAGTAACAATGCCCAACATTGGGTCTTTTCCTATTAATGATTAATTAGATCCTTTTTGTCTTATTTTAAATTCTAGAAAATAGACTAAGTGTTAGAAAATATGAAATCTGAACCAAACCCTTGTTATGACCTCCTGATCAGTAGAAAAATTCCATACACAAGTTCTATGTTGTTTGAACCTATATTTGACCAAAACCCTAATTTATACGTAAAATACCATTAATAATGATGAATATCTTATTAATGATGATTAATTGATATTAATCAGGTGGTGACCAGAATAGTAGATGATGATGGACATAATAAGAATCTCTAAACTCAGGTACATGGTTTTTATTAAGTATATGACTAGTTTTTGTGGATGCATAATGATATGATGTACTTTGGATGCTTTTATTTGCATATAAATTCTTGGATGCATGTTAGTATTATATGCTTCGCCAAAACTTAATGAAACATAAATGGAAATTTTGATGAGTTGTAGCTACTAGTGTACATGGCCCAGTATGGATGCATTTTGCCTAACATGGATGTATGACGAATTTCCCATGTTAGATGTATGATAAAATAATTTTTCCCATACTGGATGTTTGATAAGTGCTTATAAAATTGAAGTACAATTGCATCTAATGAAATGTATAAAAGATGTGTTTACCTGATTATTGCATTATACAATGTTTTCTTTTACTCTTTCTTTCTCAAGTTATTTCAATTATGCAAACATATTAGTCTGTATCTTTCTACCCACGTAAACAAAACCTTGTGTGTTGATTCATTGTTTCACATATGTTTTAGGTTCATATCTAGCGTGGGATAAAAGATGGGAAGTGAGCAATTGTCCAGGTTGTACCTATTGTGTTAAGATCCTGTTAGCATACATGTTTGTAGACTTGTAAAATTTTCTGCAAATTATATAAATGTAAGTTGTAAATTTAATTCATTCTGTAATATACATGTTGAATGTTGGTGTATGTTATATTGAATGTTCATGTATGCGCATATTACTTCCGCAACGCACTTTGATCCAATTAGTTAACATTTTCAAATTTGCCCTCACGGGCCTTCTAAGTCTCGAGAAGGCAGAATCTGGGGACGTTACACTAAGAGTCCTGATGACCACATCAACAACCTCTAGAAGTTATTTCAACGACTATGATGATTCTTCCTATGTCTAAATCCCACCAGATGCACATTTGGGGATACATCTGGTAACATATTGGGATACATTGTCAGCTGGAGAGGGTTCAAAGTAGATCAAGGGAAAACATAGGCCATCTGAGAAATACCTTGCCCTAGAACTACGAAGGAGATATGAGGCCTTCTCGGGAGTCTCCAATACATCATCCACTTTATCTCCAATCTCACACCTATCTGTGAACCCATCTTCAAGGTACTAAAAAAGAGCTCAAACTCTATATGTAATATGCGGTGCGAGGTTGCACTCCAGAATCTCAAATATTACCTAACCAATCCTCTAATATTAAGGCTACCATGCCTAGATTTCCTCTCATTTAGTGCCTATCAATCAGTGAGACACCAATAGGCGGCGTCTTAAGTCAAGAAACTACCGATGGTGAGCATGTCATCTATTACTTGTCCAAGAAGATCAATAATGCAGAGGTTCACTACACCATAATCAAGAAATACTTGTCCTTGATCCACATAATGAGGAAGTTGCACTGATATCTGATGATGTATTCTTTACATCTAATCATCAAGTATGATCCACTTTACTATTTATGTGACCGTGCAACCTTGACCGGGCCATGCGCTTAATGGTAGGTAATGGTGTCCATGTTCTGCATTACCTATCTTCCCATGAAGGCAACCAAAGTGAAACCACTCATAGATCAAGTAGTTGATTCCTTGCTATCGGAAGAAACTACTCATGAGTACAGTTCACAGATGAAGATATAGGGATGACCAACTCACTAGACATTGGGATACCTCCAAATATTGACACTTGGACAATCTTTTGCAATATAGTGGTAAACTAAAAAGGAACCAGAATAGAATAGTCTTGCAAACTTGCCACGGAGAATAGATAGTTGTATCTCGATGGTTGGAATGATGCCACTAACAATGTGGCCTAATATGAACCATGGGTCTTGGGTCTCAAGCTCTCCAGGAAGAAAGGGGTATAAAGAGTAAAGGTCTACAATTATTACCTCCCTGTCAACTCCCAAGTCTAGAACAATTGGAGAATGTGTAATAAGAACATGGTCTTGTACTAGGAACATGTGTGGTCTTTGGCTTGTGGCTTTGAGCACATCTCCTTCCACTTCATTAGAACATAGCATAACACCTTCACTAATGCACTAGCGACCCTTGCTTCATGCATCAATATCCAGGAAGGCCAAACCATCTCTCTAGAAGCTGAGACACTTGTCAAACCAACCTACTGCATGCTAATCAACAACAGACCCAAAAACAAAGGAAGTTCTTGGTTTTGACATCAAGGCATATCTACCAAGCAACTGCATTCTTAAGAACCTCTCTTGGAGATAGCAACCGACACTCAAGTGACAAGATGCTCAGTATGCTCTAGGGGTACGACTACTATATCAGAGATCCTACAACCAGACTCTCATTTGATCTGTCCACAAGATAGAAATAGAAACTCTAATGACGGAAGTTCATGCTGGATCATGTAGTAGGCACATGAATGCAATTATGTTGGTCAAAAAGATACAAATATTGGGATACTAATAGAACACCATGGAAACAGACTGTAGCCAATTCCTTCACAAATGTCGAGCATGTCAAATCCATGTAGATATATCCATTTGCCTGAAAATCAACTCTACGACATGGATATGCCTTGTCCATTCTCAGCTTGGGGCATCAACATGATGGGCAAGTTCAACCGTAAGGTGTCAATGACAAATGCTTCATCCTTGTTGCAATCGATTACTTTACCAAATGGGTCAAGGAAGTGTTCATCACAAACACTTCAACCCACATGTCATCAAGTTCCTCAAGAACAACATCATAATCTAGTATGGGATGTCATACGACTTCATTTTTTATTATGGGACAAACTTCATCATCGTGACCGTTAAAGAAGAACTGGTCAAGTAGAAATCCTAGAGATTGAATGCCTTTAAGACCGAGTTTATAGTCTCAAAAGTCTTGAAGAATGACGGGAAAAAATCCTTGCACCAGGCACAATGTTATCAAGCAATAATGGCTCAAGCATTCAATAAGAAGGTTCAACCTCGCAACTTTCAAAAAGGTGGCCTAGAATTCAGAGTCAATCGAGAATGTTTATTCCAACAGCAAGTTTAACATTAAATTTAAGAGTCCCTACCTCCACGACTTCTATGAGTGGGGTTGTCTACGTCTGAAGGACATGGATTGAGATATTCATCTACCTCACACGAACACCAGTGTAAGACTCCCGACCTAGCTTTATGCTTAATTGTAATTACTTTACATAATGAGATGCTTAAACCTTAATCTATTCATTTGATATGTCTTAATATCATGTGACATGCTTATATTTTCATTTTGGTTTAGTTTGATTGATGTTTGAGCTATCTTGTAATACATGTGCTTGTTTTGGACTAAATTGAAATTCAGCCATAAGTGAGGGTTATCTTGCAAAAGATCACATGAGGAGAGTTTTTTTTTGTACTGTGACATCATGAGAGAGAATATGGTGTAGCAAAACGCCTTGTTTGAATCATGGTTGATGATATGACATCTCATGTCAAATCTAGGGCTTCTAGGTTTTCTTAAGTTGATAGAGTGATTAACTTAGGGTTTGATGTTTTGACCCCACACCACTTTCAATATGGGTAGAGACCAAAACACATACCTTGTGATGTGTGTTGTAGACTGAGACAACCTATAGGTGAGGATGGTCAAGATAGTTTGTCCTCTAGTGTCTCGACCATGTACAATGGTGACTTAGGGTTTCAGCCTAGATCAGTTGATGGATGTGTCTTGATCGAGACAAGGAGGTAACTGACCTAGTTGGTCATGACACCTTGTTGGATAAACATTAACCTTTTGAAATATGCATGCAAGTGGAAATAAGGTTATTTCTTGGGAGGACATGTGTCCCTTGCTATTCACATATGTTGACACCTCAATAACTCCTAGTTCTCTCATCCTTTGGATATATAACCCTTCCCTTCACTTATGAGCAATCTTTTTCGGCCCCACACTCCTTCTTCTACCTTGAGATCATCTTTGGAGATTCAGGAGCAAGGAAGGTCAGATCTTGAATCCCTAGTGGCCAATCTACCTTTCTTGGGGAAGATCTTGTGCTCGGATCAATTTTTGGTGGTGATTCTTGGTGAATTTTCTCTTGGTAAGTTATCTTCTTCTTTTGATCATGTTATCCCCTCTACTAAAATCCTCCTCATCTTCTTCTTCCTCATTGGCCATAGACTATGGACAAACCATGGTGTCTTTTCTTGGAGATCTCCTCTTCACATCGGTCATAGATCATGTTTTGACAAGATGGAACTCGAGTGAGAGGATGATTTCATCTCTTTCTCCTTTCTCCTTTGGTTCGTCCTAGATCTATATTCCCTCTTTCTTGAACTCTATTGTGATCATGGTTTTCTTCTTCTTGGAGGTGATCTTTTGGCGGATGATTTGAAGCTTTGTTGAAGCTTTTGGAGTTTGAGATCTTAGGAGATAGTTTCTCTTCAAAACATGAGGGTTTTCTAACTTTTCCTACCTCTATATGTGCATCTTAAACCTAATCCTAATTTGTTGTGTTGATATCTAAAACAAATCCATAATATTTTGAAAGATATAATATATTTAGGGTTCAACTTTGGATCATTCTTGAGAATGTTTCTCTCTTATAAACCCTAAAAAATCTTGTACCAGATTTTGCGGTAAATGTAAGATTGATGTGTGTTCTTTGAATCTTGATCCTTGGAACCAAGCTACTTTATATATGGTTCGTTTATACTTGAAGAATAAGAAGTTTTTGGTCTGTTTATATGCATGAGAATCTTGGTTCTCTCTATTTGATTATCATCTATTACCCATGATCTAGGGTTTGAAGCATATCTTTAGTATGGAGATTTTCTCCTTAGTTGACATTTGATATTCTTAGTTTGATCTCTGTTCTGATCTTGCTGAGTTGTACAATGGAGTTGGGCACGTGATCGAGAGATTCTTTGGTCTTCCATCATAGTCTACACCCTTTAATTAGGTGATTTGGACCGCGACACTCCCTAAACCTAAGAGTGGTTGCTACACTGGTTACACAGCGTTGTTGCATGCTCTCCGAACCTATTGGTTGACGTTGCAACTAAGTTTGGATATTGATGGTTGAAGACACTTGTTCAGTTTGTATGAGAGTCCTAACCGGATAAGGGTAGGTTGGTTATGATCATGACACCAAAGGGTTAAAGTCATAACAACTTGTGAGTGTTGAGTCGACATTCTGTTGTATCTCGATCGCGACACACCTTGTGGCGTGACGGTCACGACATTTCTCGGTGGAGTTTCAGTCATGACATCCCTTTGAACACTTCTATGTGTTGTGGTCGTGATGCCATTTGTGTTGTAGTGGTCAAAACCTATATGTTATGAGAGGTTGACACCAAGTGTTGATGGAGGTCGAGACCATGTGTTGTGAAGTGGTCGAGACACCTATACACATACATGCACATGATCAATCCATAGTGCAATAGTTTAGATAAGGTGATTTGACTAAATGCTTAACCCTAGTACTCTCCAACAATGTGGGAGGTGATGGAATCAGGGTTAGAGGTTGAAGAATGATAGTAAACCCTAATCAGAAACATATGAACCCTAACCCTAATCTTGTGACAATGTGATATATGTGCTTATTATATTTGAAGTGATTATTATATGATGGTTCTTTCTCTCTCCTACTTATGTAATACTAACTTATAGGTGAGATGAATTTCATAGCTTTGAGTATGATATGATGATCCTTCTGTAATACATGGTGGTGATCATGAGTTATATCGAGGCATACTATGATAATTAAAAGTGCAAGAGTTGCATGAATTGGTCTAATGACCTAGAAAGTGCTTGGCAAGTGCTTTGTGCATAAGACCAGGGATTGATATTCCATTGAGACGTGATATTAATGATGACCTTGTAATGGTGGCAATACAAGTGTCATGTGGTGATGAGACAAGTTTTCACTGTGTGCCTTTTATATCTTTTGAAGTTGTATCCTACCTTAAATTTTGTACAATTTGTTTAGGGTTAATACATTGTAACTTGATTGATGCAAAAAAAGATACCCAATTGAATATTTGATCAAGTGAAACCTTAATCATGTAGTTTCCCTGTACCATAGATCCATCTTTAGCATCAGTAACTAGCTAGATGGTGAAACGAGTAACTCCTACGGGAAACCTACAGAACATATTATTGAATATGTAGGGTACCGGTGGAGATAACTACATGCATCCTCAAATTGTTGAAATAGTGGTATATTCTTTATTATTGAATGACCATGCATGAGCATGTTCTCTAGTGTTGTGGCATGTACCTACATAGAATAGTTGTTTTACAAGACCATAGCATTGACTATGAGTTGATATCTACAAAACTATAACTATGTTTATAAGTTGTAGTTTAGTAGTTTGACTATTATGTCACTACATTACAGACTCAAACTAACCGAGTAGTGTTGGTGATGATCATGGATTCCAGCTCTTCCATTGATCTTGTATGGTATTGATTATGACTTAGTAGTGGTCAGTTGGATTTGAGTGGTATGACTCAAATACTTGGGGCATAATGATAACAATGATAATACAGTCATGTAGCATATTTTCTTAGGGTCAAATAAGAATCACAATGGATGACCCCATGCCTTATTTCTTTTACTATTTAGTTGATAATAGTTATATATGTTCTTCATATTCCTTTTAAAAGAATAAAATGCTCCACTACTCAGTTGCAAGTTCTTAAATTGCTTTACTAGTATTAACTACTTTATATAAATTCTTTATTAGCTTACTATGCTTATAATAGTTGACGGTAGAGAGTTATATCTCTCGATGGAACATTTGATCTTGCTCTGTAGGTTGCACAATGTTTTAGGTGGTCATGGACAAGGAGGTTGAGGTCGTGGTGTAGGTGCTTAGCAGTAGGAAGAGTAGTAGCTATCAGAAGGTTGGACATGCTATTAGTTAGAGTCTTGTAGTAGAGTCATGCGTGTCGTCGTTGTACTCTTAGGTCTTTGGGAAGATTTTGTTGTTTTATATATCGACACATAGATTTTGGCTTTGTGCCATGAGTGTATAGAAATTGCATGTATATATAAAAAAGTTGTAAATTGTAAGAGTTGTGGCTTGATAGCCTTTGAACTTGGTATGTAATATCTTTTGGCATATATGAAATACATATAGCCTGAGTTGAAGGCTTGTTTATAAAATACTTCTGCTTGAGATATTGAATTGCAAATGGTTTTAATTTACCTTGTTTTGTGGTAATATTGTTATTAGTGATAATTCTACACATTGAATTGAGTAATCTCACTTTTGAGTGGCATAGGGTGTCACATTTTGGTTGGTATCAGATTTATAGGTTCACTAAGTCTACATGGACATATGACTAGGGTTTGAGTCTACTTTAATGTCCTCAAATATATCTTATGGTTACGTCTGCTTATGCATAAGAAGAAGAAGAAAAGAGAAAAATGTATGGAGAACATGAAGAACATGTTGTTGAAAGCATTATATCTGCACTAGGAGGTGGTACAAGGAGGCAAGAAAGGGAAAAAGCTACGCTAGAAGTGCCTCAAGTTGCACTAGTCAATGTAGCCAACCCAACAATTCTAGTCTATGTTCAGACAATACATGGCTACAATGACACCCATGGAGGATAGGATGACTACAACCCAACCGAGGGCAAATGTCTTCGGTGTTGAAACTCATGGGTCGGGGAAGAATTTTGAAAGACTTCAACATGTAGGAGCATTGGAGTATGTGGGAACATCTGATCCAGTTGATGCTGACATGTAGTTGACTGAGTTGGAATAGGCCTTTAAGATCCTTAACATCCCCAAAGAAGATAATGTGAAGCATTTTGTATATTTGTTGAAGGGGAGAGTTGTCCATTGATGGGCCATAGAAGAGGAGAAAAAGCCATGTGTTGTGATTACTTGGGAATAATTCTGACAAGAGTTTGTAAGTCGATACTTTTTGGAGACTTTCTAGAGAAGATTGTACAGTTTGAGAATATCTGGTAGGGATATATGTCAGTTCGTTCTTATGAAGCCAAGTTTAGGGAGCTTCTAAGGTTTTTTCCGCATATGGATACAATAGACAAGGAGAGGATCAAGCACTTGAAGAAGGGTCTGAGTTCTGAGCTTACAACTCCAGTGTCATCCTTAGAGAATAGAGAGAAGTTTGCCACTTTGGAGAGTGGATAGGTTCATGATAGAGAAGTGTGAGACAAAGGACAAGAAGAGGCTTGCACAGTACCAAGGATAATCTCCTGGAGGCTTCAAGAAGCCAAGGTTCTCAACACCTTAGTCTCAATAGAGGTCAATGACTCAATCACAATGGACATAGAGCAGAGGCAGAGGCCATAGTTTTCCACTTGTTGGAGCTCGTAGTGCAATGTAAGTGTCTGTAACAGGGTCGTCTTTATTGTGGTATGAGAATAAATCCTATTTCAAGTGTGGATAGGTGGGGCATACTATGTGGTATTGCCCTGTGAAGGATGAAGAGGTGACTTAGTAGTCTAGATAGAGTCAACAAGGGTCACAATAGCAACAATAACACAGTGGTAGAGGACGCGAATAAGTGTCACAACATGGTTCTTCAGGACACGTTGGTAGAAGAAGGGGGCGACAACATGGGACAGCTAGAATTTATGTGATGAGTCAGCCATAAGGAGTGGTTAAACCTCAGTTCGTGACATGTCAGTTGGAATTATTTCATTCTAATTTGTCTTCTTCATGTTTCATATCTATTTTGATTGACCCGAGTGCAACACACTCCTTTATCACTATAGAAGTGATAGTGAGTTGTGCCTTGCCTATTAATCATATACATAATAGTCTTCATCTAAAAACTCCTTTAGTTGGTTCCGCAGATCTATAGGAAGTGTTTCCATCCTATGTTCTTTCCTTTCTTGGATGTAATATTCAAGTGGATCTCCTACCACTTGATATGCATGGATTCAATGTGATCCTTAGGATGAATACTTTGGAGATGTATCGGTGATCTTGGACTGTAGTGCCAGGGTGGCAACATTTGTGGATAGTGATACTTCTTGGGTCTTACAAGGTGATAGGAAGATTCTTCTAATATGTATAGTTTCAACTATGACAATAGAATGACTAATGAGACAGGGTTGTGATGCGTTCTTAGCCCATGTAGTGGATACCAAGGCAAAGAGTCCTAGTATTCAGGAATTGTCAGTTGTACAAGAGTTTTAAGATTTGTTTCCTGATGAGTTTCTAGTTGCACGTCCTCCTAGAGAGATTGATTTTGAGATCAATCTAATTTGGAGTACTCAACCTATATCACATACACCGTTAGGAATGCACCAACAGAGATGAAAGAACCTAAGAAACAATTATTAGAAATACTTGAGAAAGGTTTCATCAGATCGAGCATGTCTCCTTGGGGTGCTCTTGTTTTTTTAAAGAAGAAGGATGGATCTATGATGTTATGCATTGATTACTGACAATTGAATAAGATGACGATTAAGAACAAATATTGGTTGCCACGTATAGATGATTTGTTTGATTTGTTAGGAGGTTCCATAGTCTTCTCTAAGATAGACCTGAGGTCAAGTTATCATCAGTTGCAGATTAATCTAGGTGACATACCTAAGTTAGCCTTTACAATAAGGTATATTCATTATGAGTTTGTGGTTATGCCGTTTGGGCTAACTAATGTACCAACAACATTTATGGACATGATGAATAGGTGTTCAAGCCTCATCTAGACCAATTCATGGTAGTGTTTATAGATGACATCCTGATCTCCTCTAGAGATAGCCAACAACACGAGCAACATTTACGTCAGGCTTTGACTTTGTTGAAGTAACACCAGTTGTATGCAAAGTTCAATAAGTGCAAATTCTAGTTAAAGGAAGTGGGTTTCCTAAGACATGTAATATCTGTTAAAGGAGTTTGTGTGGACCTAAAGAAAGTAGATTCAGTGCTACAATGGGATCACCCAAAGACACCTACGTAGGTTCACAACTTTCTAGGTTTGGCAGGATATTACAAGTGGTTCATTAAGAACTTCTATGCAATAGTGTTACCCCTAACAAAGTTAACAAGGAATGATGTGTCCTTTGTTTGGGAGGACACATGTCAATGATATTTTATGATCTTGAAGGAGAGATGAACAAGTCCATAATTATTAGTGCTACCAGAACAAGGAAAGGGTTATATTGTCTTTTGTGATGCATCCAAGAATTGTCTGGATTGTGTGTTTATGCAAGATAAGAATGTGATTTCTTTCTCTTCACTAAAGCTTAAGAAACATGAGGAGAGCTACATGACACATGATTTGGAGTTGGCAGTTTTGGTCCATGCCTTGAAGATATAGAGACACTACTGGTATGGTAAGAAGTGTCAGATCTTCACCGGCCACAAGAACCTACAATATTTATTTTTGAAGAAGGAGTTGAACATGCGATAGTGACGCTCGATGGAGTTGATAAGGACTATGATTTTACCATAGAATACCATCCAGGGAAGGAAAATGTAGTGGCAGATGCCTTAACTAGGAAATCTACTTCAACATCATCTGCTGAAAAAGGCATAGTTGAGTGCTTTGGTGTTTCATAAGAGAGACATGTTGGTCTCTTTGCGATAGATGAATGTACAGTTGGAAGTGTCCATGTTAGAGGGTATGTTGGCACAGTTACAAATAAAGCCGATGTTGAGTCAGCAAATTAGAAATGCACAACAGAATGATGATATGGACAAATAGACTCGGGTAGAATTAGGCAGTAAGAAGCATGATGGCTTCCACAAATCCAATGACGGGATAGAGTGTTATCATGGCAGGTTAGTTGTTCCAGATGTAGATAATATGAGGATGTTAGTTCTAGAGGAGCTCATTCTTCTATGTACTCTATGCATCCCGGTAGCACCAAGATGTATTAGAATATGAAGGATATGTATTGGTGGCTAGGATTAAAGCTTGATGTAGCTGAGTTTGTGGATAAGTGTGCACTGTGTTAGTAGGTTAAAGCTGAGCATTAGAAGCCTGCATGGATTTGGAAACCATTGCCTATACCACAATGGATGTGGGATCATATCATGATGGATTTTGTGGTTGGACTTCCAAGGATAGCCAAAGGTCATGATTCCATTTAGGTAATAGTGGATAGGTTGACTAAGTCAGTGCACCTTTTTTCCAGTAAAGACAACACATATGGCTGAGAAGCTTGCACATGTGTGTGATGATAAGACAATACATCTACTTGGTATCCCATCTACTATATTATTAGATATAGATCCACAATATACTAGTCATTTTTGGGAGTGTTTGCATGCAGCGATGGGTACATAGTTGAAGTTCAGCACTGCATTCCATCCACAGACAAATGGATAGTATGAGAGAACAACACAGACCTTGGAGGACCTATTGAGAGCTTGAATGTTTCAATTTTCTATCAGTTGGGGTATACATCTTAGTCTGATAGAGTTTGCCACAAAAAGAGCTACTAGAGGAGCATTGATATTGCCCCATATGAAGTGTTGTATGGGAGATGATGTAGATCTCCTTTGTGTTGGTATGAGATGGGAGAATATCAGCTTCTAGGTCCTGATCTAGTGCAACAAACAATAGAGCAATAATTGAAGGCATCATAGGATAGGGAAAAGTCTTATGTTGATAATCGTCGTAGGCCTTTAGAGTTCTACGTGAAAGACATGGTGTACCTCAAAGTCTCTCCTTGGAAAGGTGTTCAATGGTTTGGGAAAAAGGATATGTTTGCTCCCAGATACATGGGATCTTATCCTGTCGTAGCATGTGTAGGGAAGGTGTCTTACAAGCTAGAGTTTCCACCTATGTTGTACAAGTTACATCATGTGTTTTATATCTCTATGTTGAGTAAGTGTCACCCTGATACAGAGTTGAGTCTTCAACCTATTGAAGTAGAGATGGACAATGATATATCTTATGTGGAAGGTGGTGCATCCCACCAGAGGTGCACACACTAATCAATTGGGGTTTGACTAGATGTGTCCCACAAGATCAAGACACACACTTGGGATCTTTAGTATTTATAAAGGGATCTAGACCAACACAATCACACAAACCAAATAGTTCACCCACAACGCATGGGATCGTACTGTAGCGTAGGTGATAGGCAAGTAAAGGGGTCGTCAAGGGATTTCCTAGCATCAAGGGCTTTCTTAGCAATCATGTACTCCCAAGGGGGTGTCATAGAGGGATGCATACATATACTTTTCAATTCTTCATGTTAATAATAATTCAAGAATGCTTATAGTTAATTCAAGTCAAGTTTTCTTACATGTTCATACATTTACTTTTCTCATATGATAAAGTGACATTACCATTGACTGATGTGTTGATTTTCCCCTTTGCATGGATGGGGACGCGATGTCCCCAGGAGTTGGAGCAAATAAGGACTCAATCAGAGCAAGCAAGGGCTAGAATACCTTCAAGAGATAATTGGTGGGGTGCCATCCATACTAGGAAATCCAATCACATAGAGATGTTCAATTTCATGATTAGCTTTCCATGACTAGAAATGTCTAGACATATTATAGAACTCAACTATAGTTTCCTATGTAAAGAACAAAGTATGAATTTCAATGGTGATTTACGTATTTGTTTGCAATGATCATATTAATGTGACATCCCCCTTCAAGATAGATGCTTCCGCTCATATTTAAAAAGTGTGGTGTTACACTATGCATTTTCTTTCAATCAAACAAGAACGATAAATGCATTGTAAAAGAAGATTATTTACTAGATGGTATCAAGAGTGACTAGGTCCATGTATTCCATCTCTCTCCTCTCCACTTTCAGAATCCAATTATGAAAAGAGAATTAAATGTAACGACCCCGCCTCTCGGTAAACCCTAATTAAGGGAGACCAAGAGGTTAGAGACGTTATCCCAATTTCCCGGATAATAGGTTCAACAAATAATCAGTAATAATTATTAAATTCTACCATGACTATACTAAAAAGATGGAATAAAATAAAACTTTGCATACCTTTTAAAAACTTGGATTTCTAACTTCTATCCACATCTGGACTCTATTCTAACTAATCCTCCCTACACTTAATTTCTTAATTTCACAATATGCCACTTTACTATTTGTCCTTTTCAATTTGTACCTAAAACGCCAAAAAACAAAACGTCGGTCAGCATAAATGAATATGCTGGTATGTGGGGGAAGCAATAATCGTGCAATTAACTGTAACAACATATTGCAACCAATTAGGATTTAACAAATAACTTTACGTTTTAAGCATAACTGCTCAATCCATCCATATCCTAGCCTCTGTGTTGTCCCTATAGTGGACCTGGATGCTACCTTCCTTATGGTAAATCCCCATTAAACCCCTCATGATCCTACCTAACATGTGAATCAATTTCTAGGGTTGAGTCGCATGGCACTACCCATAGGTAGCCCACTCCTTAACTCATGGTGTGCTAATGAGTCACATGGCACTATACGTGGGTAGCCCAATTCCTAACTCACGATAATCCTGATGTCCTACTTAACAAGTAGGCCCTGTACCATATTACCCTTTTCATTATTAACAAAGCCACAAAGGAGGACCAGGATCTGAGCCAATCATGTATATATATTTCTGGTGATAATCATAGTCACTTTATAGTTGCATGAAATAAAAGTCATCCAAGCAGTTATTTTTAGGCAACCAATAAAACACCCAGGAATCACCATGAAACTAAAGCAATTAACCATAAGCATAACCACATACCTGATCCAGAGTAACTTTGATGTCCTAGCGTTAATATTCAAGACAATCAAATAAGCAATCAACAATATCCTAAAATTAATACAGAATATCCAAGTGTCATTTTTTTATCCAAAACACTCTCAAGATCGACTTGGATTCCACCTTAGGATTTCTAGGCCAACTTTAGGGTTTTATTAGGGTTTTAGCCTCCATAATGCATTTATTACTTTTAACGCCCCTTTGGTCCACAGACCCTAATTTCAACATCATAAGAATACTTGAATGACAATTAAGTCTAATATAACTCTTTTACACTAAAACTACCATCTTTATCCTTTTAAGTTATGACACGATCATTAAGGCCAATTATCATCTTTGGTTTCTTTTGAATTGACAACCCATATTTCTTATAGTTCAATTCATATATGAACTCTATTTATCACTAATTCCACATTTTATCCATTAGAAAACCCTAATTACCAAATTAAGGGTATTTATTCACAATTAGGAACTTTTATACTTAGAATAGCTTAGAATCATCAAATCTCAGTTCTATCCATGGATTCGAACAATTAAAGCCATTAAGAATAATAATTACTAACATTAGGGTTTCAAGGCCCATTAAAGCATATTCATGTACATGGAATCCTTAAATTAAACCAACTAGGCATAAAGATCATCCTTTTGGATCTAATTTGTCCTTCTTATTAACAATAGGTTAACATCAACTTTACACTTCCATATAACCCTTAATCATCAAAGATTAGGGTTTTTCATTAATTAAACCATTAAAGATAGAATCTTTACATATTTTTTGAATTGTAAGAAGAATTAGGCTTCAAATATAATTTCATAGTGTTCCTCCCATTCTGAGGATCAATTTTCATATATTAACTTTATTCATCGGAACTTCCTAGCAATTTCTACGATTTTTGTAAGTTTATCTCTTGATTGACCAATTAGAAATTGACACGTCAGCATTAAATCCTTACCAGAACTTGATGCAGTAAAAGGGAGACAAGTCTCGGCCTCCCTTGGGTCATGTACGCACGATAAGGGGCACAAGATTCATTTGACTCTATTCCCTTTCTTCTTCCCCGCGACATGCTTCTGACGCAGTGATGGCGTCATGCGTAGACCTCCGTACTCGAAGCGTTGGTCGATGTGAGGCAGTGGGGGAGGGTAGATGCACCTCCACAGACCCTTACTGGACCTAGTCCGACCCTCGACGGCGAGGTTCTTGACCGGAGATGGGGTGAGATGGCCTCCATTTCCTCGACGGCTGTAACATGGCCAACTGCCTAGGGCAAGGCTTTGGCGGCCAAACAGGGACATGGATGGTCGCACAGGGTCCATCCCACAGCTGCAAACTTCCTCACTACATCCACAGGGAACCTCAACCACTAAACCAGGCCTCTAAGTCACCGGGAACAACTGAAGAAGGAAGAGGAGGACCGAGGTCAAGCTATGGGCACAGATTTACATAGGCCAGGGATATGTGAATACTTCCGCATGAAGTAGGAACATCTTTCTCCCTTTTATAGCCTGGGTACTCGGTCTTCTCCCGATATCTTCCCCTACGAGTAGAAGATAGAAGACAGTAGGTCTTCCTTCGCTACCAGGAAACAAGAAGGAAACTTTCCTTCTTCTATTATTTGATAAAACCCCATAATTGGAAAATCATTATATGTTTTCCTCAAAAGCCTCTCTTCACACCAAAAATTTAGAGAAGTCGAATTATGGTGTTTCCTTTTATTGGAACCAAAAGTTAACTCAAATTACCCCCATATCTTTATGATTCTTTATTTCCAAAAGAAAACTTAAATATTTATCGAATAAATTAGTTAAGCCACAAGGTATCTTGGAAACACCTAGATTTTCTCCCACCATCTTAAATTGTAATTATCTCTGATCTAGAATTATCTTGAACATTAATCTTGTGCACGAAATTCCCTTTTTCCTATTTTAATTCTCAAGGACTTATATGTAAACTTTTAATTAAAAGTCACGTATTCTTTTCTTCTTCTATCATTTTAATTCCAAACTTTAAGAGAAAGTCCATAATGGCTTAAACTTATTATGTGTCAACTTTGGAACTCAAACTCAAAATTTATCTATTAATAAATCATATTTTATGCATATTTTCTCTATCCTATTCTTTTATTTTCTTTATTAAGATATCTCTTTTTAAGGATTTTCTCTTTATCTTGTATTTCCTATTTCTTCCATTAGAAATCATATGCAAACAAAATTTATGCAATTATGGCCATTAATGCCACCTTCTAGATATTTCCATGTGTTTCTCATAAATACTTTGCTTAATATTCATTATTTTGTATCTTTTTTCTAGTTTTTGGACTTTTCTTCCTTTCTTCTCCTTTATATCCATTATTGGATTAATATAATAATAGGAATCACGATATTCCTATCAAAAGGGTGATTTGCAAAGAAATCCATCCTTTTAAGCAAAGCATTCAACCTTTTCAATTGAGTCCATATTCATAAAATCATTACATTTCAATTATGAAAACATATGCAAAATTGGGGTTGTAACATTGAACATGCAAATTTCGAATATAGAACATAGAACACACAAGTTTTCCATATGTCCTTCATGTAATTCCGGGTACACTATTTCATGATGGCATTAATCAATGATGACTAGGAGTGTTGTTTCACTTTCATGCATTCAACCTTATGATTCAAACCACACCAAATGACTCACATGACTGTGTCCATTCTTGTAATAAATGCATCTCTAATTTTCACTCAACCTATGCTCCTCATCCCTTTAATCACCAAAGTTGTCTCTTTAATGTAGATCTCCTCCTCTCAAATGACCAATCAAACTCTTGAAGTGACCATGTCCAATATCCTCATCTTGAATTGTATATGTTGATCTTTATCTTCATGTCCATGAAAGAGGACTTGTATATGTTGATATTTATCTTCATGTCCATGAAAGAGACCCTCATTATGGCACTGCTAACATGTATCTCTCCATCAATTGTAGATAAGAATTGTCTTTCCATAATGATGGCAATCTTGATATCATTCTGCTCCATGTCGAGAACAATGAACAGTCGAGAACACTACTCCTCTTTCCTTGTCTATCTTCACCAAAACATTATCCACTCTTCCTCGTGGCATTTTGATGAAATAGTCTGCCAATTGGAGAGTGCAATGTTTCGGTTTCAACTTTCCTAAGCCCAGCTCAACATAGACACTATATGGATCAAATTTACACTGGATCCCAAATCAAGTAAGGATTTGTCTATGTGATGTCCCCCAATATAGCTAGGTATGAGTGGGGCTACTAGGTCTTTCCTCTTTATGAGAAGTCAGTGTTGGAGGATTGAGCTCACTTGTTTGGTCAACTTGACTCTCTTTGGTATTCTCCCCATTGACCTTCTCTTCATAGTGCATAAGCTCTTCAAAAATTTGGCATATGATGGGATTTGCTTGATAGCATTCAACATTGGAAAGTTGACCTTCACTTGGGGAAATACTTCTAGAATGTCAACATTGTGCTTTTGTCTCCTCCTTACTTCTGGTGGCTCATCTAATGCTTAAATGAATGGTGGATTACTAGCTTTGGCCTTACATGCATCAACATGATTCTTATGTGGCATGTCATGAACTAGAAAACTAGGGATGGTAGGACCTAAAAATGGATTATGAGGTGGAGCACATGGAATCACAAACTCAACAGGAGGTATCACAACATCATCTTCGGCAATCTCAATCACAATTTCACCACTTGGTTGCCTTTTCTTTTCTTTATCAACCTTTCTTTGACTTGTGGGCTGCTCAAAATATTTCCCACTCCTTAGAACTGTCACAACATTTCCTTTCTCATTGCAGAGAGGGGTAACTAGTTGTGGCTGTGGAGGAGGTGGAGGTGGCACTTGGTGTTGAAATTGAGGTGGAGGGGGAAATTGAGGTTGGAAGGTGAATTGTTGAGAAAGCTGTGGTGATGGAGGGGGAGGAGGTGTGTAAGGATTAGGATGGCCTTAGAAGTGGTATATGGGCTGCAGTTGCATGTGATGTGGACTATAGAAAACTTGTGAGGAAGTCAATGATCCACTTGCTTCATTGAAACTTATGATGGGTTTTGAAAACAATTTTTTTTCTTGGAGAGAAGGTATGTAAGACAATTTCTCTATCCTTTCCTAAATCCTTGTAACATTCTTTTGTACATCATCAAAACTTTTCAACCTAGAGAGAACCTCTTCCTCAAACCTAGAGCTATATCTTGGACTTTGTGGTTCCTGGTAGCTATAGGAGTGAGGTGTCTTCTTTTCTTCACCATAGAACTCAATATAATTGAATGAGTGGAAAGGAACATTTGTCACTTAGTTCTTGATAACACCTAAAATCAGGTATTTATTCTAAGCATTTATTTATGGTTTTGTGTCATTATAGCCTTAACATGCCCAAAATAACCCTAGATTCTTGTCTTTTAGTAATTTATATCTTTTCATAGATAAAGTTGCTCAACTAGCCAATTTTGGGACTTGTAGGCACCGAACATGAAAAGACATCTACCCTCCAAGATTTTTCCCCAACACATGATTTTTGCAGTAGCTAGACTTCCATCAACCGTGACCGTAGTATGAAAGGGTGCTACAACCATGGTTAAGATGACAATGCCACGACCGCGGCCAAAACATTGTCGACATGACCGGGTCGAGGCTTGGCATGGTCTGGCCAACACCATGACCGCGACCGAGGCACATCAATTATGACTGTGGTCCAACCACCTCGACCGTGGCATGACCGCGACTGTGACCGTGACACGACCCACCTAGACCAAGGTATCTGTCTTGACTGTGGGATCTGCCTCGAACATAGTGTTTGGGTCAACCGCGACCCTCAGCACGACTGTGCCCAACCCAGCACGTTCGGGCCTAGACTAATGTTGCGATCGAGGCAGGTGCCACAACCATATTGTGCCTCCACATATAAATATCCACCCCTCGCGACCTAGAGGGGGGTTCCAAGTGCCAAATTTTTGGAGGTTCCACATTTTGGTTCTGACCTGTTTTGGTCCCCAAAGTCCCATGGGAGAGTTCCAAGGTCTGAAAAGACTAAAGTGCTCACCCTACATTTGTTCCTCCAGTTTTCTTCCATCTACCACCATTTTCCACCACCATTCACCCATACCCTACCATTCCCAACCATCTTCCACCTCCATACACCATCAAGTTGTTGTTTTGGGCATAATCAAAGAGAAAGGAGGCCAAGGAGTCCAAAATACTAAGGAGGAGGACCCAAAGATGAGATCCGATCTATATAGAGGCTAAGGAGAAAGACACCTCTCCTCTACAGGCTAAATCTCTTCTTCTTCTCCTTTCTTCTACTGTTCTCCTTTGTTCATGTACAAATGATGTTCTTCCATCTTTGTTCTGTGCCAACTAAGCTTATCCATGGCTAGTTGAGCTCCTTCTTGGCAATGTAGCCCGTTTTGGACATGTTTATGTACTTTTATCTTAAGAAAGTAGTTTTATCTTAGATCTAGTATGTTTCTACTCTATCTTCTTATTCTGGTTATGATTGCTAGTTTGGTTGATCTCTTTCTTGCTTGAACTTTTATTTCTACCTATATCGAGAGATTCATTATAGGAATAGATAAGAGAAGGTAGTTTGGATCGAAATCTAAAAGGAGGATGGTTCAAGGTGATCTGTGCAGAATCGTAGACCTGGGTACGGTCGGGCCCAACCCGAAATGATTAGGCCCACTACCTAGTTCTTCCCAAATCACACCTGTTCCTAGCATCTCAAAATATTCTAGACCTGAGAGGGTATCTAGAATATTCTAGGGTGTTGATTTCTCATCCTCGAGAGAGGTTTCATATCACTGATGGGTTTTAGTCACGCTACGCGAAAGTGAGTGGGATGACCCCACAGAAACATATATCACAGTACATACTATATTTGGATGTAGGTTGCTTACTGTGGTGTTCGAGGGTTGCCTATGCTCGAGAATGGGTGCGTAGACTGCCCAAATTATGGTTACATAGCCAGGAACTCCTTCTCCCTAATTAGTAGAATCCTATAGACTCTATTTTATTTTATTTTCTTTGTTTTGTTTTATTTCGTGACAACATGCTAGACTAGTTCTATCTCCATACTTTTATCGACTATCAAATTGACTTAATTGACTTAAGAGCAAGATCTTAAGCGTCCTAACAGTCCCCACATCCCTGTGTTTGACCCCGTATATCTACTTCAACCCCGTAATAAAGTTGTGGGGGTACTTCAAGGTTTTAGGTTATAAATTTAAAGTCTGACTGCCCTCTTGAGGCTGATCAGTTCTTCATGAAGGTCACCATTTCAACAAGAATCTTCATACCTTGTGGGCTTGAGTCATTATGAGTCAGAGATGTCACACTAAAGGCATGACCACCATCATTCATCATGCTAGAAGATTAGATTCTAGAACCTTCTACCAGGTTCTCAAATAATGGCCATATCTCCTCAGGTGGCTTTTCCATGAAAACTCCTCCACAAGAAGAATCTACTAAATCTTGACTCTTTGGAGATAGACTAGAGTAGAAGAAATGAACTAGCTGCCACAAAGGTATCTCATGGTGCGGGCATTCTCTCAACATCTTCTTAAATCTCTCTAAAGTATTGTGAAAGTACTGACTGTCAATATGAATAAAACTCACTATGGCACGCCGCATTTGTGTCAACCTTTTAATAGAGTATAATTTCCTTAAGAATGCATTCTTCATCGCTTCCCAACTCATGATGTCTCTTCTTGAATCATACCAATCTTTGGCTTTGTCTTTGAGGGAGAAGGGGAACAAGGTCAACCTGATTGTGCCATCACTAGCCATCAACATCCTGAAGGTGGAGTATACTTCAAGGAAAGAGTCTAAGTGCTTGTAGGGGTTCTCAATCTCTGAGTTGTAGAATGCGGGCAGGAGCCCAAGAAGATCTGGAGGGATGGAAAATTGCTCCCCTAGCATTTGATCAACTAAGTTAGCAGTTGGTGATTTGTAGTTGCTAGGCAAGAAGTACTCTTGAAGTGGCTTGTGAAGTACATTTTGGCCTTCCATCTTGTGTTCCTCGAGTGGATTGTCACATGCACAAAGAAAAACCAAACAAAAGAGGAAAAGTTAGTAAACCAATATGCACAAAGAATACAAAGAATAAATAATAAGTTATAACAACGATGAGGGTAGTAGGAAAATATCAAAGAAAAACTAACTAGCTAGGTCAAACTCCTTTCTCCCCAACAACGGTGCCAGAAATCTTGGTGTGTCCCGTCGAAGGTGCAAACACTAATCAATTGGGATTTGGCTACATACACCCAATGAATCGAAACACACTTGGTATAACTTTAAAAATTTATAAGGGGCCTAAACTTGGCACACTCGCATAAGCTAAAACACTACACCCACAAGCACATATGGTCATGTCGTAGAATAGGTAGGTGACAAGTATAGGGTCGATCTATAGGGAGAAAAGGGGCACTAGATCTAGGTTAGTTTTTGGGCTAGGTTCCTACTATGGAGTCTAGGGTTGAAGGGTTTAAAGGTTGTTTTCTTGATTAAACTAAGGGTTGAGAAACAAACAATTAAAGGAAAGCTAACAAGATCAAAATATAAGTTAACCCTAGACAATTAATTATACTAAGAAAGAAAAAACAAAGCAGGTGAGGAAAAGAGCTATATTAAGGCAAGCAAGAAAGGGGTCTACTCTACACTAAGCTAGAAAACTAAGCACAAGAGTAATTAAAGACCTGAACTAGCAAGAGAAAAATTAGGACAAGGCAAGAAGCTATCAAAGAAAGAAAAGAGCTAACTAAGCTAACACTAGCTAAGCAAGAAGGCGAATAGGGTTTTAAAGCAGTAAAGGGATGTATGGGATGTTTGGGGGATGCACTTATCAATTAGTTTAGGGGGTGACAGGTGAACATTATGCTTTCATTTAGATTACCAAACCAAACAACAAGCTAGACTCTAATGAATTTCCCTAGAATACTAACTGGCCATGGATAGGATAGGTTGTGTATAGGGTAACTAGTCCCTAACACCTCTTACTATCCTTAATAGGATCAATTGGGTTAGGGTTTAGGTGCATTTGAATTAGAGTCTAAAAAAGCCTTAGTTTCTAGGTTAAATGATCTTAGGGTAATAAGGGGTTGAGGATAGTAATGGGAGTGGAAGTGAGGTTTTAGGCCTCACCTCACCCACATTCTACCCCTGAGAAAGCTCTAAGCTAATCACACTAAATTCATCTGAACTAGCTACTTAGATCTCTCAACTATGGTTGGGAGAATTGATTAGCATGTAGGAGGATGGGTGGCTAGCTAGGGATCCATGAATTGGACCTAGGAGCAAATCTCAACATTCACACATATAAGTAATTTCCTTAAAATTCTTAGGTTATTTCAAGCACAAATCAACATGCAATTCATGGAGAATGAGATTGAAATAGAACATAATCATTAGCAAACTAAATTACAATGTTTACATATCATTTTCCCCCAACATGGTATCAAAGTAACATTTTTGGTCACAAACAGCCCACCCAAGGGCCCTAGCTACTCATAGAAATGCAAAATATAAAAAGAAAGGAGAAAGTGGTAGAAGAAACCATTGAGCTTGGTGTAGATAGAGTTATCCTCCTCTTCAGCTGCAACAAGATGTCCTCCTCCTTCCTCCAACATGCAAATGCATGGAATAATGGTGGAATAGGCTCAAAACACTAGGAAACTAGGGTTTTGGGGGTAGAAATGTTGAAATGGAGTGGAATGAAGGTGGAAATGAATGGAATGGGTGGAATGAGAAAATGGGGTGATAGAAGGTAGCTATGGATAGCTGTAGGGTAGCTAACCTCAGCCTCGAACCGTCACCCACATATATATAGAAGTCGATGAAGTAGTAGGACAAATGGGGGTAAAATGGGAAATGCAGTGGAAAAGTAGCTAGGTTTGTGTGTGTAGAAGGGATGTGGTGAGTACCGCGACCATGGTGGGAAGGGGTGAGAATTGTTGTGGTGGAGTGGAATGATTGTTGTGAAAAATAGGGAAAAATCACAGTAAGTTGTTGGATTTTTCACTGAAGGTGGCACGACTGTGGTGGTCACCATGACCGTGGTGGTGCAAGGGTAGCATGGACGTGGTGGTCACCACGACTGAGGTGACTTGTATTTAGCTACTCGTTCTCTACTCCACGACCATTCTGGATCAGATGCAACACAGTTGTGCAAGGGGTCACTTTGTTCTGGGTCGATCCACCACAACCATTCTGAGTGGCGAGGCCATGGTGATTCCTACATTGCTTGAGGATTCACTCTATTAGTTTTTAGTGATCTAGCACGGTCATTCTGTGGTACCACAACCATTCTGGTCTCTACATCAACACTTTGTGTTGATTCTTTGTGTTTCCTTGGGCATCTTCGCTTCAATGGATCTTTGAACACTAGGGGTAGGTTGAGGGAGCCGTCAACTTCACTTTGGGCCTATCCAAGGGTGGAGAACCCTAGAATCTCTCATTCTCTCTCTCTCTCTTCCTTCCAAGTGTGGTCCAAATGCCTAGAAAATATGCAAATAATGTCCATAAGTGCATTTTACACAAATATGCATATTAATGGAAATAACATGTAATATATCAGGTATAGATGTGATTGAAATGCAATATGACACAAGATGAAGCCCTAAAATAGGGTTGCATCAACACTCCAAACATAAAACATGCTTGTCCTCAAGTATTCTCCAACTCAATCTCTCTGCAATTTTTCCACAATCAAGAAATGACAATTGCAATGCAATAGGTGAACATTGACTAAATGGCCTCAAAGATTACTAAGTACATGCACTCCATCTCTCTTCCCTCATCTTTCACAAACCAATCATGATTAGAGCACTGAGCCTGCAAACTTCAAATATAGAGCATAGAAAACACAATCAATCCATATGGCTGGCATATCACTCTGGATAAATTGTTTCATGGTAGCAAAGGTAAAAAATGACTAATTTTGTTTTTTTACATTCATACATTCAATCTCATTTTTCCATCCGCACTAAGTCCCACATGGATGCAAAAAAGGGCAAAATGAGCTAGGTTTGATATTTCCTAGCTCCATGGGCATGCAAAAGGAAGAAAGGGTTGCAGTAAGAATTTGTTGTGCATTTACACATTCATCTTTTCTTTCTTTATATGCTCTTAAAAATGAGCATCTTTTATTTTATTTTTGCATTTTTTCTTTTTCTTTTTCTTTGCCCTTGGGGTGGATAGGGCGTATGATGATATGAGTGAAGCGGGGAGATATAGATGTGGCCACCCCAAACTTTTGGAGGTGGCCACGACTGAATATGTGCACCTTGTCATCCTTTCATGAGGCAAAGAGGTAAGAAGATGGTAGACAAATAGTGAGTTAAAGAGGGATTAGTAGTATGGACATCAACATGAGATCTCCTGCATGAAATTTACTCCAACAATTTCATCCATCAATGACACACCACATGAATGAGCAATATTTAAACCACATTTCTATCATGAGATTCTACAAAACTCTAAGCGTATGCGACTTGCTTCAATCACAATTCAACCAAATAGTTCACAAGAATGAGAGAGGTGGTTCACATGTAAAAAGTCAAGATTGAGGCCATCTAGCAATAAACCATGATAATTCACATGCATTTGTCCAAGGTCATCATTTTCAATCCAACAAGTACAGATTGGGTCAAAACACACTTTTAGGCAGGAAATTCTAAATTTGGGAAAATTGGCCAAAATGGTGCCAAATCACCTTCAATCACATCTAAGCCTTCATTATGGAAAAATAAAGCAGGAAACAAGCAAATCCTAGCTAAAACATGCAAAATTACAAAAAAATCTACATGATATGCAATGCATGACCAAAAGAGCAATTTCTTTAAAAATTATGCAAAAAATTTCATGAAGTATACTACATGACATGCAAGCAGGAAAAGTAGGTAAAATCTACTCTAGATAGAAAAAGTAATAAAACAAAACAAGAAAATAAAACTAAATGGCAAATGAAATTAAAAAATGAGTGAAATGAGAAAGGGAATGCCACCCTACCACCCCAAACTTTTGAACCATGTTGTCCTAAGCACGACACTAAAGTCTAGGAGTGATAGGGTAGATGATCATTTTGGTGGCTCTGGTGGTGGTCCTCCCTGTAGTGGAGGGTGTTGGCAGTAGTTGCCCAGTAGTCTGCCTGTTGAGGCGGGTAGGCATCTTGTTATGCTAAAAGTGCACCCCACCAATCTTCCCCCCATTGGGGATTTTTATGGGCCAGAGCATGCTGGAAGCGATACATGTGGTTGATCTAATATTACATCGTTGATGTTCCAACAAAAATGCATTTTGTGTGCACTGATATCCCTCTTGTTTCCTCAAAATCCTATTGTGTGTGCTCTGAACACCCTCCCACTATGCATGCATAGTCAACGTGTTGTATATGTTCACTAAGGGATGATGTGATGTCTCCACCTCTCATCACCTCACCATGCATGCCTCTCTCTCCTCAACTATCCTCCTCCTCTCAGTGGCTGCTTGTGACACCTAATCCCTCAGGAATGATCTACTACTGTTGGAACATGTCTCGAGGGTTCTCCTCCTACCATCTCCTCACTTTATCTAAGAATTCAGAAGTGGGGCCAAATTCCTCTAAGAGAGGTGCAGTGTGGTATGGGAGCTCTAGTGTGATGCCTGGATATGAAGGATTTACCTGATATATGAATTTCTGATCAACAATTGCAACCATCAAAGAACGAACAAGATTCTAGAGGTCTACAAATTTCTCCCCTTCTGCCTTTGTGTATTCGAAAACATTGTGACCTAAGGCAATGGAAATCGATGTCACAAACCCTCCCAAAATGAATGGATTCTTGGTCTTGGATGGAACTGTCCTAAGATGATCAATCATTAATGCTCCTAAGTTCACATTCTTTCCCTTTGTCGACTGGGCCAAAACACATAAATCCTTCTTGGTACAACTCCCTTGATTCTCATACCTACCAAAAATTATATTCATCATGACTGTATGAACATAGCACAGGAAGGGGTTATGGAGCAAACTTGTCTTTGACTTCCTTGCTACAAAGTCATTGTGGTCAGTGAATGCCTATCACATGGAAGTAAAGATGGCACTGGCGCTCTTATATCTCTTTCCAGTATCAAAAAGAGCTGACATTTCCTCATTTGGAGCAAAAAAATTGTTCAACATGGATGATGTGATGACCCAACATTTGTCTTCAATCACGACTCCAATGGCATCTTCTCCATCCACGAAGACTTTCTCCAAGGTGGCAAGGAACTGCTACATGATCTCCATGTAGGTCTTTGGGATTGTAGTCAAAACTTCATACAATTCCATTGATTCCATCACACCTTGATAATAGTCAAAGAAACCTATGGCCTCCAACGTTTCCCGACACACATAGCGGGTGGCTATCACCCTACGTGTCAGCCACTCTGGGTGATTCGACTTCTTCACCTGATTGAAAGTTATCATAGGCTATCTCTTTGGTTGTTGATGGGGTTCGTCTATCTAGGGAGGATCCTACATCACCTCATCCTCATCTTCCAAAAGTAACTGTCTTCATGCTCGATGTTGAGGTTATGGTTGTTGTTGTAGTGTTGTGGATGTGAAAGGTCATGCTGCTGAAACTGACTGTCGAGCTGAGGAAACTAAGGGTCATGCTAACGATGGTGGTGGTAGTGCTCTAAAGGAGATTAATTGTTAGGCTATTGTAACATCTCTACTATAATCTTATGGATTCCTCCATCATAGGGTCCACAATTGCCTCTATATGAGGTGATTCTCCTTGTGAACTGGAGACTGTCGGTGGTTGTGGAGGGGCTAGGGATACTAACAGAGTTGAAGATGATGCATTCGTGGTCCGACGTCTATAGGAAATGACCTCCTTGGTCTTAGACACCACTTGCTTGGTGAGTTTCTTCATTATGGATAGATTTTTGTGGAGAAACGTGGGGTTTTAGGGTTTTTTGTAGTTTTGTGTATGTGGGGGGAATGGATAGAAAGTGGAGGAATTGGTGGGTGAATTTGGGTCAAAATGATGGATGGAGGTAGGAAAAATGGTGGGGGTTGATTTGGGGTAGATTGGAGGTGGTTTGGAGGAGAATTAGGTGTGGGAGAGGTGCTAGATGACACTACACAGACGCCAGTTTGCAGAGAATGATTGTTCTATTCACGCAAGGTCAAAATGAATAGATTTGGGAATTTTGCAAAATGTCTAATTTTAAGTGATGGATCGGGCTGCAGCATAGCCGTGCTGCATGGCACGACCATGCTGGCTCACCTGTGGAACAGCTGTGGATCCCTACATGGCACGTTCTGACTTGATCACTACACAATCGTGTTGCCTTGCACGGTCATGCTAAGTCTGTTCATCAATTCTTCATTTTCTTGATTTCTTTGTTGTTTGGAGCATACCACCACGGCCATGCTATGGCACCACAGTTGTGGTGAGTACTATAGTAGCTCATTTCAACCTAAACTTCATCAAAATACCAGATCTTCGATGCAATGTGATTTTTCATGAATTATGTGTCTAAATTTCATCAAATTTTCCTTATTTCAACTTGTTTTCACCTGCACATCTTACAACTAAACAAAAACTATTAAAAACAAGTGTGTGTGTGTGTGTTTTCTTGGAAAAGTATAAAAATAACCAAAAAAGTATCAAAATTGAAAGGTTGGGTGAAAAATTTCCCAAACCAAGGTGGGTTGTCTCCCACAAGCGTTGAGTTTCATGCCTTCAGCTGGGCTTCTTGGAGATTCTTGCATCACTCATCCATTTGGAGTTCTCATGAGTCCATTCCTACAATAAATGCATCTCTAATTTGCACTCAACCTATGATCCTCATCCCTTTGATCACCAAAGTTGTCATCAAATCTTTCATCTAGATCGACTCCTCTCAAATGACCAATCAGACTCTTGAAGTGACCATGTCCAATATCCTCATCTCGAACTCACCGGGTTGATGACTTGTATATGTTGATCTTTCTCTTCATGTCAATGAAGGAGACTATCATTATGCCACTGCGAACATGTATCTCAACATCAACTGTAGATAAGAAGTGTCTTAACAAGATAATGGGGATCTTCCTATCATTCTACTCCATGTCAGGAACAATGAAATCAGTCGGGAACACTACTCCTCGTTCCTTGTCTATCTTCACCAAATCATCATCCACTCTTCCTCTTGGCATTTTGATGGAACGATCTACCAATTGGAGAGTGCAATGTGCCGGTTTCAACTTGACTAAGCCCAACTCAACATAGACACTATATTACATCAAATTCTCACTAGATCCCAAATCAAGTAGGGAATTGTATATGCGATGTCCTCCAATGTAGCTAGGTATGATTGGGGCTCCTGGGTCTTTCATCTTCATGGGGAGTCAATGTTGGAGAATTGAGCTCACTTGTTTTGTCAACTTGACTCTCTTTGGAATTTTCACCTTCTCTTCATAGTGCATGAGTTCTTAAGAAACTTCGCATATGATGGCATTTGCTTGATAGAATCCAACAATGAAATCTTGACCTTCACTTGGAAAGCTACCTTCAGAATGTCAACATTGTACTTTTGTCTCCTCCTTACTTCTGGTGGCTCATGTAATGCTTCAATTAATGGTGGCTCACTAGCTTTGTCCTTACTTTCTTCAACATGATCCTCTTGTGGCTTGTCACAAAGTGGAACACTAGGGATGATAAGACATGAAAATGGAGTGTGAGGTGGAACACATGGTATCACAAACTCAATTGGAGGTATCACATCATCATCTTAGGCAATCTTGATCACAATATCACCATTTGGCTACCATTTCTTTGCTTCATCAACCTTTCTTTGAGTTGTGGTCTGCTCAAGAGATTTTCCACTGCTTAGAACTGTCATAACACTTCCTTGCTCATGGAGGAGAGTTGTAACATCCCTGACCTGGGTTATGTGTTAAACCTAGATGTTTCACTTAATGAGGTTGATTATATTCTTGCTCTTATCTTTTGAAAAGTAATTAAGGCTCAAGAAGAACTTATATTTCAATTTTAGTCCTTTTTGAATAATGTTGAAACGATGTTTTGTTAATTTTGGACTAAAATGCAAATTACCCAAGTTGAGGGGTTAAATTGCAAACTGTGCATGGAAAAATGTTCCTCATATGTTGAAACATTATAGGAAGGAGTATGATGCAGTGGTATGGCTTCCACAAGCTTGAGCACCAAGATAGAGCTTGCTAAGCAATCTTGGTGAATTAAAACCTAGTTTTGGTGTCATGTGCAATTTACCCAAAATTTAGGGTTCAATATGCAAAATATCACTTCAAGAGGGTCCCTCATGATTCTTGGCGTCATGTAGAGAAAATAATTTGAGAGGGGCGCCTCATTTGAATCATTTTGGAAGAGAGAGAATATTGATATTAAAATGATAAAGATTTAAGCATAATTGGAACTTTATTTCGATTTAATGCAAAAATAAATATATTAATTGAAGAGCCCTTCAACCAAAATGAGATGGTTGATATTGCACAAGGATGGACGAGCTTGTGACTTGCAAAGACACTAAAATATCCTAAGTGAGTGGAGATCCCACTCACATTAAGTTAATAAAAAGTAATATCCACTAAAATGGGATATTAGTATAAAATGATTTAAGGTGCTTAATTTGTTTTCCTTTAAATTGAGGATAATGAGGATGAATTAAAGGAAAGGTAAGGTTCCTTCGTGCACAAGCAATTTAGGGGAGTGTGTGGCATAATTTGGGGAGATAAAGGATATCTTTTCTACTTTCTCTCTCCTTGGAATTCCTTTATAAATACTTCCTTTTCCACTCAACCAAAGATCTTTTTTCAGATTTTCTTTCTTCCTTGCCTTGGACGAGCTCAAGGGGACTAAGGAGAAACAGGAGGACGAACTCCAACCCGTAGGTAAGCTCCTTGATCACTTTCAACCATGATTTCATGGTGGATATCGAAAATCAATGATGGATTTCTTCTTTTCTTCCATCTATCTTCCATTCTAGCCAATCCTTTTCACTCAAAAGCTTGAGGAACGAACCTTGTTGAGTGAGAACTCTTCTTTCACCATTAGGGATTTGAAGTTGGAGCTTTGAAGCTTCATTGAAGGTGGGTTATATAACTTGAACCCTTGAACTTTGTTATTGATTCCATATTTTTATCAATTATTGATTCCTTCTTTATTCCCGAAATTTTATTTGAATGATTGATGAAGTCACCATGCAAATTACATAAAGTTTTGTGGGGTTGTAGCTTGAAGATGATTATGTCATCACAACACACACCTTAATTAATATCCTAGGTAAACGGTTTCAAAAGTTTGAGACCAATCAGTTTCAATGGAATTGGTCAAACAATTTCAACAAACCATTTGAAATCAAACGGTTTCAAACCGTTTGGAGTGGTTGACCGTTTGTAATGGTTGACCATTTGAGGAAATATGCTGATGTATTTGGATATTGATCCAATGGTTTCAATTGGTTTGATCTTAATGGTTTCAATTGTGAATGACCCCTCAAATGTAAACCCTAGTCAGGTTGAGTGTTGAATCCTTAAGTAATTGAATCAATTTTTGGGTTGACTCACCCAAACGGTCTCAAGACCATTTGGAGGTCACCCAAATGGTCTCAAGACTGTTTTTAGGTCAACCAAGACCGTTTGGAAGTCTATGGTTGAGTATGATTGGATGGTTGAAGATCCAGTGATTTCAAATTGAAATACAATCAATAGTTCAATTGATGATTGATTTAATGATGCAAACCCTAATTGAAATTCACAAATTTCAATGATGGTTTGAGTTAAATGGTCTCAAGACCGTTTGGAGGTTAACCAAACGACTTCAAGACTGTTTGATGTCAGGTCATGTTATGGTTTGATGATAATTCATTGATTTCAATTGAATTAGTTCTACAATGTCAACCATTGATGGTTCCTCGATTTCAAAACCCGAATTGATGGTTTCTTGATTATAAACCCTAGTTTAATTGGGTTCAAAACCCTAATTGAAGGTCCAATTGAAGGGTGATTCAATGGTTCAATTGAAGAATGAATCAATGATTCAATATATAGATGGTTCAATGATTGAAACCCTGAATTGATTAAGTGATGGAAGATCTTTTTGGTCCATTCGGTTTTGAGAGAGTTTGGACCAAACGGTCTTATGACTGTTTGAGTCCAAATGGTCTCAAGACCATTTGGGATCAAACGGTCTCAAGACCGTTTGAGACCAAACAGTCTCAAACCGTTTGGAGACCCAAGTGGTTTCAAGTTTGAATTGTCCATATGGTTTCATTATTGTTTTTCTTAAATGGTTTCAAACCATTCAAGGTCTGAGTGACCAAGATCGTTTGGGGTCTAAGTGACCAAGACCATTTTAGGTTCAAATTGGTGAAACCATTTGGACACCTGATATGATTAAAGGTCAGTTAACTACTTGATTATTAATGATGTAGACCAAAGGTGATTATAATGGTTAACCCTAACTGTGTGTACTTAAATGAAGAGCTGACCTAGATAAATCTTGGACTACTTAACATCCTAGAGAGGATGAGAGAGAGAGAAATTCTTACTTAATTAAGACCTAATTCTCTCATTATGAATAAAATATGTAATTAGGGTTGATCCATAATAATGAGATCATGAAACCCTAATTGAAAAGATTATTGAGCCCTGACCATAATCTAGGGCAAAGCTGAGTGAAACCCTAATCTAGGGTTATGAGGTAACCCTAATTTAGTGTAATAATGTAAGAAACCCTAATTTGATGGGAATTGTACATCCTAACCCTAATTTGGGTAATGGGGTATGAGAAACCCTACTTGGATGTGAATGGTAAACCCTAGTCCCTAAAATAGGGTAAAGGTATATGAAACCCCAATATAGGGTAATGCTATGTGAAGCCCTAACACAGGGTGATGTGATGTGAAACCCTAATTTCCGGTAATGCTATGTGAAACCCTGATATAGAAGGATGTTATGTGAAACTCTAATATAGAGCGATGTTATGTGAAACTCAATTATGGGGAGATGTTATGTGAATCTTAATTTATAAAGATGAAAAACCCTATTCCTAATAATGGAGTAGTAACTAATATATTGATAAGTGAAATACCTAAAGAGGTTGATAATGGATATCTTTATATCAATAGTTCCTAACTCAAAGATGAGTCCATATCTTTGGCAATGGTTGTATTTTCTAAATAAGTGATTTATGACCAATACATTACATGATAAATGTGATGAACTGGTGCATAAAGTATTAGGATGGGAAATACCCTAATACAAGCTAAGTGGATGAATTCAAGTAAGATAAAGGTGATGAGGGAAGTGATACATCTAGATATGATAGATATCACATCCAGCACCTTAAGGTTTATACACCTTGATGTATTTTAAATCCAATATATTTGGATGAGTGACACATGAAGTGGGTCATGTCAATTGTTACATTGATATGTAATGCAATTTGATAAGTGTAGGCTAACATGCCTTATGAAAAGGTTAATCCAAATCAATAAAGTATGATGTAATCATATTCTGGTGAAGTTGAGAGAGGAACTTATATCTTGTGTGGATAATTCATTCAATGATAAGTAATGAGAATAAATAAGCATGATTAAATGTTTATGTTATCAATGTTGGCTCCTAGATGTGTGAAGTAATGAAATAGGGATTGATCATTAACAATATGATCTTCAGAACCTAAGTGGTTATTTATGGAAAACCCTAATGGAGGGTGATGATATGTAAGAGAAACCCTAAACCCTAAAAATGGAATAGTGGTATTACTTTGTGTTGCATGGTGTTGATATGTAAGCACAATAACTGGCTAATTGTAGTTTGACACATGATGTCTCTACCATATAATCTCGTACTGACTGAGATGGTTGATGTTACTCTGCTTAGTATATCCTATAAGGATAAATGTTATACATGTTCTTTAATTCCTCATTAAATAAGTAACATGTTGACTTATTAAGTTATAGCTGAAATGCTTGGAATAAGAATATTGCTCTAATCTATTTAGACAATGATCTATCTGCTGTTGAATATATAATTCCTCTGCACAGTTTTATTCAATTAAACTGCAATAATAATGTTTTGGCGGAGAGTTATATCTCTCACTGGGGAAATTTACAATTGTCTCACCCCCGTGGGATCCACATTTTTTAGGTGGATGCAGACGAGGAGACAGAAATCTTTCCATCGGTGAAGGACAGCAAGAGTAGCAGTAGAAGAGAATGATAATGATTTCTCAGGTGGAAACACTGGTTGTCACATCTTGTGTATATGTATAGAAAGTCCTATGTGTCATCTCTGTACTCTCAGGTCCTCAGAGTAATAGTTAATGCTTTTGAGATTTTGGCTTAGTGCCTCGAGATTTTATACTACCTGTGTATAGTTTAACAGGGTAGTTGATGCTTGTAATTCTCAGAAAGATATGATACAGGACATGTACTTTTAAACCAGAATGTAAATGTATTACTTTGGTTCTATGTGAGAGAGTTTTCCTTTGTTGGATCTCTTAGTAAAATGGTTTTAATTTTTAGTGATTTTCGGTGATCCGCTTCTAACGAACGCTTCTGCTTAAGTAGATATGGTATTGTGATTTGTACGCCACAAGAGTGGGAGCTAGTTGTGATTGTGGAGGAGGTGGAGGTGGCACTTGGTATTGAAATTGAGGTGGAGGGAGAAATTGAGGTTGGAAGGTGACTTGTTGAGAAAGTTGTGGTGATGGAGGGGGAGGAGGTGTGTAAGTCTTTGTATTGCCTTGGAAGTGGCATATGGGTTGCACTTGAATGGGAAGTGGGCTATAGAAAACTTGTGAGGAAGGCAGTGGTCCACTTGCTTTATTGAAACTTAAGATGGGTTTTGAATACAATTTTTCTTCTTAGAGAGAAACTATGGAAGACAGTAGCTCTATCCTTTCTTGATGCCTTGTAACATTCTTTTGGACATCATCAAAACTTTTCAACCTAGATAGAACCTCTTCCTTAAACCTTAATCTATATGTTGGACTTTGTGGTTCCATGTAGCGATAGGAGTGAGGTGCTTCTTTTCTTCACCATAGAACTCAATAGAATTGACTGAGTGGCTAGGAATATTTGTCACTTAGTTCTTCATGAAACTCACCATCTCACTAAGAATCTTCTCCACAAGCGGGCTTGAGTCATTATGAGTCAGATATGTCACACCAAAGGCACGACCACCATCATTCATCATGCTAGAAGCTCAAATTCTTGAACCTTCCGTCAACTTCTCAAACAATGACCATATATCTCCAGGGGCCTAGCCTTTTAAAACTCCTCCACAAGAAGAATCTACTGAAGCTTGACTCTTTGGAGATAGACCAGAGTAAAAGTACTAAACTATCTTCCACAAAGGTATCTCATGGTGAGAGTGTTATCCATCTGACTGAAACTCACTATGGCACACCACATTTGTGTCAACTTTGCAATAGAGTAGAATTTCCTTAAGAATGCATTCTTCATCGCTTCCCAACTCATGATGTCTTATCTTGAATCGTGCCAATTATTGGGTTTGTCTTTGAGGGTGAAGGGGAACAAGGTCAACCTGGTTGTCTCATCACTTGTCATTGGCATCCTAAAGGTCGAGCATACTTCAGGGAAAGAGTCCAAGTGCTTATAGGGGTTCTCACTCTCAAAGCCGTAGTAGGTGGGAAGGAGCCCTAGAAGACTTGGAGGGATGGAAAATTGCTCCTCTGGCATTTGATCAACTCTGCTACCAATTGGTGATTTGCAGTTGCTAGGCATGAAGTACTCTTGAAGTGGCTTGTGAGGTTCATTTGGGCCTTCCATCTTTTCTTGCCCGAGTGGCTTGTAAAATGCACAAATCACAACCAAACAAAAGAGGGCAAGTTAGTAAACCAATATGCACAAAGAATACAAAGAATAAAGAATAACTAATAACAATGATTAGGTTAGTAGAAAAATATCAAAGTAAAACTAACTAGCTAGGCCAAGCGCCTTTCTCCCCAGCAATATCACCAAAATTCTTGGTGTGTCCCGCCAGAGCTGCACACACTAATCAATTGGGATTTTTCTAGATGCACCATAGAAGATCGGAACACACTTGGGATAACTTTTAAAATTTATGTAGGACCCAAACTTGACACACTCGCATAAACAAAAACACTACACTCGCAAGCACATACGGTTGTGTCGCAGTATAAGCAGGCGACAAGTATAGGGTCAATCCACAGGGAGAAAAGGGGGCCCTACAACTAGGTTAGTTTTTAGACTAGGTTCCTACTATGAATTCTAGGGTTCAAGGGTTTAAAGTTTGTTTTGATGATTACACTAAGGGTTTAGTAACAAGCAATTAAAGGAAAGCTAAAAAGATCAAAACCTAAGTTAACCCTAGACAATTAATTCTACTAAGCATGAAAAGACAAAGTAGGTGAGGAAAAGAGAAAGCTATACTAAGGCAAGAAAGAAAGGTGTCTACACTAGCAAGAGAAATTAATGAACTGAACTAGCAAGAGCAAAGCAAGGACAAGGCAAGAAACTAACTAAGAAAGAAAAGATCTAACTAAGCTAACACTAGCTAAGCAAGAAGGCAATTACGGTTTTAGAGCAATAAAGGGATGTGTGGGCTGTTTGGGGGAAGCAACTATCAATTAGGTTAGGGGGTGACATGTGAACTTTATGATTTCATTTAGATTTCCAAACCAAACAACAAGCTAGAGTCTAATGAATTTCCCTAGACTACTAACTGGACATGGATATGATAGGTTGTGTATAGGGGAACTAGTCCCTAACACCTCCTACTACCCTTATAAGGCTTATTAAGGTTAGGGTTTAGGTGCAATTCAATTAGAGTCTAAATAAGCCTAGGTTTCCAGGTTAGATGACATTAGGGTGATTAGGGGTTGAGGGTAGTAATGGGAGTGGTAGTGAGGTTTTAGACCTCACCTCACCCACATTATACCCTTGAGAAATCTCAAAGCTAATCACAAAAAATTTATCCAAAGGAGAATTGATTGGCATGTAGGAGGATGGGTGGCTAGCTAGGGATCCATGAATTGGACCTAGGAGTAAATCCCAAAATTTAAACATATAAGAAATTTCCCTAAATTCTTAGGTTATTTCAAGTAAAAAACAACAACAAATTCATGGAAAATAACATAGACATAAAACATAATCATTAGAAAATGAAATTACAATGTTTACATATCATTTCCCCCCAACATGGTAGCAAAGTAACATTTTTTGCCCCGAACAGCCCACACAAGGGGCCTAGCTACTCACAAAAATGCAAAATACAAAAAGAAAGGAGAAAGACATAGAAGAAGCCATTGAGCTCGATGTAGATGGAGTGATCCTCCTCTTTCGCTACTATAAGATGTCCTCCTCCTTCCTCTAAGGTTAAAGGGAATGGAATGATGAAGGAATAGGGTCAAAACACTAGGAAGCTAGGGTTTTGGTGGTGGTAATGGTAAAATGGAGTGTAATGAAGGTGGAAATGGAATGGAATAGGTGGAATGCAAAAATTGGGTGATAGAAGATATCTAGGGGTGGTTGTAGGGTAGCTAACCTCAACCTCCAGCATCCACCCTCATATATATAGGTTTGGAGGAAGCAATAGGTCAAGTGGGGGTAAAATGGGAAATGTTGTGGCAAAGTAGCTAGGTTTTTGTGGGTAGCACGACTGTGATGGGAAGGGATGAGAATGGTTGTGGTAGAGTGGAACGAGCGTGGTGTAAAATTGGGAAAAATCAAAATAAGTTGTTGGATTTCGAACTGAAGGTGGAACGACCGTGGTGGTCACCCTGGTCATGGTGGTGCGAGGATAGCATGGTCGTGGTAGTCGCCACGGCCAAGGTGACTTGGATTTGGCTTCCCGTCTCTCCTCCACTACCGTTCTAGATCAAATGCAACACGGTCATGCAAGGGGTCACGACCGTTTTGGGTCAATCTACCACGGCCATTCTGAGTGGCACGACAATGGTGATTCAAGCATTGCTTGAAGGTTGAGTCTATTGGTCTATAGTGAGCTAGCACGACCGTTCTGTGGTACCACGGCCATGTTGGCCTCTACATCAACACTTTGAGTTGAATCTTTGTGTTTCCTTAGACATCTTTGCTTCAATTAATCTTTGGCCACTAGGAGTTGGGTGAGGGAGCCTTGGACTTCACTTTGGGCCTCTCCAAAGGTAGAGAAAGTCTAGGATTTCTCATTCTCTCTCTCTCATCCATCCAAGCGTAGTCCAAATGAATGGAAAATATGAAAATAATGTCCATAAGTGTATTTTACACAAATATGCATATTAGGGGAAATAACATGTAATATAACAAGAATATATGTGATTGAAATGCAATATGACACAATATGAAGCCCTCAAATAGGGATGCATAACCACTCCACACTTAAAACATACTTGTCCTCAAGTATGCTGCAACTCAATCTCTCTGCAGTTTTTCCACAATCAAGAAATGACAATTGCAATGCAATAGGTGAATATTGACTAAATGGCTTCAAAGATGACTAAGTACATGCATTTCACCTCTCTCCTCTCCTCATTTACAACTTAATCATGATTAGAGCACTGAGCCTACAAACTTCAAATATAGAGCATAGAAAACACAATCAATCCATATGGTTGGCATATCACTCTAAGTAAACCGTTCATGGTAGCAAAGGTCAAAAATGACTAATTTTGGTATTTTACATTCCTTCATTTAATCTCATATGTCCATCCACATTAACTAACCAATATGGCTGTGAAAAAGGGGAAAATGAGCTAGGTTTGATATTTCATGGCTCCCTGGGATGCAAATGGAAGAAAGGGTTGCGGTAAGAATTTGGAGTGCTTTTACACACTCATCTTTTCTTTATTCAGATGCTCTTAAATAGGAGCATCTTTTATTTTCTTTTTGCATTTTTTCTTTTTCTTTTACCTTAGTGTGGATAAGGTGTATGGTGATGAGAGTGAAGTAGGGAGATATAGATGTGTCCACCCCAAACTTTTGGAGGTGGCCACGACTGAATATGTGCACTTTGGCATCCTTTCAAGAGGCAGAGAAGTAAGAAGATGGTAGATGAAGTGCGAGTCAAAGAGGGGTCAATAGTGTGGACATCAACATGAGATATCCTGCATGAAAGTTACTCCAACAATTTTCGTCAAACAATGACACACCACATGAATGAGCAATATTAAAACCACAATTCTATCATGAGATTCTACAAAACTTTTAGTGATTGTGAGTTGCTTCAATCATAATTCAACCAAATAGTTGACAAGCATTAGAGAGGTAATTCACATGTAAAAACTCAATATTTAGTCCATTTAGATATAAACCATGGTAATTCACTTACATTTGTCCAAGGTCATCATTTTCAATCCAACAAGTAGAGATTGGGTCAAAACACACTTTTTTACAAGAAATTCTAAATTTGGGAAAAATTCACAAAAATGGTGCCAAATCCCCTTCAATCACATATAAGCCTTCATTACAGAAAAATAAAGTGGGGATACAAGCAAATCCTAGGTAAAATATGCAAAAATTACGAAAAATCTACATGATATGCAGTGCATGACCAAAAGAGCAATTTTTTTAAAAAAATTGGCAAAATTTGGCATAAAGTATACTACATGACGTGAAAGCATACAAAGTAGGTAAAATCAACTCTAGATAGCAAAAGTAACAGAACAAATCAAGAAAATAAAAATAAAAGCTAGATCAAATGCAAAATGAGTGAAATGAGAAAAGGGCATATTGCTACAACCCCAAACTTTTGAATGATGTTGTCCTTAGAATGACACTAAAGTCTATGAGTATTAGTGTAGGTGATCACTATGGTGGCTTCAGTGGTTGTCCTCCATGTGGCGGAGGGTGTTGGTAGTAGTTTACCCAGTAGTCCACCTGTGGAGACGGGTAGGCATCTTGATATCCTAAAAGTGCACCCCACCAATGTTCCCCCCATTGGGGGTTTCTATGGGCTTGGGCATGTTGGAACTAATACATGTGGTTGATCTAATAGTGCATCTACTGATGATCCAACCACAATGCATCTTCTATGCACTGATATCCCTCTTGTGCCCTCAGAATCCTATCATGTGTGCTCTGAATACCCTCCAGTTGCACATGTATAGTCAACATGTCATATGTGTTTAGTGAAGGCTGTTGTGGTTATTGTGTAGTCTTTGCCTCTCATCATGTCACCCTACATGCATATCTCTCCTCAAGTGTCCTCCTCTCAGCAACTTCCTGTGACTCGACTAATCCCTCAGGAATGAATTGTAGCTGCTGTAAAGTGTCTTGAGGGTTCTCCTCCTCCCATCTCCTCACTCTATCCAAGAACTTAGGAGTGGGGCTAAATTCCTTTAAGAGAGATGTAGTATGGTACATGAGCTCTAGTGAAATGCCTAGATATGGGGAGTTGACCTAATATATGAATTCTTGATCAACAACTACAGTCATCAAAGAATGGATGAGATACTATAGGTCTACTAATTTTCCCCCTTCGGCCGTGGTGCATCCAAAAATGTTGTGACCTAAGGCAATGGCAATAGATGTCACAATCCCTCATAGAATGAATGGATTCTTGCTCTTAGATGGGACTATCCTAGGTTGATCAATCCTTAATGCTCCTAAATTCACATGCTTTCCCTTTGTGAACCAACACAAAACACATAAATCCTTCTTGGTACAACTCCCTTGATTCTCATACCTACCAAAAATGGCATTTGTGAGGACTTTCTGAACATAGAGTAGGAAGGAATTATGGAGCAAACCTATCTTTGACTTCCCTACTACAAAGTCATTGTGGTCAGTGAATGCCTTCCACGTGGAAGTGAAACTGGCACTGGCGCTCTTAAATATCTTTCCAGTATCAAAGAGAGTTGCCCTTTCCTCATTTGGAGCAAAAACGTTGCTCAACATGGATGACATGATGACCCAATGTCTTTATCCAATCACGAATCTAATGGCATCTTCTCCATCCTCAGGGACTTTCTCCAAAGTGGCAAAGAACTACTATGTGAGCTCAAGGTAGTGCTCCTGGATTGTAGTCAAAACTTCATACAATCCCATTGATTCCGTAACACCTTGATAATAGTCAAAGAAACCCAGGGCCTCTAGTATTGCTCAACACGCGTAGTGGGTGGCTATCAATCTACGCGTCAGTCACTCTAGGTGCTTCAGCTTCCTTCCCAGACTACTAGTAATCTCAGGATCCCTCTCTGATTGTTGTTGGATGGGGTGCATCATGCATCACCTCATCCTCATCTTCCATGAATAAGTGCCTTTGTGCTCAAGGCTGAGGCTATGGCTACGACTGTAGTGTTGTGGATGTTGAAAGTCGTTCTGCTGAGACTGACGGTCGAGCTAAGGAAACTAAGGGTTAGGCTAACAAGTGTGGTGGTGGTTCTCTAGAGGAAATGGATTGTTGGGTTGTTGTCCCACCTCCGTTATGCAATATCGTGGATTTCTCCATTATAGGGTCCATGGTTGCCTCTATATGTAGTGATACTCCTTGTGAACTAGAGGTTGCCATGTGGTGGTGGAAGGGCTAGGGATGCTAATGAAGATAAAGATGAAACATTCTTGGGCTAGAGTCCATAGGAAATGACATACTTGGTCTTAGACACCACTTGATTGGTGAGTTTCTTCACTGTGGATGGATTTTGGTGAAGAAGCATGGGATTTTAGGGACTTTTGCAGTTCTGCATATGTGGGGTGGAATGGAGAGAATTTGGTGAAATTGGTGGGTGAAATTGGCTGGAAATGATGGATGGAGGTAGGTAAAATGTGGGGGATCAATTTTGGGTGGATTGGAGGTGGTTTGGTGGAGAATCTGGGGTGGGAAAGGTGATGGTCGACATTGCACGACCGCTGGTTTGTTGAGAACGATTGTTCTGTATGCAAAAGATCGAACTGAATTTATTTGAAATTTTTTGCAAAATAGATGACGTAAGTGTTGGATTGGGCTACAGTACAATTCTACTATGCGGTACGGTCGTGTTGGCTCACACACAACATTGTTGTGGAGCCCTACATGGCCCGTTCACACTTGATCACTACATGACTGCGCTGCCTTGCACGACCATGCTAAGTCTGTTCTTCAATTCTTCATTTTCTTGATTTCTCTATTGATTGGAACATACCACCATGGACATTCTATGGCACCACATCTATGATGAGTACTATAGCAAGTCATTTCAATTTGAACTTTATCAAAACACCAAATCACTGATCAAAAGTGATTTTTCATGACTTCTTTATCTAAATTTTATCTATTTTTCCTTAGTTCAACTTGTTTCCACCTGCACATCTTAAAACTAAACAAAAACTATAAAAAATAAGTGTTTGTGTGTGTTATCTTATAAAAGTGCAAAAATAACCAAAAAGCATCAAAATTGAGAGTTTTGGTGAAAATTTTCCCAAACCTAGGTGGGTTGCCTCCCACAAGCACTGAGTTTCATACCTTTAGTTGGGCTTCTAGGAGATTCTTGCATCATACATCCATTCGGAGTTCTCATGTGTCTATTCTTGTTATAAATGTATCTATCATTTGCACTCAACCTATGCTCCTCATCCCTTTGATCCCCAAAGTTGTCATCAAATCTTTCATCTAGATCTCCTCCACTCAAATGACCAATTAGACTCTTGAAGTGACCATGTCCAATATCCTCATTTCCAACTCATCAAGTTGAGAACTTGTATATGTTTATCTGTATCTTCATGTCCAAGAAAGAGACTATCATTATGCCGTTGTGAACATGTATCTCGACATCAACTGTAGATAAGAATGGTCTTCCCAAGATGATGGGGATGTTCCTATCATCCAGATCCATGTCAAGAATAATGAAATCAGTCGGGAACACTGCTCCTCTTTCCTTGTCAATCATCACCAAATCATCATGCACTCTTCCTCTTGGCACTTTGAGGGAACGGTCTACCAATTGGAGAGTGCAATGTGTCAGTTTTAACTTGCCTAATCCCAACTCAACATAAACACTATATGACATCAAATTCACACTAGATCCCAATGGCACTAGGGATTTGTCTGTGTGATGTCCCCCAATGTACCTAGGTATGAGTGGGGCTCGTAGGTCATTTCTCTTCATGGGAAGTGAGTGTTGGAGGATTGAGCTCACTTGTTTGATCAACTTGACTCTCTTTGGTATTCTCCCCATTGATCTTCTCTTCATAGTGCATAAGTTCTTAAGAAACTTGGCATATGATGGGATTTTCTTAATAGCATCCAACAATGCTATGCTGACCTTCACTTGGAGAATTATTTCCAGAATATCAACATTGTGCTTTTGTCTCCTCCTTACTTTTGGTGGCTCATCTAATGCTTCAGTGAATGGTGGCTCACTATATTTGGCCTTACTTGCATCAACATGATCCTCTTGTGGCATGCCATGAAGTGGAACACTAAGGGATGGTAGGACATGCAAATGGAATGTGGGGTGGATCACATTGTATCACAAACTCAACAAGAGGTATCACAACATCATCTTCGGAAATATCAATCACAATATCACCAGTTGGCTGCCTCTGATTTTCTTTATAAACCTTTCTTTGACTCATGACTTCTTAAGAGATTTCCCACTCCTTAGAGTTATCACACAACTTCATGGTAGAGAGGGGGATCTAGTTGTGGCTATGAAGGAGGTGGAGGTGGCACTTGGTATTGAAATTAAGGTGGAGGGTGAAATTGAGGTTGGAAGGTGAATTGTTGAGAAAGTTGTAGTGATGGAGGGGTAGAAGGTGTGTAATGATTTGGATGGCCTTAGAAGTGGTATATGGGCTGCACTAGCATGGGAGGTGGACTATAGAACACTTGTGTGGAAGGAAGTGGTCCACTTACTTCATTGAAACTTAAGATGGGTTTTGAATACACATTTTCTTCTTGGAGAACAAGTATCAAAGATAGTTTCTCTATCCTTTCCTCAGTCCTTATAACATTCTTTTGGACATCATCAAAACTTTTCAACCTAGAGAAAACCTCTTCCTCAAACCTTGATCTATATCTTGTACTTTGTGGTTCCTAGTAGCTATAGGTGTGAGGTGTCGTCTTTTCTTCACCATAGAACTCAATAGAATTGACCGAGTGGCAAGGAACATTTGTCACTTTGTTCTTCATGAAACTCACCATGTCACCAAGAATCTTCATCACTTGCGGGCTTGAGTCATTATGAGTTAGAGATGTCACACCAAAGGCATGCCTACCATCATTAATCATGCTAGAAGCTCAGATTCTTGAACCTTCTACCAACTGCTCAAATAAGGGCCATATCTCCTCAGGTGGCCTAGCCCTGAAAACTCCTCCTCAAGAAGAATCTACTGAAGCTTGACTCTTGGGAGATAGATTGAAGTATAAGGGTTGCACTAGTTTCCACAAAGGTATCTCATGGTGGGGACATTCTCTGAACATCTTCTTAATTCTCTCCCAAGCATTGTGAAACTACTCACTTCCCATCTGACGGAAACTCACTATGGCATGTTGCATTTGTGCCCACCTTTCAATAGAGTAGAATTAACTTCAGAATGCATTATTTCATTGCTTCCCAACTCCTGATTTCTCTTCTCGAATCTTTCCAAACTTTGGCTTTGTCTTTGAGGGTGAAGGGGAATAAGGTCAACCTGATTGTGTCATCACTAGCCGTCGGCATCGTGAAGGTGGAGCATACTTACAGGAAAGAGTCCAAGTGCTTGTAGGAGTTCTCACTCCTCGAGCCATAGAAGGTGGGAATGAGCCCAAGAAGACCTAGAGGGATGGAAAATTTCTCCCCTAGAATTTGATCAACTCATCTAGCAATTGGCGATTTGTATTTGCTAGGAATGAAGTACTATTGAAGTGGCTTGTGAGGTGAATTTTGGCCTTCTATCTTGCTTCCCCGAGTGGCTTGTCACATGTACAAACAACAACCAAACAAAAGAGGGAAATTTAGTAAACCAATATGTACAAAGAATAAAGAATAAGTAATAGCAATTATGAGGGTAGTAGGAAAAGATCAAAGCAAAAATAACTAGCTAGGTCGAGCGCCTTTCTCCCCGACAATGGCACCAAAATGCTTAGTTCATCCCACCAGAGGTGAACACACTAATCAATTGGGATTTGATTAGATGCTTCCCACAAGATCGGAACACACTTGGGATAACTTTCAAAATTTATATGGGACCTAAACTTGACACACTCGCATAAACTAAAACACTGCACCCACAAGCACACAGGGTCATGTCATAGTATTGGAAGGTGACAAGTATAGGGTCGATCCACATGGAGAAAAGAGGGTACTAGAGCTAGGTTAGTTTTTGGGCTAGGTTCCTAGTGTGGAGTCTACGGTTGAAGGGTTTAAAGGTTGTTTTGATGATTACACTAAGGGTTGAGCAACAAGCAATTAAAGTAAATCTAACAAGATCAAAACCTAAGTTAACCCTAGACTATTAATTCTACTGAGCAAGAAAAGGTAAAATAGGTGAGGAAAAGAACAAGCTATAATATGGCAAGAAAGAAAGGGGTCTATTGAGCAAGTAAATGGGGTGATAGAAGGTAGCTAGGGGTGGTTGTAGGGTGGGTAACCTCGGCCTCCAGCCGCCACCTACATATATATAGGTGTGGAGGAAGCAATAGGTCAACCAAGGGTAAAATGGGAAATGTAGTGGAAAAGTAGTTAGGTTTTTCTGGGTAGCACGACTGTGGTGGGAAGGGGTGAAAATGGTCGTGGTGGAGTTGAATGGCCATGGTGAAAAATGGGGAAAAATCATAGTACATTGTTAGATTTTGAATTAATGGTGGCACGTCTCGGGTGGTCACCACGGCCATGGTGGTGCAAGGGTAGCACCGTCGTGGTGGTCACCATGGTTGAGGTGACTTGGATTTGGATACCCATTCTCTGCTCCATGATCATTTTATCTCAGATGTAACACGGCCATGCAAGGTGGCACGACTGTTCTGAGTCCCTCTACCATGGCCATTTGGAGTGGCATGACCGTGGTGATTCTTGCATTGCTTGAAGGTTGACTCTGTTGATTTTTGGTGAGCTAGAATGGCCATTCTGTGGTACCACACCAATATTGTCCTCTACAACAACACATTGAGTTGAATCTTTGTGTTTCCTTGGACATCTTTTCTTCAATGGGTCTTTGGCCACTAGGGGTAGGTTGAGGGAGCCTAGAACTTCACTTTGAGCCTTTCCATGGGTAGATAAACCCTAGGATCACTACTTCTATCTCTCCTCAATCCAAGCGTGGTCCAATGCCTGAAATAACATGCAAAAATGTCCATAAGTGCATTTTACACAAATATGCATATTAGGGGATATAACATGTAATATAACAGGTATAGATATGATTGAAATGCAATATGACACAATATGAAGCCCTCAAATAGGGATGCATCACCACTCCACACTTAAAACATACTTGTCCTCAAGTATGCTCCAACTCAATCTCTTTGCAGTTTTTCCACAATTAAGAAATGACAATTGCAATGAAATGGGTGAATATTGACTAAATGGGCTCAAAGATGACTTAGTACTTGAATTCCACCTCTCTTCTCTCCTATTTCACAAATCAATCATGATTAGAGCACTAAGCCTATAAACCTCAAATATAGAGCATAGAAAAGACGACCAATCCATATGGTTGTCATATCACTCCGGGTCAATTGTTTCGTTGTAGCAAAGGTCAAAAATGACTAATTTTTATGTTCTACATTGATGCATTCATTCTCATATGTCCATCCACACTAAGTAACCCACGTATCTACAAAAAAGGGAAAAATGAGCTAGGTTTGATATTTCCTAGCTCTGTGGGCATCCAAAGGAAGAAAGGGTTGTGGTAAGAATTTGGAGTGCTTGTATACAATCATCTTTTCTTTATTTAGATGCTCTTAAATAGGAGAATTTTTTATTTTCTTTTTGCATTTTTTTTTTATTTTTCTTTGCCCTTGGTGTGCATAGTGCGTATGGTAATGAGAGTGAAGCCGGGAGATATAGATGTGGCCACCCCAAACTTTTGGAGGTGTCCATGGCTGAATATGTGCACTTTGGCATCCTTTCATGAGGGAAAGAGTAAGAAGATGGTAGAAGAAGAGTGAGTGAAAGAGGGGTTAGTAGAGTGGACATCAACATGAGATCTCCTGTATGAAAGTTACTCCAACAATTTCATCAAGCAATGACACACCACAAGTATGGGAAATATTAAAACCACATTTCTATCATGAGACTCTACAAAACTCTAAGTGTATGCAACTTGCTTCTATCACAATTCAACCAAATAGTGCACAAGTAGGATAGAGGTGATTCACATGTAAAAAGTCAATATTGAGACCATATAACAATAAACCAAGATAATTCACTTGCATTTGTCCTAGGTCATCATGTTCAATCCAACAAGTAGAGATTGGGTCTAAACACACTTTTAGGTAAGAAATTCTAAATTTTGGAAAAATTGGTCAAAATGGTGCGAAATAACCTTCAATCATATATAAGACTTCATTAAGGATAAATAAAGTAAAACACAAGCAAATCCTAGCTAAAACATGCAAAATTACAAAAACAATCTACATGATATGCAATGCATGACCAAAAGAGCAAAAAATTTAAATGTTATGCAAAAATTGGTAGAAAGTATACTACATGACATGTAAGGATAAAAAGTAGGTAAAATCTACTCTAGATAGAAAAAGTAACAAAACAAAACAAAATAAGAAAACAAAACTAAATGGTAGGTGAAAATGCTAAATGAGTGAAATGAGAAAGGGCATACCGCCCTACCACCCCAAACTCTTGAACCATGTTGTCTTCAACATGACACTAATGTCTATGAGAGATAGGGTAGATGATCACTGTGGTGGCTCTGTTGATGGTCCTCCCTATAGAGGAGGGTTCTGGTATTAGTTACCCTAGTAGTCCTCTTGTGGAGGAGGTAGGCATCCTGATATGCTGAAAGTGCACCCCACCAATCTTCCCCGATTGAGGGTTTCTCTGGGTTTTGGCATGCTGGAACCAATACATGTTGTTGATCTGATAGTGTATCTATTGATGATCCAACCAAGTTGCATCTTGTGTGTGCTGATATCCCTCATGTTCCCTCAGAATCCTATCATATGTTCTCTGATTACCCTCCTGTGCTGATATCGCTTCGGTGCCCTCATGTCTTGTTCTGATCCTGGATAGAAGGATCAAGAAGTTGAAGAAGAAGGACATTGTGTTAGTTAAGGTTTTGTGGCATCATCATGGAATAGTATTAGTCATGTGGGAGCTTGAGGATGAGATGTGAAAAAAGTATTTGTCTTTATGTAGGATTTCGGGGGAAAATTCCCTATTAAGGGTTTATAGTTATAAGACTCTTGATCTATCTTTAAGCTTAACTATAATTAATTTGCATTATGAGATTCTTAAACCTTAATATAATATATTGAGATGTCTTAATATCATGTGACATGCTTATATGTTCATTTTGGTTCAATTTGATTGATGTTTGAGCTATCATGTAATATATGTGCTTGTTTTGGACTAAATTGCAATTTACTCATAAGTGAGGATTATCTTACAAAAGGTCACATGAGGAGATTGTTCTTTGTACCTTGGCATCATGAGAGTGGAAAGTTGGAGAACAACTTCAACCTACAATTCGTGATTAGTGTTACCATGATCATATAGTTCCTTTGTCTCTGATAGCCAGATTGAACTCGAGGCTTGGAATCATCATCCTCTCAATGTTCAGTCCATGTTCCTTGATCTAGAGCAGACTATCTGAGATCCACATGATCTCACATATCATATATTGCGTCACATGAGTATGAATGCACATTTCCCAATCCCGCTTATCAAGAGGCCATGGATATCAATCTCCTGTAGGAGGGACAAATCCCATCTACATCACTCACATTCGATCCCCATGTGTCACAGTGCACCCAAAACCACCTTTATGGAAACCCTTATTCATGATCTTGGTGGATAATGTCAAAGTAAATGAATGATAGGTGATGAATGTAGTGACTTCAGGTCTAAGAACCACAATCACCACTATCACTGTGAGAGATGATTCTAACTACCATTCCATGGTTTTCATGTATCACTCTCATGGTGGGTATATCTGATACACTATTCTCTAACATGTATATGTGTGCTTGACTTGATATCACATATCACGACTAATGAGACTCTATCATTAGTCAGTACACACTCTAGTCTTATGTATTACTATTGTCCATTTTGCTTCCACAGTAATATCTGACTAGGGACATAATAAGAATGTACATACTCTTATCATACATACGATCTCCTTATTTAAGACACGTACTTGAAGACATACATCATCGAGTAACATCATTATTTATACATCTACTATTTTGTGTCATCATCTCATGTTGAGACAAATATAATAGACATAATTACCTTATTATTATTATTATCAAATCATGTATCGAGTCCCACATTCCAATCATCATATGATAAGCTCTATGGGCATACATACTAACATAAGTTCTCCTTGATCTCCTGAAGAGAACAAAGAGATTTTCAATCATACTCATGTATTGAGTTGCGAGAAAATCAATCTAGAAATCATACCTTAATTGCTCCTACTTTCCTAGTTTGTTGCAAGCTAGGAGCTGATATTCTGATCATTAGATCTCGATTCAAGGGTCAGTTTTGTGTGAAAAAAATAAGTATACGCAATAAAGTTCAGGTGTGAATCGAATTTGTGACATTTAGTGTATATTTTCCATAATCCATTCACTTTAAGATTTCTATAAATATTCAGATCTCCCTCTCGTCTAATCCTTCTAATCTCAAAATTTGAGGAAAGGTTTTTAATGACATTATCAAAATGTGTGCGAGATTGGAGATTAAAGTACCAATATTAAAGATACTTTTCTTAACCTCCAAGTCTCCCTTTTATCTTATTATTTAAGGCATCAAATCTATTTTTTTCTCTTTCTACTTTTTTGATATCTTTTATTTTGATTACTTCTCATTAGGAATAATGTGGAAATGAAACCAATCCATTAGTGGCCTCCACTGTTAATTTTCTTGATAATTCCTCCCAATTAATTATTTCTATTATTAGTTGTCCATTACCTTTTATATTTCACTTAATACTGAATTTTCATTCTTCCTTTTTCCCATATTCATTATTAAACTAATGAAATCACTAAAAACCACAAAACTCATAGAAAATGGAAATTTGCAAAAGAAAACCATGTTTCCAAAATAAGGCACACCAAGTTTTCATTATATCCTTATTATTCAGATAAGTTCATTTCAATTATATAACATTATATGTGAAAACCATGTTATAAAAGTTTCTCCTAGTCTTCAAACTCTTTGAGTATCCCAGTTAGATATTTAATCAAAATTTGGATATAAGTATTTTGTAAGTTCTGGGAAAATCAATTCCTGGTCACTATAAAGTTGCATAACAATATGAGTCCACATAAAATTATTAAACCTGAAAGTAGACATGTCTCTCTATGTTCAAAATCTAGTTTGAAACTAGATATGTATCTATATGTTCAGAATCTGTCAGTCTGCATCACATTTGAAATTGTTATTGAAAAATGATATGTGACCTGATCTGAATCAAATGTCAGTTGTTAGTACATTGACCCAAAAACCAAATTCAACAACCATATGAACATATTATTACAAAAATTTGGTGGTATGTATGCCCAAAGAGACAATCATATGATGATTGGAGTGTGGCATTAGATACCTGATTTGGCAATAATAAAGGTAACTCCATCTATTATGTTTGTCTCAGTCATGAGACAATGACACATGCATAGTAGATGTCTAAAGAATGGATGTTACTTGATGACATATGTCTTCAATTTCATGACCTGAACAATGAGATCATATGTATGATACGAGTATATACATTCTTGTTATGTCCCTAGTCATATAATATTGTGGAAGCAAAATGTACGGGAATAATATAAAAGACTAGAGTGTGACTTGACTGATGATAGAGTCTCATTAGTCATGATATATGATATCAAGCCAAACACACATGTACATGTTAGAGAACAATGTATCAGACAAACCTACCTTGAGAATGATACATGGATATCATGGAATGGTACTTAGAATCATCTCTCATAGTGGTAGTGGTGATTGTGATTCATAGACCAGAATCTACTACACTCATCACATGTTGTTTAATGTATTTAGACATCATCCAATGTGACCTTACATAAGGGTTTTGCATAAAGGTGATGCTCAAGTGCACTATGACACATGGAGATTGAGTGTGAGTGAGGTACATGGGATTTGTCCCTCCTATAAGAGTTTGATATGTGATATGTGATATGTGAAATCACATGCATCTCAGACAAACTACTCTAGTTCAAGGAACATGGATTGAATGTTGAAGAGGATGGCAATTCCATGCCTCAAGTTCAATCCAGATATCAGAGACAAAAGAACTATACAATCACAGTAAGATTGATCACATATTATAGGTTGAAGTCGTTCTCCAACTTTCCAAACTACTTGGGTAGTAGTGATGTGTTGCTAGATACTACTCATTGCTTGTGATGTCATAAGTTAGTTATGGACATTCACTGCCAACGTAATTTGAGACCTATAGGGTCACACACATAGGATACACTTGGAATAGGAGTATATTCATGAATGATGTTTAACTTGATTACTAAAGGTGTTTATGTACTCAAAATAAACAATTGAGGTTTAAAATTAACTGAGTGGACTCTAAACCGAGCGGTTAAAGTGTTGAACCGGTCAGTTGCAATGTCAGGTCAATGAGAATCAACCTTGGTTGAACAATGCCTGAACCAAGGCATGAATTGATTAGTTCATGGAGCCAACTGACTGATTCATGGAGCCAACCGACCAGTTCATATGATGAACCACTCGGTTCAATGGTCGATCAAGGATTAGTGTTGATGTCATGTTTTGCATTAATAATGCATTGAATACCAATGTGATTCAGAATTTGAAATTGTACGAACTGATGGTTCATGATACGAAGTAACTGATCCATGCACCAACCGACCAGACTGACGTATAAAGTTTCCAAAAAATTTGTTAACTCTGAAATTTTGACTCCACCACAAACTAGGAACCCTGAACCTAGCCTCTCCTATAAACAGAGCTGGGGGCTTCCCCGGAATGATAATTAACTGTGGAAAGTTTTGCCCTCTCTGGTTTTGGTAACCAATAGAGAGCATGAGAAATTCCTACCCATAATAGGGAGGGATAGTGAGGGAGAGACAATTCTGGGAGAGAAAATCAGTGCAATTACACCGACATTCAAAAGGACAACTTTTTTGTTGACTCTGTCTACACAACATAGTCTTCCCAGTAGTCTGCGTGGACTACACTAGAGGTGAGGAGTTTTTCCCACTAGGAGGACACCATCAACCGCTGTTCGTGGTGCTGCACTAGGAGGCCGTTCATGACGATTGTTTGAGTGTTGCTGAAGAAGAAGCTCGATGCTTCTTGGACAAGAAGCATGACACTACATCAAGAGTTGTCACTGGACTTGCTCCATAACTAGGTATGACTCCCTAGAGACATTGTTATTGATGTGATCTTGCTGATTGGGGAATTGAGCTTTAAATTCTTATTTTTGCTGCCTTATCTGTCACCCTTATTTCCCAGCAGTGATATAAGAGCACGCCAATTTATGATGTATTGGGTATTTAAATTGATGTGTTCAGATTTATTTTTATTGCATATGATGTGAATATTAAACTGCTTCATCAGCATATCTGATTAGTAATATATATATGTGTGTGTATGTGTGTGTATGTGTGATATGATATATATACAATTCACATATGTCGCCCTAAAAGTTGGTTTTGATGGTGGATGTTAGCATGGTTATGGCCAATAACCCTATATCTGTCTGTCCATGGTTGTAGTTGTTTATTCTTATTTATATCAGTTTGCCCTACCAAGCCTCTCTCCTCCTTTCCAAATGTAAATTAATCCACTTTTTTCTATTTCCCCTCGAATGTAACTCGAGGTTTTCCCTTTTACAATGTAATATGAAATAAGATAGTTTTAATTTATTTTTCACATGAGAATATGTTTTGTACCATTAGAACTGATCGGCTTGTGAGACGAACCAATCGACGGGAGGATCGAGGAGGCCAACAAGAATAGGTTGAAGCAATCAGTTGGAGGATTCCAAACATTGGTTGAACATGAGACTAGATAACCATTTTAAGTGACAAATAGATCGTCAAGGAGGTGAGGTAATTGGTTCAAGTGTTGAACCAATCAACCTGGATTGGTTAAAGCATGAATCTTCACCAACAATAGGTTACTACATGTGATGTAGACCTTAGGTGGTAGTTCGCTCCAAGGAATTACAGTACTATGGCCATAACCATCACTTGTGTTTATAATTGCATATTTATTTGTAGTTATAACATGTGTATGTTATGTACTATAAGTATGTGGTGATTGGACACATATATGTAATTATGTATAAATCCCTCAATCTAAAATATTAAGTCTAAGATTCTTTCCATTTGCAACACACATGTAAAGCTTGATTGACTATGAGTGAGCACGCCAAGTGCAGTGCGTTGTCCATCTCATGGAAGTGTTATGGTAGTTATGTAGGCCTACCAAGCGGGGTTCATTACTAATCTTTTGGCTTTTGAGTCAGGTTTAAGTGGATGTCCTTAATGAGATTATGCACCTAGAAGCATGTAGATGGACTATGACAAGGAGTTGCACATACCATCTATCCAAGAATTGCATGATATGAAATTGATGAAATTTTCCTATCTTAATAATTGGTTATGGAAGCTGGCATTGGTCGGGAAATAACTTAATTGTTTCTGGTATTGGATCACTAGAAGATTGTATAGTGCAATCTTTTAAATTAATACATGGGGGTTATCAATTTGAACAAAAATAGTGGGAGTGATAATTAATTAAAAGCCTAATGAATATTTTCAAACTTATCAAATCAAATTAATCAAAATATTTTGACTAAGGTTGCAATATTTTTTTTTGTAAAATCTAATGGAAAACAATGTGATCAGTCCTTGAGTAGGAAAAACTAAATGAGATTAACTTCTATGTCTGGTTTAGGACTTTGAGAAGTGTTCTCACGCATGAGCAAAAGCTCTATGTCCTTGAATGACTAGAGCTAGGGGAACCTGCTCCAAATGCACCTAAGGCTGAAATGGATACTTACTTGAAGCATGCCAATGATGCCATAGATATTGAGTACATTGTGCTATGTTGCATGAACTATGAGTTGCATGAACAACATGAAAACATTGATGGTAACACATATTAAGAATCATGTAAAGCAAGCAAGGTATAATGTCTCCAATGTGTTGTTTGAGTGCAAACTGATAGAGGGAGATCCAGTAGAGCCCCATGTATTCGACATGTGGAGAAATTGGGATTTCTTTTAGGTAAGATTAGGCCAAAGATATGATTCTACAAATGTTGCCTGAATCATATAATCTAGTTAATCGAGTGCTATCACTTGAGTAACTTGGCCAAACTACTCTTCCTGGCATGTTGATGAATGTTGTAGCACAAGTGAAGATGGACAAATCCATGATGGTGATCAACAGAAGTGAGTCCAAGGGAAAAGGCAATGCTGAGAAGAGTTCTGAGGCTAAGATGAAGTCCAAATCTTCTGCATTTAGTATATGGAGAGGGGTAAGTGCAAAAGGAATCTGTCCTTTTCACATAAATGATTAATATATCCTTTTTACATAAATGATTAAGGAAGGGAAGTGCCATTATTGTCACCAAATTGGACATAGGAAAAGGAACTATCCTCTTTACATAGAGGTTCTCAGGAAAAGAAGGAGATGGAGATCTCCACTTCAGGGCCTGAGAAGAAAAAAGCTAGAAATGTGCGGAGCAAGGGTTGCTGTCACTATAGTTGGAAGCTACCATTCATGGGTACATAATAGAATTAGTGAATTGCTATTATGTACCCGCCATTGATGAAAATATCATGTATCTTGTATGGAAAAGGATTGATGTTTCATGGATATGTCATATGCATCACAAACTATACTTGATAGTTCTAAAGACATATATGTGTATGATGCAATCAATGAACGACTCACTGACTCAAACAATGAATACATATAGCATTTCCATCTAACACGTAAATGAGAATTGCATTTCTATAATCCACAATGATTGTTATCTAGACCCTTTTAGTTATTGAACCAATAGAGACACACAAATATTATTTATTGGGAAATATGACAAGAATATCCATTATATGTAGTGGGAGAGTGAGTGTTATATTTTGGATCATAGATATTGATATATATATATATATATATATATATATATATATATATATATATATATATATATATATATGTATATATATATATATACCTTTTAGAATAAATGCTAGAGGTAGTTATTAGTACCTCATTACATGTACTGATGATTTCATTAGATATGAAAATTTGTATTTAATGAAATATAAATATGAATCTCATGAAGTGTTCAAGAAAATCATGAATGAAGTACGCAACTAACCTAGTTTAAGTATTAAGACACTTTGATAGGATCAATGTTGAAATATATTAAACTAAGAGTTTTAGGACCTTCTAGAGAAACCATGATAGTATACGATGATGAACTCCACCTAAAACATAATGATAGTGTATCATAATGTGTTCGGGAGAAGGATTCACACTCTGTTAAGTCATGGTGCGATTACCCATAAATCTAGCTAATTCCTTTTAGGCACATGCTCACTAAAACAATGTACCGTCTAAAATGGTTAAAAAGACACTATATGAGATATAGTATAGGAAATTTCCTAGTATATATTTTATAAGGATTAGGACTAAAAGCTTGTGCAAGAAAATAGTTTCTTGAAAACAATTTGTCCATAAATCACATAAATGCTATTTTGTTGAATACTACTTTTATGTTCCAATACAACAACAAAGTTGTTTGTTAATTAGGATGGTTATATTCCTTAAGGGAACTTAGTTCTTGATGAATCAGTCGGAGACAAGTAGAACCTGAGATGTTCAAGACCAACAAGAAAACATTAAACCTAAAGAGGTACAATAGGAAAATGGAGAATCACAAGTTGTTGTGGAATCTCAATTTCTTTATGTAACATAAAACCTCATAAATCTAGTAGAATACACCTTGAGCTTGTAAGATTGTGTAACAAATTGAAAACTATATATAATCATAGTTTATCATTTTCTCTATAAGCTTTTCCTTTCATTTTTGTCCTTGATGTTGTATTAGTGGAAATTATAAAGGTTTGGTGTACATTTGTTCCCTATATTTGACATTATAAGGATTTATGCACAAAAACCCCAGTAAAAGTTTATAAAAGGTTTAATTTACAAAATATCCACTTAAAGGGGATAAGCATAAAATAAAATTGAACTAGAAGTTTCTATGGCCTTTTTGTATAAGAAAAAGAAAAGATATCCTAAAACTAAGATAATGTGACATTAAGTGAATTAATTTTTTAATTAAGTGAAAACAAGAGTAAATTGCCTAAAATCCATAAAAGGGGAATTCAGAAGATAATCTAAGTCCAAATTTGTTTTCTTTGCATACAAGTTTGCTTGAGTGATAAGTTTCACAACTTTTGGAAAGTTAGTAAGTATAATTACATTAATTGAATGGGAAAATAGGAGATATCACAAAAATATAAAATAAAACCATTAATGACTCCAAAAGTAACAACTGGTGCCAAATTCATGATCTACACATTAAAATATGCATTTGGGTGAATTTTTACTCAATTTGGAGAATATTTGATTAAAAGATGAAATCGGGATAGAGAACATGTGTAGAACCTTCAAATTATAAAATAAATATACAAACAACTTCAACATGTAAAATTGATGGAAAATTTGTATCCAAGACACTTAATGTGACTTATGGGTGAAGTTTCATCGAATTTGGAGAATCTTATAATCATTAATGATGGAAGAAAGAGAAAATAGGATTTGTTTTATTTATCACATTGAAAGTTCTCAAAAGGCAAATCTAATTGCATATTTGGATTCCTCATATCAAAAGTAGGTCAGATGTCAATTTTCAATTAATTTGGAGCATGTTTGCACCCTCAAACGAGGAGAGCAAAAAAGAGAAGTTAATGTAAGCACACTTTATTTCAATTTGATTAGAAATTTGATTTAAACTATCATGTGTGTGATCCTGACCATTGGATCCCTGATCCAATGGCCCACCGTCATCGTCTAGCATGTGATTGACTGGAAAAGTCAAGCAGTTCACATTGAATTTTCAAATCAAGATATCTCGGTCTACACACCTTTTCTCGAATTTTTTGATCCCACACTTTCCTCATCTGTTTCCGAACAGACGGTTCCCTTATTTGCAGTGTTTTATCAAGAATTTGGGAAATGCCCAATCGTGCATCCCAAGGTTCTCGGTTGACCTATCCATCCCATGTTTCATGATCACCCATCCATAAACAATACCCCCAATGTCTTTTTCTCTCCTTTCTTGACATTTCTCTAGCTCAAATTCTTCATGTTCTTGTATGTTGTGCTGTCACTGATCAGATTTGGGTCAAGGGTTTGCGGTGGCCCATGTACATCCTACTCGCCACCTTCGAGTGAATTGAACCCTGAGGTGAGTTCGGTTCTTTCTCTTCTTTATTTCTATCCTCTTATTTTCTCAGATTTTTGTGTCTCATGAAAACACCCAATTTTGGGGCATCGCTGTTGTGCTCAAATGCCAACAATGGCACGAGCCAAGGTAGGGGACAATCCACTTGGTCTAGTGATCGTTTTACCGTCACTTCTTTCCTTCTCCTCTCTCTATTTTTCCATGAGGGTGTTATCATCTTTTGGTTATGTCTTTTCCCGATTTTGAAGTGAGATTGAGTCAGCGTGGACCACTGACTTGGCACCTCGTGATTGGGCCAAGTCGCGCGGCTCACCTCTCTCTCTTCACCTCTCTTGCTTTGTTTTAGTGACATGTTGTCTTTTGTTTGGTCCATGTTGGAAAAATCGTATCTTTTTATTCATTTGTCCATAAATTAAAAGTAAATATATTTTGAATCAGAAAAATGAAATCTATCTAATAGAAATACTTTCAAGGTTTGATTTTGAGTTTTGTCGAAATGTGTTTTCTAAAATTGATTTTATTGCATAAAAATCACCAAAAATACACTTTATTCATCATAACTACAAAATTAACAAAATTAAATGTTTTCTTAATGAAGAGAACCTAATATGATTGGTGGTGATGATTTTAGAGTCTTAATCGAAGTTTTGTTCAAAAAGTCCAAAAGTTAGGGTTTCGTTACATTAATGCATATGAAAACCCTAATACATGATTATACATTTAAAATAGGAAAAGTGGACTATGGACTCAATTAAAGTTGTGAAAGTGTGTAATAGAATTCCATAATAGAGGTATGTGCATCCTTACAACTTATGTTGGGAATATTTGCAAACCTAACCTAATTTCCCTAATGAGGCACTTATTGAACCCTAATCTCTTTTTTGATATTTCTTTTGCTATATTTGCCTCAAATTCAGTATTGATAATCTTTTTCTTGGGTCTTGTACCACACTTCCATGTTACAACTATTTGATACTTATACTTGCCACCTTTTTAGCATGTTGATTTTATTAGACTATTTAACTAGTGTAGTGGTACTTTGTACAACCACCCATAGATAGGGTATGTGTTTTTTTTCCAAGGGGAATGTGTTACTCTTCTTAATATAAAATATTTGATAGGTGACTGGAATGTGTTACTTTCCCTCACCTATTTGGTTGAGGTTTGATAGGTTCCTCAACCCTACTTAGTTAAGGTAGTCAATATTAATCATGCATGAAAATCTTTTACTATTTTTCTTGTCATGGCAAGCATCTATTTGTTTATGCCTCATACTCCTTACCATCTACATCTTATGATGAAATCATAGCCTATATTTCCATGTTAATTCTTAATCTTTTGTCTTTGTTCATTATTTTTGACACATACCTTGTCTCTTTATTTTACTATGTTCTTTCCCAACCACCCAAGATTTGATCAAGGTGTTGAACAAGGCCAAGGAGATGAATTCCAGGATAGATACCAGTTGTCTATCAAGGATGTCTAGGTTGCTAATTGCTAGATCCCAATAGTTTTCTCTTTAGTTTTTCCTTGCATGAAACTCATGTTGTGAATTGAGTTCAAAAACCAATGTAATAACTAGTTTCCTTTCCGCTACTATTGACATTTTACATGTATATGAATCATGCTTATTTACTTGGATTATTATGCATGCATCCGCAATATCTATATATCTTAGAAAAAGGTGGATGTTTTGTATTTCCTTTACATTTTCGTATGGAGGTGATATCGCCACTTTGCAGAATGGTATCAGAGCCTGTTGGGAAACTACTAGGGCATAAGTTGAAAGCAAGGGTGTCTAGAAAGGATCAGGGTCTGGGGGCTGGCAAGATTTTCATTCGTGCCACTAGCTTGATTTACGAGGACTCTCAGATCTGTATAATACCTGCTTGGCCCACGCACGTTGATACTGGTTGTCCGAAATAGTATGCCCATAGGCAATAGTACCCTTAGATATCTTTGTTATATTCTCGTGGTTATCTTATGTTATACCCTTATCTTTCAGAAAGGGAGACTTGTTTGGAAACATGAACAACTCCTCATCGAGAGCCTCCTCTACAAACATTGAAAACCGAGATACTCCAGTGACTCCCCTCATACACCGGAACAACCCCTTCTACCCATGTAGGCACACTACTTCTGACCCCTGAACAAAAGCTAACCATGTTGCACCAGTTGCTCCCGACCACCCTGGTGGGACAACTCTCCAATGTTGTAGCTACTGCAGCTAAGCCGAAGGAGCTGACCCTTACATACTTCACCAAGATGCAACCACCATACTTCAAGGTCAAGAGTGAGCTAGACATGGTGGATAAGGCTAATGACTGGGTGTTCGCCTTAGAGAGTACCTTCAAGGGAATGACATATCCTACTCATCAAAAGGTTCACTTTGCACCATATGTGTTGGATGGGACTACATGGGTCTGGTGGACAAGTATGGCTCGTACTCGCAATACTTCAAGTATGAATTGGGAGTAGTTCCTCAAGGTGTTCCATGAGAAATACATTTGTCCCGCCTATCTGAAAAGGAAGTATGAACATCTCCGAGTATGTGCAATGTTTCCTCCTCACGGAGCGCTATGTTGTGGATCTTAGAGATGAAAAAAGATCAACTCTTTTCCTAGATGTTTTAAGATACAATGTTGGGCGTAACCTTGTTCCTCAACTACCTTTGATGGGATTGAAAGAGAAATATTCCCCCCCTCCCATGCTTGTGGTGGAGGGTGAACGCCCAGGAGGGTGGTAAATCAAGGCAGAAATTGGGATTCGAACCCAGGTCCCTTTGTTAGGAGACACCGTACTTGACCACTTGAGCCACTCCGTGTCGGAACCTCAACTACCTTTGATGTTTCAACAAATGGTGGACAAGGCGTTGGTGATAGAGTCTTACCTCAGGTTTTAGTCTTCCGGGCCCAACAACAATAACAAAAGGAAGAATGCATGTGGAAACCAAGGGCACGAAAAGTGCAATCGTTGCTCCCATTCTCATGCACTAGGAAGGTGCCCTATTTGAAATGTTCAACCCCGTAGAGATGATCGACGTGCACCCATCTACCAGAAGTGCGGACAAGATGGACACATCCAACCTAACTATCCCAAGCTTCACCGTGGACAAGGCCCAACTCAACAACCTGCTCAACAGCTGCAACAACGACCAAATCCACCTCCAAGGAACAACAACAACCAGAATCGACAATGTCGTCAACCACCTATGGAAAGGTAGAATGGTAGTTTGTTTGCTCTTAATGCTGAAGAAGCTGGAGAAGATAATGAAGTCATTAAAGGTACTTTACATCTTAGAATGCATCCTGTTAAAGCATTCTTTAATTCTGGTTCGTTGAATACCCTCATTTCAACTCAGCTTGCCGCTATGTTAGAGATAGAATCAGAGTATATAGATCATGTGCTAGATGTTGAAACCCCTAGTGGTAGGATATTCTCTTCTTATCTCAAACTCCCAGCCTTATAACTTTTTATCTCCGGGAGGGTGTTTCCCTCATATTTCATCTTACTTGACATGACCACTTTTGATGTTATCCTGGGGATGGATTGGTTGAAGAAGTACAAGACAATATTGTTCTTTGAAGAATAAAAAGTTAGTTTGTTACATCCTGATGAGGGGAGGATGTGTGTCAAGGGTAGGAAGTGAGAGGATCATCAGTTTATCATCTCTGCTATTAAAGCCAAAAAGCTTGTCTAGTAAGGGTGTCAAGCATATTTAACCTCTATCGTCCTTGATGCCACACCTCCTACTCTCGATCATACAAAAGTGGTGAAGGACTTCCCTGATGTCTTTCCAAAAGAGTTGTCTGGATTGCTCCCAAGTAGCGAGGCATGTTTTCCATTGAGATCGCACCAAGAACTTCTCCTATTTCAAAGCCAACTCATCGCTTGGCACCCGATGAACTAGCTGAGCTTAAGTAGCAGCTTTAGGAGCTTCTCGACATGGGTTTTGTGCACCCTAGTGTTTCACCTTGGGGAGACCCTATCTTGCTCATGAAGAATAATAATGGTTTGTTGCATATGTGCATAGATTATCGTATGCTTAATCAAGTGATGATAAAGAATCGTTATCATTTGCCTCACATTGGTGGCATGTTCGACCAACTAAAGTCATCCACTATGTTCTCAAAGATGGATCTGTGAAGTGGATATTACCAGATGTGCATAAAAGATGAAGATGTCCCAAAGATAGCTTCTAGAATACGTTATGGGCATTACGAGTTTTTGGTCATGCCTTTTGGCTTGACGAATGCCCCTGCTGCTTTCATGGACTTGATTAATCAAGTGTTTCATCCTTACTTCGATCAATTTTTTGTGGTGTTCATTGATGATTGTTTTGGTCTACTATGAGTCTAAAGAACAACATCATGAACATCTGCGAATCATGTTGAATACACTGAGAGAAAATCAACTATATGCTTAATTCTCAAAGTGTGACTTCTGGATCAAGAAAGTTATATTTTTGGGTCATGTGATTTCTGTCAGACATATTGTTGTTGATCCTACAAAGGTAGAAGCTGTGACCAAGTGGAAAGCTCTGGAGACTCCATCTAAGATCTGTAGTTTCCTCAGTTTAGCCAGTTACTATAAGAGGTTTATCAATATTTTCTCTGAGTTCTCTCTCACTTTGACAAAGTTGACAAGAAAAGAAGGCAAGTTTGTGTGGACACCGGAATGTGAGGACAATTTTCAAAAGCCGAAAGGATGTTTGACATATGCTCATGTTCTTGCTTTACCTATTGAAGGAAAACCCCTAGTGGTAGGATATTCTCTTCTTATCTCAAACTCCCAACCTTAGAACTTTTTATCTATGGGAGGGTGTTATCCTGATATTTCATCTTACTTGACATGACCGCTTTTGATGTTATCCTGGGGATGGATTGGTTGAGGAAGTACAAGGTAGTTTTGTTCTTTGAAGAATAAAAAGTTAGTTTGTTACATCCTCATGAGGGAAGGATGTGTGTCAAGGGTAGGAAGTGAGAGGATCATTATTTTATCATCTCTTCTATTAAAGCCAAAAAGCTTGTCTAGTAAGGGTGTAAAGAATATTTAGCGTCTATCATCCTTGATGCCACACCTTCTGCTCTCGATCATATAGAAGTGGTGAAGGACTTCCCTGATGTCTTTCCAGAAGAGTTTCTTGGATTTCTCCAAACTAGCGAGGCATAGTTTTCCTTTGAGATGACACCAAGAACTTTGCCTATCTCGAAGCCAACTTATCGCTTGGCACCCGATGAACTAGCTGAGCTTAAGTAGTAGCTTTAGGAGCTTCTCGACATGGGTTTTTTGCACCCTAGTGTTTCACCTTGGGGAGCCCATGTCTTTCTCGTGAAGAATAAGAATGGTTTGTTGCATATGTGCGTGGGTTATCGTATGCTTAATCAAGTGATGATAAAGAATCGTTATCCTTTGCCTCACATTGGTGGCCTGTTCAAATAACTAAAGTAAGCCAATATGTTCTCAAAGATGGATCTGTGAAGTGGATATTACCAGATGCACGTAAAAGATGAATATGTCCCGAAGACAGCTTCTAGAACATGTTATGGGCATTATGAGTTTCTGGTCATGCCTTTCGTCTTGACTAATGCCCCTGCTGCTTTCATGGACTTGATTAATCAAGTGTTTCATCCTTACCTCGATCAATTTGTTGTTGTGTTCATCAATGATTGTTTTGGTCCACTATGAGTATGAAGAACAACATCATGAACATCTGCAAATCATGTTGAATACACTAAGAGAAAATCAACTATATGCTTAATTCTCAAAGTGTGACTTCTGGAGCAAGAAAGTGATATTTTTGGGTCATGTGATTTCTGTCGGACATATTGATGTTGATCCTACAAAGGTAGAAGTTGTGACCAAGTGGAACACTCTAGAGACTCCATTTAAGATTCATTGTTTCCTCAATTTAACAGGTTACTATCAGAGGTTTATCAAGATTTTCTCTGAGTTCTCTCTCACTTTGACAAAGTTCACAAGAAAAGAAGTCAAGTTTGTGTGGACACCGAAATGTGAGGACAATTTCTAGAAGCTATAAGGATGTTTGACATATGCTCGTGTTCTTGCTTTACCTATTGAAGGAAAACTCTATATCACTTTCACTGATACTTCTAAGCAAGGATTAGAGTGTGTCTTGATGTAAGAAGATTGAGTCATGACCTATGCTTCATGTCAGTTGAAACCTAATGAAGAGAACTGACCCACACATGATTTGGAGCTAGCCACTATTATGCATGCTTTAAAAATCAAGCTTGAGGTATCTTTTGATGTAGAAGGATCTAAATATGAGATATAGAAGATGGATGGAGTATCTCAAGGACTATGTGTTTACCATAACTTATCATCCTAGTAAAGTGAACATAGTTGCTGATGCTTTGAGTCAAAAGAAGGATGCAATTTGTGCTGCTATGAATTTGGAATGTGTTTCCTATTGGTAACCATAGCCTAATGATATAGAAGATATCGAGAAGCTATGTGTTCACATGGATATTTTGTCCATTAAACCATCTTAGATCTCAAAAGTTGTTGCTACACATCTAGAAAGTTATGATATTGATGAGATGAATGATGTAGTTGAGAAGCCGCAGTCTGACTTTTCAGTTGGAATGGATAGTGATGTTGTAATGACCCTGCCACCCGGTAACACCCAATTAAGGGAGACCGAAAGGTCGATGCCGTTATCCAATTAATAGGATCAAGGGTTCGACATATAATCAATAACAATTATGAAATTATACTAACTCACGGGAATTTGGTATAAAATTAAAACTTTACTTACCTTTGAAAACCTTGGAAATCTATCTATCATGGTCTTGAATTATTCTATCTAATCCTCCTTGCACTTTATTTCTTTTTCCGCAATGTGTCACTTTACTGTTTGTTCTTTCAATTTTTGTTCCTAAAACACCGACAAACAAAACGTCGGTCAGTATATCGAAATATACTGGTATGTGGGAACAACCAAAATATTGCAAATATGGCTAAAAATTTAATAATCACAATCAAATTAATTAACAAGCCAATTTACACTTTTTAGTATGACATTCTCCACCGCTTTTTCCCTAACCCTGGCATACCCACCTTAGGGTGCCCTTTGCCAATGACTTAAGGTCACCTTCTCAATCCCGAGCTTGGTGCCTGGGGGTCACCACTCATGGTGCCCACTAGTCATGCAATATTATAGGCCACCTTCTCATTCCCGAGCGTGGTGCCTGGGGTCACCACTCAAGGTGTCCATTGGTCTACCCATCTGGGCCTAACCTTTGGAATCATCCATCATGGTGGCATGTAAGTGCAAGAATCCATACTTCTATTATTAATGTGATAATGATAGTGACTTTATAGTTTGCAAGTATGTACATTAAAACTGATAATTTGCATTCAATGTGATTAACCATTCGGAAAAACCCACGGGAAACTAAGGCGATTATTCATAATTAACCACATACCTGATCCAGAGCAACTTGATTGTCCAAGCAATAAGGATAAAGAATCAATCAACAAGCAATCAACAATATCCTGAAATTAATGCATACGATCCAAGTGTTACAGTTTATCCTGAACATTCTAAAGCTAGACTTGGATTCCACCGTAGGCTTTGATAACCTCCCATTTTAGTCGATTATTTTAGTCTTTTTGTTTAGTTTTCCATACACTTTTTTCGTTTAAACTACACATAATCCCAATTTTACCCTCTTTTTGTAAATACACCATCAGACTAACCTATGTAGAAAAAGCACAAAAAAATCATAAAAGAATAACTCAGCCTCAAGACCGAGTGGATTCAAACGGTCCCAAGACCACATGAAGCCAACCGGTCCCGAGACCGCATGGAGTCAAATGGTCCCGAGACCGCATGGAGTCAAACGGTCCCAAGACCACATGAAGCCAACCGGTCCCGAGACCGCATGGAGTCAAACGGTCCCAAGACCGCATGAAGCCAACCGGTCCCGAGACCGCATGGAGTTCAAACGGTCTCAAGACCGCATGAAGCCAACCGGTCCTGAGACCGCATGGAGTTCAAACGGTCTCAAGACCGCATGAAGCCAACCGGTCCCGAGACCGCATGGAGTTCAAATGGTCCCAAGACCGCATGAAGCCAACCGGTCCCGAGACCGCATGGAGTTCAAATGGTCTCAAGACCGCATGAAGCCAACCGGTCCCGAGACCGCATGGAGTTCAAACGGTCTCAAGACCGCATGAAGCCAACCGGTCCCGAGACCGCATGGAGTCAAACAGTCCCAAGACCGCATGAAGCCAACCGGTCCCGAGACTGCATGGAGTCAAACGGTCCCAAGACCGCATGAAGCCAACCGGTCCCGAGACCGCATGGAGTCAAACGGTCTTGAGGTCCAAACGGTCTCCAAACCGTTTGGACTTCACTCAAGGCCTATAAATAAGACCCCAAGGGTCCTCCGGGGAAAAGAACATCTCAGACATCCAAAGGCTGCCCCAATCATTCTAGAGCTCCTGCCACTTCCATCCTCTGCCCTGGGGCTATCGGTCTGAGGTCCATACTCCATCTTGAAGCTGCTTTCTCCTTCTTTGTCAAGAAGGTGGGAAGGGGGGACCTCCTCATCGTGCAACCTACGAAGACTGGTGGATCGTTGCTCTCTCTCTCCAAGGGGTTGACCTTCTTCCATACTTTGTGGGGATGATGCTCTCTCTCTCTCTTCTCGCCTCCTTCTTGGTCTTAGTCATGAGGGAGTAGTCTTCTTCACTAGGGTGCTGGGAGTAGCCCCGCTACCCATACTTTCATATCATGTAAAATGTAATCCTTAGGTTGTAATGTAGAGTTCTTATCTTTGTCGGTTCAACATCAAACGATTAATGAATACTTGTTGCTTGATCTCCAACTTGTGTTATCTTTTATCTTTTAGTATGAATTGTCTACGTTTGTACTATTAGATTCGAAACTCGTTTTCATGTTGGTTCTTGATGCATGTATCCACCATGTATCTGTTTCGGTATCTAGAGGTGTATCTCAAGAAGTGGAGTAAACTCACTATCATCCGTTGCACTTTCATACTATGAAATGGAATCAGTTGACATATGGAAGTGCAACCTTGGTAAGTCGAGGAACACACTTTGCGAGGGGAATGATGTAAAGTAATGTGACCATTTGATCGGGAATGGCTGGCGTTGCAACATTCCCGCGCTTCTTGTAGCTAGGTTATCCGAAAGGAGACTAGGTCTACAAGGATACTAACTGACCGAACTCTTTTTGCAGGTTAAGTTTTGCTTTGCATGTGTTGATCGATGTGTAGTGGCGGTGAAAAACCGATCACACCCTAGTGATCTTTATCATAGTTTAACTCTTAGATTCACTTGCTTTCTTTACTTACCATGTTCTTAGTTTAAAACCATCAAAATCCAACTTTCGATACAAGTGCCAACTAGTAAGTAGCTAAGTGAAGTTCTATACGTTTTTCATCTTGTTGCTTGCAACAAGACCGTTGTCTTTTGGGTTCGATCCTAAATCTGTACTATGATAAGGCTTCCATACTCTTATGGGGTTGGAGTGTTTATCTAAGCACCAGTTCTAGGTAAACCTAGAGAGAACATCAACTCCCTAGGGTTTTTGGTGCATCTTTGGGACTCCCATTGGAAGAGTGATCCTTTAGTGTAAGTCCCAGCTCCATCAAAAAATGGCGCCGTTGTCGGGGACAACGGAATGTTGTTATTTCACTTAGTACCTTTCTAGTTGGTTAGGTTTTTACACTTTCTTTTTGAATCATAACTCTATATCTTCTTGAAACTTTCATATTTTCACTATTATCTAAAGGAGTTCTCTTTTCTCTACTCATGTAGAACACGTGCATGCAATCACCGCATAATTGCGGATTCTCCCCTGATCCGGAGTTCGACTCTGAGGTAGAGAGAAGTTTCCACCGCCGAATCCATCTGAATCGCCAACGCGCTAGACAAATGGCTGACGAACAGCATCAAGCTGCTTTGGTGATGGAGAGAGTAAATGCTGCCATCGCCGCACAACGGGCACAACTTATCACAGACACCAGTGCCCAAATACAAGAGGAAATACGAGCAGAAGAGCAAGCCCGCATAAGAGCGGAAACTGAGGCAGCAACCCAAGCTGCTCAGCTCGAGTTACGAAACACGCAACTAAGGGACTATGTTGTCCCGAAGAACTACGAGGATAACCACCCGGTCCGGCCTTCGATCATCAACATCCCAAACTTTGAGATCCGAACCCAGTGGATCCAGATTATGAAAGGAATCTCCTTCTCTGGAGGTTCAAGAGATGATAGCATGGACCATTTGAAAAGGTTTAAGGAATTATGCCGCATGGTCCCGCAAGCTGGTATCGCTTTCGATGCGATAATGCTCCACCTGTTCCATTTCACCTTATCTGGAAGGGCCTTGAGTAGGTACAACTCATTGGACAGAGAACCCATAATAACCACTTGGGCCCCTCTAGAGGAAAAATTCTTGGAGAAGTTCTTTCCACCCTCGCTGACCTATGAAATCAGAGGGAAAATCAATCATTTCTCCCAGCTACCTAGAGAAACCCTCGCTGAGGCATGGGAAAGATTTAAGGAACTTCTGCGCAAATGCCCCCATCATGGAATTTCACAGAATCAACTGATAGAAACTTTTTACCGGGGAGTAAGCGACGATATTAAACAGTTTATGGATTCCTCATCTGGAGGAAACTTTATGAGGAAAAACTACGAAGATTCCTGGAAGATTGTTACTTTAGGAGCTGAAAACCAATCCAACTGGGGACGGTCAGCTGGAAAAGGCGTTCTTAAAGTTTTCAAAGCTGAAGAATCCGTAGAAATGAAGGCTATAGCTGAGGCCTTGCAAACTATTGTTCATAAACAACAAACTCTCGAGGCTTCTCTCGGAGAAATCGACAAAAAAGCCCCTTTTGTACAACAAGTTAAGGCTGTCACAGGATCATGTGAAGCTTGTCCTTCTTCCGACCACCCAACCTTGTCCTGCGGTATGCTATATAATGTGATGATGGATTTACATCCACCACCGCAACCTTATGAACCTATTACTGATCAATCTGGAGATCAGAGTCTGGAACAAGTTAACTCCATCCACATTATTCCCGGACAAGTTTACTACAATCCCAGTCAACATAGGAATCATCCTGGGTTCCAATACAGGAATCCTTCCGGAACTGCGAATCTGCAACATCAGACACATGGAGGATCTGATAATAGGCTACCACCTGGGTTCTTGAACAATTTTAACCAAAATCAAGGGAACTCAAGAAACAATTTCCCTAGGGTTAACTACCCTAGGAACCAATTAGCCTACTATCAGTACGCTCATCCCCCGCTTCATCCGCAGTTGCATACTCAGCAGTATCAACAACAAAACCTTCAGAAAAATGCTACTGCACAGCCGGAAGATGAGATATCTTTGATAAGGAAGCTGCTACAATCGCAACAAACCATTCTTGCTAACCAACATGCCCAACAGAAGGCAGTTGAAGCCCAGCTTGCTCAGATTGCTGCACAATTAAAGCCCCCAGTAGGTATGCTTGCCGGGCAGCCTAAACCAAATTCTAAGCATGGGCAAAACAAACACGAACAGCTGAATGCTGTCACCACAAGGTCGGGACGCATTCTTCCTGAGCCTACCAAGATCACCCTGGATGATGATGAAATGCCCACTCTTATGAAAAAAGAGATCTCGCAACAAGGGATTGAGAAATCCCCCGAAGGCACAAAGGACAAAAACAAAGAACATGTGTCCGCAGAACCCGAGGTCCCACAATTTAAACCAAGGATTCCATATCCAGGCAGACTGCAAGAAACAAAAATGGACGCCAGATTTTAGAAATTCAAAGAAACAATGAAGAAACTGTACATCGACATCCCACTCCTTGACGCTTTGTCCGAAGTACCAGCATGGGCGAAGTATCTCAAAACTTTACTATCACGAAAGTATATCACCAAGGAGCAGGAGACTGTTAAGCTTGCTCAAACCACTTCTGACATCATCTTGAATAAACTACCCAAAAAGAAGACGGACCCAGGTTCCTTCGGAATCCAATGTTGCATTGGAAAAGCGTCTGCAAAGAAAGGATTAGCTGACCTTGGGGCCAGTATATCCATTATGCCCTACTCTATGTGCCAACGCCTCGGTTTCACCGACTTGCTGCCTACAGCAATGACTATTCAACTAGCCGACTCCACAATAACCGCACCGTTGGGAATCATTGAAGATATCCCAGTAAGGATAGGAAAGGATGCCTACATTCCGTGTTATTTTTCTATCATGGATATTAAAGAAGACTTGAGGTATCCGATCATTTTCGGCAGGCCTTTCCTAGCTACCGCCAGAGTGCTAATCGACGTCGAAGCTGGAACCATCATTCTTAGGCTCGGGAGAGAAGCAATTCAATTCCATGTCCTTGATAGTATGAAAGGCCCTAACATCCAAGAAGAAGTCTTTCTTTTGGACGCAATTCAAAAAATGTCGCAATTAGAAATCTTCGAGCCAATTGACGAACTTGAGAATGCTCTTATCAATCCGGAAGTTGAATTTTCTTCAAATGAACTAGTCCAGCAATGCCTCCAATACCTAGAAAAGATAGAAGAAGCGCCAAAAGCTACTTTTGAAGAACTTAAAGCCATCACTACCATAGAAGCAGCAGAACCACCAAAAACCCCTGAATTAAAGACTTTACCCACAAGGCTTAAATATGTTTTCCTATATGAGGAAGAGTTATGCCCAGTCATTATCAGCTCCACCCTTACCGAAGACCAAGAAGTCAGACTTCTGGATAAACTGAGGAAGCATAAAAAGATCATTGGATATAAAATAACTGACCTCACAGGCATAAACCCGGCTCTGTGTATGCACAAGCTTCCTATGGTTGAAGAATTTAAACCCTCTCGTGAATATCAAAGAAAACTGAACCCAAACTTGAAAGAGGTAGTTCGTCTGGAAGTCCTTAAACTACTCAAAGCAAGCATGATCTATCCTATCTCTGACTCTCAGTGGGTTAGTCCGGTTCAGGTTGTTCCAAAGAAAGGGGGCACTACTGTAGTTATCAACGATAAAAATGAGCTAGTGCCTACTAGGAATGTAATGGGGTGGCGAATGTGCATTGATTATAGGAAGTTGAATAAAGATACAAGGAAAGACCACTACCCTCTGCCTTTCCTTGATGAAGTCCTAGAACGCCTAGCCCACCAAAAGTATTTATGTTATCTCGATGGTTACTCCGGGTTTTACCAAATACCCATACACCCGGAGGACCAAGAAAAAACCACCTTCACTTGTCCCTTTGGGACATATGCATTCAGAAGAATGCCGTTCGGGCTATGTAACGCTCCTGCCACTTTCCAACGCTGCATGTCTGCTATCTTCGTCGGGTTAACTAAATCTATTATGGAAGTCTTTATGGATGATTTCTCTATTTACGGAGACTCCTTTGACAACTGTCTAATCAATCTTGAACGAGTTCTGCAATGCTGCGAGGAAACAAACCTTATCTTGAACTGGGAAAAATGCCATTTCATGGTAACAGAAGGTGTCGTCCTCGGACATAGGGTAAGTGATAGGGGAATCGAGGTTGACAAAGAAAAGATCGATGTTATCTCAAAGTTGTCACCTCCGAAGGACATAAGGGGAGTTTGAGCTTTCCTGGGTCATGCAGGGTTTTACAGAAGATTCATCAAAGACTTCTCGAAAATAGCTAAACCCATGACCCAACTCCTGACCAAAGATGCCGAGTTCATTTTTGACCAAGAATGTATGCAAAGCTTCTCCACCCTCAAGGAGGCATTAATCTCCGCACCTATTCTAAGGGCTCCAGACTGGTCGCAACCCTTCGAAATTATGTGCGACGCAAGTGATTATGCCATAGGGGCTGTTTTAGGACAATAGATCGATAAGAAACCCTATGTCATCTACTACGCATCCAAAATGCTAGACGAAGCACAGAAAAACTACACCACCACGGAAAAGGAGTTTCTAGCTATCATCTACGCGTTCGAAAAATTCCGCTCCTACCTGATTGGCTCTAAAGTCATCGTCTACACTGACCATTCTACTATCCGATACCTGATCCAGAAACAGGACGCCAAACCCAAGCTTATTCGCTGGGTATTAATGCTTCAAGAATTCGACCTGGAGATCAAAGATAAAAGTGGCGTGGAGAATGTTGTGACCGATCATCTCAGCAGGATCGATGTTGAAGAAAAAGATAAAATCCCTATCAGGGATTCTCTTCCTGATGATCAGCTTATGAAGGCCACTCATAGTTTTCCTTGGTATGCTGATATCGTTAATTATCTGGCCACAGGGATCACCCACCCGTCTGCTTCATATCAGGATAAAAGGAAGTTCCTTCACGACATAAAATGTTATCATTCGGACGAACCCTACTTATTCCACCTCTGTGCCAAAGGACTTTTTCGTCGGTGCCTGCCAGAAGAAGAAATAACCTCGGTCTTAGAACATTGCCATTCCGGACCCACGGGGGGGCATATGAGCGCCAAGAAAACCACCATAAAAGTTTTACAATCTGGTTTTTTCTGGCCCACCATATCACAAGACTCGTATGATTTCGTGAAAGTCTGCGACAAATGCAAGTTTTCGGGAAACATATCAAGAAGGGATGAAATGCCCCTCACTATGTGGCAGGAAATTGAGTTGTTTGATGTGGGGGGGGGGGGTAGACTACATGGGACCTTTCCCTTCATCATACGGTTTCTCTTACATTCTGGTCGCAGTAGATTACGTCTCAAAGTGGGTCGAAGTTGTACCCACCGTATCCAGCGACTCCAAACCTGTTATCAAATTGTTCAAAGATACTATTTTTCCAAGGTTTGGAGTTCCAAGAACAATCATATCGGATGGCGGGACCCATTTCCTGGAACGAAGTTTCAAAGAGTTACTGAAAAAATACGGAGTCCATCACAAAGTCGCCACGCCTTACCACCCACAAACTAGCGGCCAGGTAGAAGTATCCAATAGACAGTTAAAGGCGATTCTTGAAAAAATGGTGAATAAAAACCGCACTGATTGGTCCACCAAACTTCCTGATGCTCTCTGGGCATACCGAACTGCTTACAAAACACCAATTGGAACAACTCTGTTCCGTTTGGTGTACGGGAAGTCATGTCATCTTCCAGTCGAGCTGGAACATAAAGCCTGGTGGGCCATCAAGCAACTAAACTTCGATCTTAAAAGTGCAGGGGAGAATAGACAACTCCAGCTACAGGAGTTAGAAGAGCTCCGAATGATAGCATATCACAGTGCCAGAATCTATAAAGAGCAAACAAAAATGTGGCACGATGGACATCTTAAGAGAAAAGATATCGCCGTTGGAGAAAAAGTGCTCCTATTCAACTCCAAGCTCAAATTATTCCCCGGAAAACTTAGAACAAAATGGTCCGGACCCTTCACTATAAAACATATCTACCCAACTGGAGCCGCCATTATTATCGACAACAATGGAGGAGAACAGATGGTCAACGAGCACCGTTTAAAAAGATATTACACTCAGGAAGACAAAATGCATCGACAAACCATCGACATCAGAGATGCTACGCCAACAACATAACAACCTTACAGCTTCGTCAAGCCAGCGACGTTAAACCAAGGCGCTACTTGGGAGGCAACCCATGACTCCACGAATTAGTTTAGCCGCTGCCCTTATCCTAATTAGCTCTCACTCTATCACTTTGACACTCTGAGGACAGAGTGAGTGATAAGTTGGGGGGGTACATTAGACAAGGGCAAGGTATCCTCTTTTTCTAAAAACCCTCTTTCTTTCTTCCCTTTTTGGATAAAGTCACATCAACTAACTCTAGAATCATGTTAATCCCTACAAGTAAATAGCACTTAGACATCGAATGGCGATTTATCATTTTCCATCCACTATTGATTCCATGTTTTTGCTTCGATTCTTTATCTCACTCTCCATAGGTTAAAATCAAGGCAGATATAAGCCAAGATCTCGAGGATGAGAGGGAAATCAGGCAACTTCCAAATCAAGAAAGTTCTGCAAGAGGACCACAAACCAAATAAGTGCACGTTGAAAATCTCTAAGAACAGCTTTCCTCTCTTCAAAATAAAAGAGGCTTGGCCGCCCAAAATAAATCCTCAAAAATCCCAAAACCCAAGCCTGTGAGTTATTGAATAAAAGCCAAAGATACGAATAAAATTATGAGAGTTGTGCCACGCATAAGGATCTATATAAAGAACTGACGAAGGTCTCACCCGGCCGACACATTCCACTGCCCTCACAAAGGCAGATGTGTCGTGCCCGGTAGTGAAACCCTAAAGTTTCTAAGTATATGAAAGGCTCATAAAGGGCTCGCCCGGCCGGTACATTCAGCTGCCCTCATAAAGGCAGATGTGTCGTGCCCGGTAGTGAGATTCTAAAAAGCATAGACAGCCCCTCCCCCACTTAAAGGGGGAGCTACACTTCAAAGCCTTTAGCCAACTCTCATACCCTCTCTAGCTTCCAGTAGGTTTTTCAGAGAGGTATAAAGCTGATTAGAGTCAACAACATGCACAGAATAAAGGTGGTCCCAATGCAAACTTTGAGATACGGAAAGGAACCTGAGATCCAAGCAACTCTCAAAATCCGAAAGAGTCAAGGCATGCAATAAGACTTGATATGACCCCAGGGGAACTTAGGTCAAGAATTGAAGCAAGAGTATGAAAATCCTAAATAAGATCGCCTCACCATTACATGTCTCAGCTCTATCCAACTTGAGGACAAGCTAGACTCTAAGTTAGGGGGGGTGATAACCTCCCATTTTAGTCGATTATCTTAGTCTTTTTCTTTAGTTTTCCATACTCTTTTTACGTTTAAACTACACATAATCCCAATTTTACCCTCTTTTTGTAAATACACCATCAGACTAACCTTTTCCTTTTATATATGCAGAAAAAGCACAAAAAAATCATAAAAGAATAACTCAGCCTCAAGACCGAGTGGATTCAAACGGTCCCAAGACCGCATGAAGCCAACCGGTTCCGAGACCGCATGGAGTCAAACGGTCCCGAGACCGCATGGAGTCAAACGGTCCCAAGACCGCATGAAGCCAACCGGTCCCGAGACCGCATGGAGTCAAACGGTCCCAAGACCGCATGATGCCAACCGGTCCCGAGACCACATGGAGTTGAAATGGTCTCAAGACCGCATGAAGACAACCGGTCCCGAGACCGCATGGAGTTCAAATGGTCTCAAGACCGCATGAAGCCAACCGGTCCTGAGACCGCATGGAGTTCAAACGGTCCCAAGACCGCATGAAGCCAACCGGTCCCGAGACCGCATGGAGTTCAAACAGTCTCAAGACCGCATGAAGCCAACCGGTCCCGAGACCGCATGGAGTTCAAACGGTCTCAAGACCGCATGAAGCCAACCGGTCCTGAGACCGCATGGAGTCAAACGGTCCCAAGACCGCATGAAGCCAACCGGTCCCGAGACCGCATGGAGTCAAACGGTCCCAAGACCGCATGAAGCCAACCGGTCCCGAGACCGCATGGAGTCAAACGGTCTTGAGGTCCAAACGGTCTCCAAACCGTTTGGACTTCACTCAAGGCCTATAAATAAGACCCCAAGGGTCCTCCGGGGAAAAGAACATCTCAGACGTCCAAAGACTGCCCCAATCGTTCCATAGCTCCTGCCACTTCCATCCTCCGCCCTGGGGCTATCGGTCTGAGGTCCATACTTCATCCTGAAGCTGCTTTCTCCTTCTTCGTCAAGAAGGTGGGAAGGGGAGACCTCCTCATCGTGCAACCTATGAAGACTGGTAAATCGTTTCTCTCTCTCTCCAAGGGGTTGACCTTCTTCCATCCTTTGTGGGGATGATGCTCTCTCTCTCTTCTCGCCTCCTTCTTGGTCTTAGTCATGAGGGAGTAGTCTTCTTCACTAGGGTGCGGGGAGTAGCCCCGCTACCCATACTTTCATATCATGTAAAATGTAATCCTTAGGTTGTAATGTAGAGTTCTTATCTTTGTCGGTTCAACATCAAACGATTAATGAATACTTGTTGCTTGATCTCCAACTTGTGTTATCTTTTGTCTTTTAGTATGAATTGTCTACGTTTGCCTTGATGCATGTATCCACCATGTATCTGTTTCAGTATCTAGAGGTGTATCTCAAGAAGTGGAGTAAACTCACTATCATCCGTTGCACTTTCATACTATGGAATGGAATCAGTTGACGTATGGAAGTGCAACCTTGCTAAGTCGAGGAACACACTTTGCGAGGGGAATGATGTAAAGTAATGTGACCATTTGATCGGGAATGGTCGGCGTTGCAACATTCCCACGCTTCTCGTAGCTAGGTTATCCGAAAGGAGACTAGGTCTACAAGGATACTAACTGACCGAACTCTTTTTGCAGGTTAAGTTTTGCTTTGCATGTGTTGATCGATGTGTAGTGGCTGTGAAAAACCAATCACACCCTAGTGATCTTTATCATAGTTTAACTCTAGATTCACTTTCTTTCTTTACTTTCCATGTTCTTAGTTTAAAACCATCAAAATCCAACTTTCGATATAAGTGCCAACTAGTAAGTAGCTAAGTGAAGTTCTATACGTTTTTCATCTTGTTGCTTGCAACAAGACCGTTGTCTTTTGGGTTCGATCCTAAATCTGTACTATGATAAGGCTTCCATACTCTTATGGGGTTGGAGTGTTTATCTAAGCACCAGTTCTAGGTAAACCTAGAGAGAACATCAACTCCCTAGGGTTTTTGGTGCATATTTGGGACTCCCATTGAAAGAGTGATCTTTTAGTGTAAGTCCCAGCTCCATCAGGCTTTCTAGACCACAGTAGGGTTTTATTAGGGTTTTTGCCTCCATAACGCTTTTTATCATATTAAATGCCCTCTTAGTTCATAAACCCTAATTTCAACATCATAAGCCCAATTAAAGTCGATTATTTCTCTTTTATACCAAAACTACCTTCTTTATCCTTTTAAGTTATTTCAAGGTCATTAGACTCAATTATCACCTTTAGTTTCTTTCGGATTAACAACTCATAATTCATGATGGTCTAATTCCCATATGAACTCTATTTATTATTAATTCTACCTTAATTCAATCGAAAACCCTAATTTCTGTATTAAGGTTTTTTATCCACAAATTAGGGACTCTAATGCTGGAAATAGCTTAGATTCAGCATATTCTAACTTTAATCATGAAATTAGTCAATTAAAGCCACTAAGAGTCGAATTTACCAACATTTGGGTTTCAAGGCCCATTAAAGAATTATTCATGCACATTAAACTCAAAATTAAACTAATTACATGCAAATTCATCCTTTTTGTTCCTAATGTGCCCTTTCATCATTAAAAGCTTAATACTAACCCTAATCATCCATTAAACCCTTAAAAATATATTATTCATCTCAAAATAGGGTTCTTTAAACATTAACACATTAAAGTTGCTATCTTCCATTACTTTTCGAATTACAAGAGAAATTAGACTCTAAACATATTTTTATTAGATTCCTCTCATTTTTCTGAGAACAAATCATGTATAAACTTTTGTCATCCGAGCTACTATTAAAGAGTTATGATTTTCAGAAGAAATACCTTATTTGAGCCAATCAGAGGCTGACACGTCGGTCCCTTCATGCAAAGTAACCCGCCTAGTTTGGAAATATAACACAATGACCATCGTACCCTCACTTCAGTTATTAGTTCTTCAGCCTACTGAGGGGCGAAATGGTCCAACAACCCCTTACCCCTTCTTCTTCGCGCAAACTACAGACTTGCACCCTAGCCGTCGGCCTGCAGAGCTCCGCGGCCGTCTCCCTCCACCTTGGGGCTCAGATGTCATCGGAAACTCCTCCCCTACCTCCATACTCCCCTACTGTAGTCAACCAGGCTGCAAGGAACAGCCCATACAGCTGGTTCCAAGAGCACCACGCAGGTGTTTTCTGCGGTTCGGCAGCCCTTTTGCAGACGCTGGGCGAGGACCAGAGTGAGGAGATGGTGATTGATCACCCTTTGGCTATCGTAGGTGCGTCTTTCTTCTATCAAGAGTACGCACTACCCCTCATTGCTTCCCGTAAAAGGAATACACTCTCCTCGTTAGGGTTTGTAGTGCTAAAAGCAAGAAGAAGGAGAGAGGTGTGTGTGGGATCTTTTTGGGACTCATCCAGAGTTCAACTCCTTATATAGGGGTGGTTGCCCACACCCTACGATGCTTGGCCATGAAGAAACAAAGCTCTTTCCTACTAGGAATTTGATTCCTTTATGGATAAGCAATCCTTATGTCTCTTCTATACCCTTTTGATATTCCTTTTTCTTTAAATACTAGGATTTCGAAAATCCTTTCTCTTTGTCTCTCTTATGCTTGACTTTTACTCCATAAGCACTAAATTATAGTTTCCTTTAGTAGAAAATACTCCCTTTTAATAATACCATGAAATTCATTCATTATGCACCACATTATCCTATTATTTTCTATTTTTGATATTTTCTCTTTCCTCTTTCTTCATAGGGACTCCTTGGATCCCAAGAAACTCTATTATTTCGAAATCCTTTTTATTGGATACTCTTTATCCTTCTAGATGCATCTAAATATCTTATTTTATTTCTTATTAAAATATTTCCTTTTGTGGAATTCTCTTTATTTCTCTTTTAATTTCCTCATTGGTATTCCTTTTATCATTAGGAATCCTTGGTATATGAAATTCCACCAAGGATAATTCAATTATACATCTTTTCACATATTTTCCACATTTCATCAATGTTTCCAATTTCTTTATTAACAAGGAAATACTTAATTGATATTTTATTTTCTTATTGCACTTATTTATGCAACTTTGGTTTCCTTTGAACCCAAGGAACCCAAGAGGCACGAAATCCCTCTTTTGGATTTGCCTTCTAGAGGTTTCCACATTTTTCTTTTCTCAAATATTTAATTATTCATTCACTAATTGAATTTTCTTGTTATTTAGGCCCAATAGCCAATAAAGCCCACAACACAATCATCAAGGCTATTGTAAACGAAATCCATTTATTTGAACCAAATTATATCATTATTTATTCAATTATCTTTAATATAAGAAATTGCATGTCTCACCAAATGAACCCAAAAATTGGGGTTGTAACATCCATCCCCTCTTATAGGAATTTTGTCCTCAAAATTCTATCAAGGAAACAAACAATTTAGGATAAGCCTTTCATATGTCCATCATGGCTCCCATGTGGTCTTACCCTTTCAATGGTGCTTCCCAAGAACCTTTATCATCTCATATTCTTCCATCTGAGTTCTTTCTGACCTTGGTATATCATACCCTCATAGGTGACTCAGGACATTTCTGCCTCTCAAAAGTTGAATAGGTTCAGGGCTTAGCACATGGCTTGGGTACCTCACATAGTGCTCTAGATCAGACTCATGGAACACATTACACATCATGTTATCCTAAGGGGCAAGGCTAAACACAAGTATCTCCACCAATCCATCCCAAATGGACCCATATATCGGGGACTCATCTTTCTCAGATGTAGCTTAGAGGGGTCGGATTTTCACATCACATATTTTCCCATAGTGAACTGCATGTCAGTCTACTTTGCATCAGCTCGTGACTCATGTCACCACTGGGCTCTCTCTCTCGGCCATTGCATGATCAAAACGACTTCATCTACACACACTATGGTTCTTTTCTGACCTTCACGAGGCCTCCTTCACCAACATCATCTTAATGGAGTGGTGACCGACACAACCTCTCTAAATGACTTCTTGTATCCTGATAAAGGCTATGGTGGTTAACATCACATCTTAAGAACTATCTCTATGTATCACCCTGAATGAGCACACATGCTCTCATCATACCCTCTAGTCTGGATCATACTGTTCATTAGTACGGGGCGATAAACTGTACTATTTCTTCATGTATCTACTTCCACCTTATGGAAGTGAACCTTTAGGTCACATCAAGAACTTTTGAATTTGCATCATGGTGTAGTTGACCCATCTCTTTTCATATGTAGTTCAACCAGACCTGTCCCTTGACAGAACTCATCCTTTCTCACGTCATCTAGGTAAGGTGATCTACCATAACGCATATTTTATCTTGACCTTCTTGGTCTAGAAGAGACTCACAACATCCATAGTGATGAACTCCCATTCCCTTTTGGGAACTCTTTATACTTTATATCCATGCACTGGGTTAATGGTGTTCGTCCTTCACCTTCTGGCTTGCATGGCCACATGCTACATGCAACTTTGTTTTAAGAATCCAGAATGCTACCATCATTTACTATCTTTGTAGTACCAAGGTATATCATGACCTCCTATATTGTTATGATTCCTCAAGCTTGATACCTCGGAAACCCTAAACCACTCTCAAAAGGGTTTTATCACCTTCCTATCCAAAGAAGTGTATTTGAGGTTCTATCACCATCCTTTTACTACATCAAGGATTAAACTGGCTACCCAAACAACCATTCACTTGTTCAACATAACTTATAACATCCGAGTGTTATCCAAAACACATCTTCTTTCCAAACTTAGGGTTAGCCAAACAACCTCAACTTCTTCTAGCTTCCAGCTAAACTAGGCAGCTATATCTCAACCAGAGTATTCATTACCCCTTCTTATCCTTAGGTGTTAGGTAATATCGAAGACATACACCTCCATGTATTATACTTATCATCTCATATCCAACTCTAAGTTTGTCTTCATCAAGAAACTCTGATCTCATCCTCAGGGTGATCAAACTCAACCTTGGTTAACTTGTAAACTCCACATAGCTCCTGATAAAACATCCTCATAAGCTGACTACACTACTTTCTCTTAATGTTTGTAAACCATCCATGTATCATTCACTCCACCAAGGTATGTTATCATCTCTGTCCTCATACCTTATAGCAACGTTCCAACTCACATCATCTTTTATTCTTGGTGTATGGCATGCGTACTGTCCCATCTCTCCCTCCCATAACAAGAGGAAATAAGCATTTGGCTGCAGTCCAAATACAAAGTTCTTCCTGTTCCAAGAGTAGAGATGGTACATCCCACCTTGCCAGTACACCTTCAAATCTAAGTTGAAACATGCCACTCATGTCTTGACATTACAAACATCATGATATCCGCATTACTTCCATGGAAAACTTGTCTCGAACTTACTTGGTCCAAGCACGATCCTAGGTCATCTCCTCTAGGTCTATAGGGAGCCGACACTTTTGGGGTCATTCCTTTTTCTTTATGCATCAGAGAGTGCCCTACTCATCTGCCCTTTGGGTCCCATGAGTTCATGAAGGTGATCAATATCCTAACCCATGGCCCTCAGACAATGATAGCTGTTACCTCCCGACCTTATGGTCATGTGCAACTAGGGAATTAGGCAACTCCTTATTCCATCGGTCTTATCCCTACCTGACCCTAGGACAGACTTAGGATTCTATTATAGCACATGTCCGACTTAGAACCTTAACCCATCCTTCATCATCTCTTTCTGCATTTAAGGAATGTCTTTCATCCTTTCATAGGGTTTGTGGTGACCTGCCTACCTTGGTCAGACCCCACACCGGTTACCTCCATGGTAACACATCCTCATGCACTTAGAGATGGGTATCTATGGGTCTACAGGTTCATTCTCATGCCATGTACTCTTCACTTAGCTTCTCAAGATCCTATGAAACCTCCTTAGGTTTCCTCAAACCCACAAAACTAGTAAACACCTTACCAAAGGGTCCCTCTCCCAGGATGGGAGGAAACTACAACACTTGACAACAAGGTCACAAACATCCTTAGGGTTTACTTTCACATGAGCATGCTTAATCCAACAGCTACTAAGGCACAAGCAGACCACCTATTGACCATGATAGGTCATACTTGTTCTCTTTCCTCAACATTAGATCAACTTAGTTGTGAGGGGTTCATCAAACATACCCTTAACTTAAGGGGTTTCCGCTACCTCTACATATGAGGAGTACCATGCTCGAAACTATAGAGACTCAAATCTCACCATGAGCATCAGATATACTTCTTCCCCTCTTAGGCCTAGGTTCTCCTTTGGGTATCCAACTGCATGCTCAATCTCTTAACCACGAATCAAGCATGTCCAAGATATGTCATGTACTCCCATGATCCTTCTACTCGAGCAACACTTCGGAGTTGAGTCCTCTTCGAGGACAACCAACTAGGTACATGGCTTCACAACTTGCTACTTAAACCTCTCAGGTCTAAGGAACTCTTTATCTCATCCAGTAGGTAATCACTTATACCATAGGTACCAGAAGCATCATCCTCTCTCTAGAGTTCGGTTACTCTCAATCTAACCAAGACATCATCAGCCCCCCAAGGGTCAAGCATACGGCAACCACTATCATCCACTTAGGTCACATCATCTCCAACTCCCATTGTTCCTCAAGTTTCAGGGTTTTAGGCTTTCAACTTTCTTGCATGAGGTCTGCTCTCTCTCTCTCTCTCCAGAGCTAATCCTGCAACCAACCTCTCTACGAGAGGTCCCATCTTCATGAAGGATCAAGCTCATAAGCATGCCCCTACCTGGGTGATGCCTATGCTTGAACTTATGTTTACTCAAGATTATCCATAACCCTATATGTTTATCTCATAAGCCATCCATCATGATCCCTTCTCTAGGCTTTCATCTAACTGTCAACACTACTAATGCATTTCGGGTGCAAGCTATATCCTACTTGCAACAGCCCAAAAGGTTTCTATAGGTTCTTCTCTATCCATGAAGGTGCTATCCTTCGCTCAAACATGCAAGACCCTTCCCAGGGTTGGGTTGCCAAAGGTGCTAGGTCATCCAACCTCTTATGGCATCCCAAAGGCGTGTCCAACTCATCATGTCTTCTCTCTCTCTAACCTTCACTCAGGGTTAGGGTTAACATCATCCTCAAAGGATGTGCCAGGTCTCTACTTTTAATGGAGATGTCTACCTCCAAGACTAACTTTCTCTACTCATCCTCCTGACAAGGAGGTCTATCCTCAGGTCTCTCCTGAGGGAAATGACAACTCGTGTCATATGACCTAAGCATGTATCTATTCTTTATTTTGTGCTTAATCTATTAAGCTTATGTCCATGACATCTTATTTACATGATTTTCATTAATTTGGTGGAGGATTCCCTAGACCTTATTAACCTTACCCATCCCTCAAGAAGGTGAGGATAAGAGTGAAAACCTTAATCCTTAAGGTCCTTAATAGAATTTGAGTTGAGAAGGGATGAACAAGATGAGAGAGTCCTAAAGGTATCTTATTTCGAGTCATATCCTAAGACATCAGCCAGGCAGTCATACAATCTGGGAGTCCTCGTATTCCGACTAGCGGTGCGGAGGAAAATATTGCCAGCCCCCCGGGCGTGATCCTTTTCTACACACTTCAGTCTTTCGGACAATCCCCTAATAACTCCCTCGGGTTCTACGAAGTTTGTAAAATTTAATAATTATTAAGATTAAATGAGGAACCTTCGATCTAATACCAATTGTAACGACCTCGCCACTCGGTAACCCCCAATTAAGGGAGACTGAAAGGTCGATGTCGTTATCCAATTAACATGATCAAAGGTTCGACATATAATCAATAACAATTATGAAATTCTACTAACTAACTAGAATTTGGTATAAAATTAAAACTTTACTTACCTTTGAAAACCTTGGAAATCTATCTATCCTGGTCATGAATTATTCTATCTAATCCTCCTTGCACTTTATTTCTTTTTCCGCAATGTGTCACTTTACTGTTTGTTCTTTCAATTGTTGTTCCTAAAACGCCGACAAACAAAACGTCGGTCAATATATCGAAATATACTGGTATGTGGGAACAACCAAAATCTTGCAAATATGGCTAACAATTTAATAATCACAATCAAATTAATTTACAAGCCAATTTACACTTTTCAGTATGACATTCTCCACCGCTTTTGCCCTAACCCTGGAATACCCACCTTAGGGTGCCCATTGCCAATGACTTAAGGCCACCTTCTCAATCCCGAGTTTGGTGCCTGGGGGTCACCACTCATGGTTCCCACTAGTCATGCAATATCATAGGCCACCTTCTCATTCCCGAGCTTGGTGCCTGGGGTCACCACTCAAGGTGTCCATTTCTCTACCCATCTGGGCCTGACCTTTGGCATCATCCATCAGGGTGGCATGTAAGTGCGAGAATCCATACTTCTATTATTAATGTGATAATCATAGTGACTTTATAGTTAGCAAGTATGAACATCCAAATTGACAATTTGCATTCAATGCAATTAACCATTCAGAAAAACCCACAAGAAACTAAGGAGATTATTCATAATTAACCACATACCTGATCCATAACAACTTGATTGTCCAAGCAATAAGGATAAAGAATCAATCAACAAGCAATCAACAATATCCTGAAATTAATGCATACGATCCAAGTGTTATAGTTTATCCAGAACATTCTAAAGCTAGACTTGGATTCCACCTTAGGATTTCTAGACCACAGTTGGGTTTTATTAGGGTTTTTGCCTCCATAACGCTTTTTATCATATTAAATGCTCTCTTAGTTCATAAACCCTAATTTCAACATCATAAGCCCAATTAAAGTCGATTATTTCTCTTTTATACCAAAACTACCTTCTTTATCCTTTTAAGTTATTTCAAGGTCATTAGACTCAATTATCACCTTTAGTTTCTTTCGGATTAACAACTCATAATTCATGATGGTCTAATTCCCATATGAACTCTATTTATTATTAATTCTACCTTGATTCAACCGAAAACCCTAATTTCTATATTAAGGTTATTTATCCACAAAATAGGGACTCTAATGCTGGAAATAGCTTAGATTCAACATATTCCAACTTTAATCATGAAATTAGTCAATTAAAGCCATTAAGAGTCGAATTTATCAAAATTAGGGTTTCAAGGCCCATTAAAGAATTATTCACGCACATTAAACTCGAAATTAAACTAATTACATGCAAATTCATCCATTTTGTTCCAAATGTGCCCTTTCATCATTAACATGTTAATACTAACCCTAATCATCCATTAAACCCTTATAAATATATTATTCATCTCAAAATAGGGTTCTTTAAACATTAACACATTAAAGTTGCTATCTTCCATTACTTTTCTAATTGCAAGAGAAATTAGCCTATATACATATTTTTATTAGATTCCTCTCATTTTTCTAAGAAAAATTCATGTATAAACTTTTGTCATCCGAGCTACTATTGAAAGAGTTATGATTTTCAGAAGAAATACCTTATTTGAGCCAATCAGAGGCTGACACGTCGGTCCCTTCATGCAAAGTAACCCGCCTGGTTTGGAAATATAATGCAATGACCTTCGTACCCTCACTTAAGTTATTAGTTCTTCAGCCCGCTGAGGGGCGAAATGGTCCAACGACCCCTTTCCCCTTCTTCTTCGATCAAACTGCAGACTTCCGCCCTATTCGTCGGCCTGTAGAGCTCCGTGGTCGTCTCCCTCCACCTTGGGGCTCAGATCTCATCTGAAACTCCTCCCCTACCTTTGTCCTCCCGTACTGTAGTCAACCAGGCTGCAAGGAATAGCCCATACGGCTGGTTCCAAGAGCACCACACAGGTGTTTTCTATGGTTTGACAACCCTTTTGCAGATGTTGGGCAAGGACCAGAGTGAGGAGATGGTGATTGATCACCCTTTGTCTATCGTAGGTGCTTCTTTCTTCTATCAAGAGTACGCACCACCCCTCATTGCTTCCCAGAAAAGGAATACACTCTCCTCATTAGGGTTTGTAGTGCTAAAAGCAATAAGAAGGAGAGAGGTGTGCGTGGGATCTTTTTGGGACTCGGCCAGAGTTCAACTCCTTATATAGGGGTGGTTGCCCACACCCTAAGATGCTTGGCCATGAAGAAACAAAGCTCTTTCCTACTAGGAATTCGATTCCTTCATTGATAAGCAATCCTTCTCTCTCTTCTATACCCTTTTGATATTCCTTTTTCTTTAAATACTAGGATTTTGAAAATCCTTTCTCTTTGTCTCTCTTATGCTTAACTTTTACTCCATAAGAACGAAATTATAGTTTCCTTTAGTAGAAAATACTCCCTTTTAACAATACCATGAAATTCATTCATTATGCACCACATTATCCTCTTATTTTCTATTTTTGATATTTTCTCTTTCCTCTTTCTTCATTGGGACTCCTTGGATCCCAGGAACTCTATTATTTCGAAATCCTTTTTATTGGATACTCTTTAACCTTCTAGATGCATCTAAATGCATTATTCTTCATTATCTTGTTTTATTTCTTATTAAAATATTTCCTTTTGTGGAATTCTCTTTATTTCTCTTTTAATTTCCTCATTGGTATTCATTTTATCATTAGGAATCCTTGGGATGCGAAATTCCACCAAGGATAATTCAATTATACATTTTTTCACATATTTTCAACATTTCATCAATGTTTTCAATTTCTTTATTAACAAGGAAATACTTAATTGATATTTTCTTTTCTTATTGCTCTTCTTTATGCAACTTTGGTTTCCTTTGAACCCAAGGAACCCAAGAGGCACGAAATCCCTCTTTTGGATTTTCCTTCTAGAGGTTTCTACATTTTTCTTTTCTCAAATATGCAATTATTCATTCACTAATTGAATTTTCTTGTTATTTGGGCCCAATAGCCAATAAAGCCCACAACACAATCATTAAGGCTATTGTAAACGAAATCCATTTATTTGAACCAAATTATATCATTATTTTTTCAAATATCTTTAATATGAGAAATTACATTTCTCACCAAATGAACCCAAAAATTGGGGTTCAAATATCATTTCTAATAAAGGTTGTGGATACCTAAAGTTGGGAACCTGTGATAGAAGGTTTTGAGTGAAGTCCAAGGGTCTAAGTACACTATACACCCTGGTACTACCAAGATGTATAAGGACTTGCAACAAAGATTCTGGTGCAAGAACATGAAAAAGGATATTGTTCTATCATTGCAAAGTGTTTGACTTGCCAACAAGTCAAGATTGAGTATAAATGACCTGGTGGTCTTTTCTACCCGCTTGAGATTCCAAAATGGAAATGGGAGAGGATTTATATATACTTTGTCACTGGTTTCGCTAAGACCAGGAAAGGTTATGATGTTGTGTGGGTAGTGATTGAATGACTTACAAAGTCTTCCCACTTTTTTCCGTTCAAGTCCGCTTACACGATTGATGAGATGGCTCAGTTGTATGTGGATTGGATTGTTCATCTGCATGGAGTTCCTAAAGTGATAGTATCAGACCATGACTGAAGTTTACCTCTCATTTGTGGAGACAGATTCAGGAAGAAATTGGAACTGACTTACATTTTAGTATGGCTTATCATCCACAAACCGATGGTCAATCTGAGGGAATGGTGCAAATTCTGGAAGATTTTCTTTATGCTTGGGTTATGGATTGAGGAGGTGCATGGGATAAGTATCTTCCATTGGTTGAGTTTGCTTACCAAGCTAGTATTGTTATGCCATAGTATGAAGCTTTATTTGGAAGACCTTTTCATTCTTTGTTACACTGGGATGATGTGGGAGAACATACTCTAATGAAGATGATGATAGAGAAGGTTCATTTGATTAAGAAGCATATGAAAGATGCACAAAATTGATAGAAGATGTATGCAGACAAGAAGAGGTATGATGTGAGTTTCCTAGTAGGTGACAATGCCTTCTTGAGGATCAAGTCTATACATTCTATTGCAAGATCTAAAGTTAAAGCCAAACTTAGTCCCTGCTATGTTTGACCATGTGAGATCTTGGATAAGGTTGGAGATTGTGCATATCAATTATCTCTTCCTTCTACCTATGACAAGATTCATAATGTTTTCCATATATCTATGCTAAGGAAGTATGTGAAAGACCCTTCTCATGTACTCACCATAAAACCTTTGGAGATTTAGGAGAATCTGACCTACCAAGAGTTACCTTGAAGATTCTTGACTCTCGAGTTAAGCAACTAAAGAATAAGGACTTTCAAAGTGAGATAAGATGGTCGACTCTAAGTCAAGTTCAGATGTTGTCACAATCAAACTTGAAGTAAATATTCGTGTACCTGTTGTGCTTTTGAACTTTTGATTTTCTTCCTATGGTGGTGAGTGTGGTATTCTTTCTTGGATGATACCATTTCTATACATTTACACCTTGCTTGTATTAAATTTTTTGGCTAATGGGTGTGCCCCATTTCAAAAAATTACCATAATAATGCCCTAAAAGTGATGACGTGCTTCCTGGTTAGGAATGGCTGTTGCCACTTTCTAGATCAAGGTGAGCTAAGCTGGTCAACTCCAAGTCAAGTTCTACTGTTGTCACAATCCAATTTGAAGAAAAGAATTGACCAATTTTGTACTGCTAGGACTTCCAACAACCATGGTGGAGCTAGGGAACCTCTTAAGTCTGAAGGGGGTCACCAATATATTCATGATAAATATTACAACATACAATTTTACTTATAAATTTGAAGCTAAATATGCTGACGTACCAAACTAGTGGTCCTAAAAGTATGAGATTCATGCATCACAAAATCATAATTACCAAAGGTCATGTAGCAAGTAAAAGCATCAACTAACTTAGAAACATACAATAGATTATAGGGAAAATGAGGAATATAGTGAATACATTTGAGATTAAGACTGAGTGAGATATTGAGACTCCCACATTGTTGAGAAGTTTTAGTGGACCCATCTTCCAGAGTGACACATGAGGTAGGAATATAAAGTTCAGTGGAGGAGAGGAGGTATGTCATACCATTCATATGTTCGGTGGCAGAAGAGTCAAAAATTTAGAAAGAGTTGGATGTAAGCATGGAGGCCCATATATTAGCTTGGTTAGAGGCCATATTCACCAAAAACGTCGTAGTGTAATGCACGGTCACAAAATCCCTAAATTCTATGGATATTGGAGGAGCTTGTTGGTAGGATACAAAAGTTTTCTCATGCTTGGCTGACAAGATGGTAATAGATAGAGTCTGTGATCCTTGGTCAGCATGGGCAGTTGTAGTTTGAGAAATTTGTTGCCCACCAAGGTTTGATGTAACAAATTATTTAGTATAAGCTTTCTTATCAAGTGTTAAGGTATTTTCTTTATTATGTTATGTGGGCCTAATTGTCTTAGCCCATTAGGGTTAAGTTTCACATTGTTTTTTGTCCTCCTTTCCTATATATAGGAGAGGAGTGTGACATCTATGTATAAGAATTATCTCTTCATCTTCCCATGTTAGTTTTTGTATGGTATAAGAGCATTGATACCAATGCTAGGGAAAAATATATATCTTTTCCCCTTCTCTAGTGTCTGACTTCTTATATATCTCATCAAAGTATTTGGATGTTTCCCCTTGAACTGCTTTCTTAGCATCCTTCTTTTCTTGTTTGTATGTCCAAAAAGTTGCATCATCTTTATATTTGGGCAAGATTTTATAGATCTCCATTTTCAGTTTAATAGACTTATGTACTTCATCATTACACCAAAAAGTCTCTTTCTATGGAGGCCCACACCATTTGGAATCTTCCAAAACCTCTTTGGAAAATTTTTATGCCAAGCCCATACTTTCCCACACAAAGTTAACAACATACTTCAAGTTTTAAGTTTTATCTTATATCAATTTGTCGTAAAATGTCATTTTTTCTCTCTTTAACATTCCACCACTTGATTATTATATCTTGGATTATGTTATTCTTACCTTTTTTGATATTCATGTTAACATCCAAAATGACCAACTTGTGTTATGTGGTGTGTAATTTTACTATGATCACTTTACAACCCTTGCATACTTTTGATCCAGATATCTTGTAAGGAAATAATCAATTTGGCTACTATTGCACCCACTCACGAAAGTAATCTTATGAGTATTTATTTTCTTAAAATGTGTACTAGCCAAAATCATATCATAGGAAACTGCAAAATCTAATGGCCTCTCTCCTTCTCCATTTGTATTTCCATATCTAAAATCTCCAACAAATATGTCATTTCCAACACTGATTTTCCCCAAATGGCCATTTAATTCACTCCAATAATGATCTTCTACTCTATAGGTATTCCTTGCATCAATTTGTCCATGTAATCCCAAATTTCTTTCTTAGCCTCCTCACTAGGATCAACTTGGATGACATTGTGACGTCCCTAGATTTTCACCTTCTCAAAACCCCATGGAGATGAGAAGACAAAATCCAAAAACATTAAGCAATTGTATCAAAGTGCATTGCGGAAGCAATATGCGCATACATGAACATAAAACCATAAGAAACACTATAAAATTTCTCAACATTCAACATGTATATTTATACAACATGAATTATTACACAATGATTTACAATTACATATTGAATGACAATTCTACAATCTATGAACATGTATGCTAACAGGATCTTAGACAAAAGTTACAACATGTACAACTTGCTCACATCCTATTCTTTTATCCCATTCTAGATCTAGACCTAGAAAATATGAGATACAAAAACATCAACAAAAGTTGGTACATGGAATTAAACAGCTATACTATGATAGCATATTGAAAATACTTGAAAAAGAAGAAAGAGAGAAAGAAACATTATTTAATGGCAGAAAATCAGTTAACCCCAAGTTATTCATCACATTTCAAATGAATATGCATTACTATAGTGGACGTAGAACATAATCACATATATGGTGGGCCCTTCCCCGTGTACCTTGTACTCTAGGGATCTCCCCGTATACCATGTACTCTAGGGAGGTGCTAGTCAACATTAATTCTTTCCCTCTCTAATAGGGAGATTAATGAGAACCACTAGTAACTACATTTCATTTTCTTATTCATTTATGTTCTTAAATATTCAAAGCGGAAATTGTCAATACACATACATCTACATCCAACAATGTACTTCAAATACATGCAAGCAAGGACATATATTTAACATCCAGCAAAATCTAGTCATATAAAAATATATCCATGTACCTGAGTCAGAGATTCGTTATACATCCATGATCATCTAGAACTTTGTCCATGACCTGATTAATAACAATTAATCATCATTAATACATGGTTTGTTATATTACTGATATTTCAGGTCCAAATTAGGGTTTCCATTATGGGTTAGATCATTAGGGGTATCTCTTTAGGATTCATATGATTCAAAGGAATCCGATTTGGATCTTAGGGTTTTAGGGTCGTTCAAGATCATATAGTGTCATTAAATAATTATGATTTGACGTATTGTTGCATAAGGTATAGACTTTTAGAAAGAGTAACTAGAAATTAGGGTTTTCATCACTATTGGATCAAATATCTCTCATTGGTTAGGGTTTCGATCCATAGGATATCAGGGACCCAAATAGAGTTTTAGATGTCAAAAAATCAAATCTTAATCATGGATCACTAATATTACACAAAATATATATATTAAATGTTTGTAGGCCATATTTTTTGAAAACAAATCGGATCTAGGTCATGACTATATTTGATTTGAATAGGTCGTATTTTTCTGATGAAAATGGTATATTGGTTCACTATATTCTGATATTCCTAGCATTTTCTAGGATTTTTCTAAGATAATCATTTTCTTGAATAAAAGAAAATAAAAAGAAAAGAATTTTACCTTGATCAACATCCAGATCTGACTAGATCGATGACTCTTGCTGATCCCAGGCTTCATGAGGGATGGATTGGGTTGCTGACTTGGTGCTCGAGGATTGGTCCACCTCAATTTCTACGAGCACCCTCCCATCCCTTGCTCTTCTTCTCTCCTTGCTGCTAGCCGAGCAGCTCGATCAAACTTCGTTGAGCTCCTGCTATCTCCTGAGTGGCGTTGTCGTGGGGATGAAGGTGCCTTAAACTTCGCGAGGCTGCCCCGACCAGAGGAGTGGGGGTTTCCAGATGTGTCTCCCTCTGGAGCTCAGCGCCACCGCACGATAGGAGAGGTCGCCGATGTGAGAGGGGTTTAGGGTGGAGAGGGGTTCTGGGATCCTGTTTTCCAGCCACACACGCTCGCGACGGGTTGGTGAAAGTGTTGGAGGGGTAGGATTTGAGCAAGGAGTGTTGTGGTGGTCTAACAGTGAAGGGGACATAAGTTGAAAAAGGTGGATTGGGGGAGCGGTGCTCGGGGTGGTTGTGCTCGCAATCGATGGTGGAGAAAGAGAAAAGGAGGGATGGCAGAGCTGATGGCGTCCTTAAATATGTATGAGGAGGTGTGAAAGGGAAAGCCCTAAAATGAGTCCCGCTGCCAGTGAGAGGTGTGAGATGGTGGAGGTTTGTTCTCTCTGCTGTAGGCATAGTAGAAGACATGGCATTTCTTGTTGAGCTCACATCGGAGCACAGAGGAGAAATATCCCATTCGATTTGTGGTCAGTTGTGTGGATAGGTTGTGAATGGGTCAGGGACGGTATCCCAGTTGTTTAGGGTCAAATCCAAAATAAGAGGGAGGTAGGAGATGAAGTCTCCCCTGTTGGATCGCTGATCAATGACCAGCATCAGCTCGACCTATATTAAGGCCTAAGTCCAAGCTTCAAAGGGCTACATGACACATAATGTCACACATTTGATTCATATATCCCCAACTTATATTCTAGGGTTCAAATTAATGATATATTATACATGATTTCAAATTCTTATATCTCCCAAATGACTTATCCAAATAGAATGAAATTTTAAGGTAAGCTTCATGATGTCAATATGTGACTATGGTATAAAATTGGAGTTGAAATTTGATTGTTGGCTATGTCAATTGACTAGATGTCATATTGCTTGTAATTTGGCTTTATATGATACTAGGGAGGATATTAAATGAAATTGATAAGCCAATTAATCAAGGTTGACACCAAACTCTAACATTGATTCATATGTACATAATTCCTTAAAAGAAATTAGTTCACTACTCACTGGATCACTAAATGAATGATTGGTCACATGAGAGCTTAATCAATTAGTAAGGGTATTCATTCACAATTGACTTCAATTAGGTATCATATTCCTCTATCGTATCTCAAATCACCTAATTTGGGTGAAGGAATCCATGATTGTATTACCAATTCCTCAATTTGGTATTTGTCCTCTACATAGAATGCTTGTCTCTTAAATATTGTATTAGTTATTAAAACTCCAAATCTAGGTTATCACATTCACCCCACCTTATTTGGAATTTCATCCTCGAAATTCAAATAATCTCATCCTTAAGAGGTTATTTAGGAGTTCAACTTCATATACATCATCATTGCTTAGGTTCTAAGGTCACCATAGTTGCATGCACTCTAAGTTGTCAGCTTAAGGTATAGAGATTCTTTGGTGTGTCCACCACACCTTATATATGTGGAAGCATCACATAAAGTCTTAGCCATAACATGACATTATGATATCTTAGGACTACATCACCCCTAAGGATACGAGTTTTTTTCATACTTTTAAAGTTCAAGAGGAATTCATTTATATGCCATGGTATTCAGATCGTTCATATCTAACATCATTAACATCTTACAATGATTTCAACATTAGAGGAGATTTATCTTCATCCTTGATATTAGAATTTTTTTTTCTACTTAAGAAGGGATTACGTAACATGTTTGACCATTAGGGTTTCACCCTATGGTGTGATATTCATATTCAACTTAGAAGCATACATTGAGAAGGATCAAAGTTATGAACTATATTTCTGATCATATATCCTATGATCCAAAAATATCTTTATATCAAGTTCATGAGTTCAAACTTTTTATGTCTTGCATGTATTATGTAAGTGTAAAAGAGAATATTCTAAGTTTATCCCATGATCTTAGCATCATATCTATCATGTTTCATATGAAGGGGAAGAGAATATTTTAAAGTGAAACTTATCATGATTTCAATCTTGGGTACTACATGTATGATATAGGGGGGAAAATATAGAATATGTCAAGATCATATGAGTGACTCCTCATATATAAATCATCTATATATCTCAAGTGATGTTTCTATCATCGTATATTAATAAGGAGAAGAAGAAGGGAGAACATGTATGTTGAGTATCTTTCGCACAAAGCATCATACTCTCATAACTAGAGTTCATATATTACCTCACTTGCAACTAATGATGAGATTCACAAAATATATCACTCCAGCTAGAACCTAACTCAGCCAAAGGATTGACTTTATCATATGGGTCATCTACCCATCCTTTTCTTTTACCCAATTCTCACATATAGATTTGAATCATGCATAAGGACTCAACTCAACACTCGAGAGTAATCTAGTGTAGGACATTTTTTTAACACATATCTCATATATTTAAGGCTAGATCCTATGACCTTCTCCTTGTGGGTCTTACTGTCTCTAGAGTTCACCACATATCTCATTCTACCACTAGACATCCTCCTTGTATAAGAGCTTGAGGCTCATGCACACTCCTCTCTATCTTAACTAAGCTTATCTTGAGTAGGAAAAGGGAATATACTTTCATCATCATGACTTAGCATAGATCCTCTAAGAGTGGATTCGGCTCATATATAACTCAAATCTTAATAAGGAAACTTATACTATCATAGATCAACTTAGATAAGGTTCTATATACTTATTTCCTTCATCTTTCTTTTGTCTATCTATCTATCACATAACCTTATGAGGCTCTAGACATCTAATCTAGATATATTCTCTCTTCTAGACTGATGTCACACCCTTTCAATGAGATTGCATGAACACTAACTACTCTCCAGTGTGAGGGACACATTTTATATTTACATATATTTAATAAAATATTATATAGTTTTTTTCTGAGAAAGAAGATTTCAGAGAAAATTGTCGAGGCTCGAGCTGATTGGAAAACAAAACCAAATCAGCAAAATTGAATGTCCCACACATAGTAGATAGTCTAGTGCTATGCCACCTAGTAAAATGGTGGGAACGAGATGTAGACTAGTGTAACTACCCAATATATATGAGCTCTATATGTAAAGGGTTTCAAACACTTGTCTAAACCTAGTTCTCGAACATCTAGGTTCTAACCTAGAGGTTAAGTCAAACATAGTTCTTATAGAACGACTTGCTATATTTCTAGGGTTTAAAGTGAAATGTGAAATTTAGTTTTATGTTTTATAGTGAGCAATTGTTTGGTGTAGCTATTGTTCATTCTCTGATACCAACTGTGACGTCCTCAGATTTTCACCTTCTAAAAATCCCATGGAGATGAGAAGACAAAATCTGACAACGTTAAGCAATTGTATCAAAGTGCATTGTAGAAGCAATATGCGCATACATGAACATAAAACCATAACAAACACCATAACATTTCTCAACATTTGATAGGTATATTTATACAACATGAATTATTACACAATGATTTACAATTACATATTGAATGATGATTCTACAATCTATGAACATGTATGCTAACATGATCTTAGACAAAAGGTACAACCTGTACAACTTGCTCACAACCTATTCTTTTATCCAATTCTAGCTTTGGACCTAGAAAATATGAGAAAAAAAACATCAAAAAAAGTTGGTACGTGGAATTAAAGAGCTATACTATGTTGGCATATTGAAAATACTTGAAAAAGAAGAAAGAGAGAAAGAAACATTATTTAATGGCAGAAAATCAAGTAATCCCAAGTTATTAATCACATTTTAAATGAATATGCATTCTATGGTGGATGTAGAACATAATCACATATATGGTGGGCCCATCCCCGTGTACCTTGTACTCTAGGGATTTCCTCGTATACCATTTACTCTAGGGAGGTGCTAGTCAACATTAATTCTTTCCCTCTCTAATAGGGAGATTAATGAGCACCATTAGTAACTACATTTCATTTTCTTATTCATTTATGTTCTTAAATATTCAAGGTGGAAATTGTCAATACACATACATCTACATCCAAAAATGTACTTCAAATACATGCAAGAAAGTACATATATTTAACATCCAACAAAATCTAGTCATATAAAAATATATCCACGTACCTGAGTTTAGAGATTCTTTATACATTCATGATCATCTAGAACTTTGTCCATGACCTGATTAGTAACAATTAATCGTCATTAATACATGGTTCGTTATATTACTGATATTTTAGGTCCAAATTAGGGTTTCCATTATGGGTTAGATCATTAGGAGTATCTCTTTAGGATTCACATGATTCAAAGGAATCATATTTGGATCTTAGGGTTTTAGGGTCATTCAAGATCATATAGTGTCATTAAATAATTAGGATTTGACAAATTGTTGCATAAGGTATACACTTTTAGAAAGAGTAACTAGAAATTAGGGTTTTTCACAACTATTGGATCAAATATCCCCCATTGATTAGGATTTCGAGCTATAGGATATTATGGATCCAAATAGAGTTTTAGATGTCAACAAATCAAATCTTAATCATGGATCGCTAATATTACACAAAATATATATATTAAACGGTCATTAGGTCTTGTAGGCCATATTTTCTAAAATAGGATCGGATCTAGGTCTTTACTATATTTTATTTGGATAGGTCGTATTGTTTTGATGAAAATGGTATATTGGTTCACTATATTCTGATATTTCTAGAATTTTTTAGGATTTTTCTAAGATAATCATTTTCTTGAATAAAAAAATTTACCTTGATCAACGGCCGGATCCGACTGGATCGACATCTCTTATTGATCCCAGGCTTCACGAGGGATGGATTGGGTTGTTGACTTGGTGTCCAAGGATTGGTCCACCTCGGTTTCTGCTAGCACCCTCCCCTCCCTTGCTCTTCTTCTCTTCTTTCTTCTAGCTGAGCAACTCGATCAAACTCCGGCGAGCTCCTGCTAGCTTTTGGGTGGCGTTGTTGTGGGGATGAAGGCGCCTTAACCTTCGCAAGGCTGCCCTGGCCAGAGGAGTGGGGGTTTCTGGCTATGGCTCCCTCTGGAGCTCAGTGCCTCCGTAGGATAGGCGAGGACTCCGACATGAGAGGGGTTTAGGGTGGAGAGGGGTTTTGGGATCCTATTTTCTAGCCACACACGCTCGCGGCAGGTTGGTGAAAGTGTTGTAGGGGTAGGATTTGAGCAAGGAGTGTTGTGGTGGTCTGACGGTGAAGGGGATAAAGGTTGAAGAAGGTGGATTGGGGGAGCAGTACTCAGGGTGGTTGTACTCACAATCGATGGTGGAGAAAGAGAAAAGGAGGGATGTCAAAGATGATGGTGTCCTTGAATATGTATGAGGAGGTATGGAAGGGAATGCCCTAAAATGAGTCCCGCCGCCAGTGAGAGGCGTGAGATGGTGGAGGTTTGTTCTCTCTACTCTGGGCATAGTAGAAGACATGGTAGGTCTTGTTGAGCGCACATCGGTGCACGGAGGAGAAATACCCCATTTGATTCGTGGTCAATTGTGTGGATAGGTCGTGAATGGGTCAGGGACAATATCTCGGTTGTTTGGGGTCAGAGCCAAAATAAGAGGGAGGTAGGAGATGAAGTCTCCCCTGTTGGATCGCTGATTAATGGCCAACATTAGCTCGTCCTATATTAGGGCCTATGTCTAAGCTTCAAAGGGATACATGACACATAATGTCACACATTTGATTCATATAATTCCCAACTTAGATTCTAGGGTTCAAATTAATGATATATTATACATGATTTCCAATTATTAGATCTCCCAAATGACGTATCCACATAGAATTAAATTTTAAGGTAATCTTCACGATGTCAATATGTGACTATGGTATAAAATTGGAGTTGAAATTCGATTGTTGTCTATGTCAATTGACTAGATGTCATATTGCTTGTAATTTGGATTTATATGATACTAGGGAGGATATTAAATGAAATTGATAAGACAATTAATCAAGGTTGACATCAAACTCTAACATTGATTCATATGTACATAATTCCTCAAAAGAAATTAGTTAACTACTCACTGGATCACTAAATGAATGATTGGTCTCATGAGAGCTTAATAAATTAGCAAGGGTATTCATTCACAATTGAATTCAATTAGGTATCATAGTCCTCTATCGTATCTCAAATCACCTAAATTGGGTGAAGGAATCCATGATTGTATTACCAATTCCTCAGTTTGGTATTTGTCCTCTACATAGAATGCTTGTCTCTCAAATATTGCATTAGTTATTAAAACTAAAAATCTAGGTTATCACAGACATAAACACTAATAATATTAGAAATCTATCCTTCAATAATAACCTTGATAGCTATGATTCTATAACCCATCCATGTGATCTTGACAACAAAATACTTCAACATCTTATCAACAATAATTTAAACACCATTTCTATGTTTGTTTATACCTGTATACCAGATTCTATAATTATATCTTCAATCTCTCTACATTCCCCACCTGTCTGCTTAGTTTCTTGTAAGTAATTAAAGTTAACTTTTCTTCTAATCATGATATCCAATATCTACAAAGACTTTCCTGTCAAAGTGTCAGCATTCCAAGGTCTTACTCTAATCCATTTTTTCAAACTTGTTTCTTTATATGTCTCTATCAAAAATGTTTCTCTTGCACATATTACACTACATTCAGAAAATGATGCAGCAGGACAAGTTTCTTTTCTTTCTCGTTCCAGTTGAGGAAACCTTTGGTTTTATTAAATAAAATTGGCATTGATATGTTGAAACCCCTTACATATTTATCAGTACACATGGGTGTCAATGTAGCACATCTCTTGATACGAATGCTCCAATGAGAGTTTAATAAGGATCCATGTCATAAGAAAGTGACAAAGTTTAATTACTAGATGTCATCCTACCATCAACCATCCTCCTTTACCTAGGCTTCAGACCGTCTACATTTTCATAGGATGTACAAAGACATAGACAAATTTATAAATTTAAATAATTACTATTATTATCATGATCATGATCATCATCTAAGACCTAATCCCAACCAAGTTAGGGTTAGATACATGCATTTGTCTTTTCTAATTAGCTCTGTTATGAGGCATACTTTCATCAAGATGCAAAGAATCTAAATCTCTCTTTACAAGATCTTCCCAATTTAATCCAAGTCTATCTATGCTTCTTCCAATTGTGCTTGATTCAATAACATTGCATCAAATAGGTACATCTTTTGGACTGTGTTGTACATATCCATACCATCTCAGATGGACCTCACACAAAGTTTCCTCAATGCTCACCACCCCCACTTTGTTCCTAATATAGTTTATGCCACAAAGGATCTTTTCTTGTCTCCCCACACATCCATTTGAACATATGGATTCCGAACACATTGATTTTGATGATACCTTATTTTTTCACTGTGCAACAATCACTCTCATATAGCATGGCTAGCCATCTGGTTGTTTTATAAAACTTGATTTTTAATATAAGAGGAATCTTGTCACATACTACTCAAGTTTACTCCTCTACTTCAACCATCATGTTGTGATCGTATGATAAATATCATCTTGAATATCACCTTCTACTACAACAAAAATACCCATTAGTAGCATTTAGTATATTAAATTTTTTAAAAATCCACTAAATATTCTTGTGTACTTGCATTTTTTATTGTAATGCCATTAAATACATACTATAAGTGCATTATTAATAATTTTGTGAGCACTAACGTCTATAAAAAAATTAGCGGTGTTTCACAATACTAACATTAATCGATTATTGTTGTTAGATATTTTCTCATGCCCATGCATTTGATGTCCCTCTAAGAGCGTGGAACATCAAATTGTTTTAGGAAGATTTTTGTTATAGTATAATAACCATTTATTTAGATTGTCCTTCTCATATCTTATGAAAAAAATATTGCCTAGTCTATGCACCGGCCCTAAAAGGAGACCATCAACTTCTATGAATGGTTCACGATCTGCTTGAAGCGGCCCAATGCGTGACAATGATCAAATAGGTCTGGAACCTCATGAATGTCACCTCAAAATAAGGTGATCAAGGTTGATCAACCTCAACATCTTCCTGAGTCCCAAGCGGGATGGACAACGTCCACAACCCATTAGGAATATGTTGGCTATTTTCACCCTCATGAAGTTGTCAAAAACTGACTATACACCAACCTCCTATCCTATGAAGAGCACTCGTGCATCACAACCTCACTTAAGTATCAACGACAAAAAGTGAGAGGTTTGGGATCTCCCTGACAGCGGTTTCTTCATCCCCAAGTGTTGTGCGCTCATGTCACTTGAATGCTTGCGGTGTGGGTGTTTCATTGTGGTAGCCTGTGCTACTGTACTTGAGGCGTATAAGGTTCTCGATATCAAGGGGAATCAGTAGAAGACGGGGATTTTTATTAAAGAGCTCATACATTTCTATTTCTCAATTGTGCTATCGTAACATGGTTTCTCCAATTTGTGATTCTTCCTTTCTTCTCTCTAAAACCTTCAGTTGTGATGATGACATCACCAATCATTATGGTTAGGTACTATCTAAAACAATGGTAGTCATAACCGAATTGCATTTATGGATTATGTTATTTTTCTACTAGGTTTAAATGCATAGGGGTAGTTGTAGTTCAAAGGTTAATTATTGCATGGTCCATCCAATGCTCAATAACGAATTATTCAATTATCTTCTACTTCCTTTTCTTAAAAGTAGTGCCTTCTTTTCTGCATTTTTTTCTGATAAACACCTCACTCTCTTATTGATATCATAGTTGTAAAACTAGTCATTTTTCCTATGTGTATCCTATAGGCATGTGAACCACAACCGCAACATTGGTTAACTTGCTGGCATAGTTAAAAATCTGCTCTCTTGTTTGTCTTCTCAGAGGGACGATGCTACACAGATTACCTATGACATAATGAAACTATGCTCTCTGGATTTTTGTGTTCCTTAATGTGGTTTTAAGTTCTGAAGTAAATTTATGCAGTAGTCTATAGCAATAAGTAGGCGTTGGTTTCTCAGAGTAGTTGCAATCTTATCTCAATTGGTTTAGGAGGAATGCAAACCTTTATGAGAAGGAAATAAAACAAAATGACATATTCAAGTGGAACTCGATCTCTTTGTATCTTTCTTTCTTGTATTTGGTTATAAATAGAACCCCCTACTATAAATTAGAAAGGAAACTTTGAATTCATTCCTACAAGTCTCAAGTGTTAAATTAAGAAGATGGGGACATCGTGACTTTCTATCTCCTGACCTATTTTTAGTTCTCCATGAGTAATGTTTTCAGATTTCTTTTCCACTGCTATTGTTACATTTTTATACTCACTTCAGGTTCAACTTAATATTTTATTGGTTATAACAATTTAATTTTACATGATCTGATATAGCATTCTTTTAATTATATTTTTTCTGATAATCTTAGTTGCAAGCACAAAGATCTAATCAACAATGTTATTGTGGTCATAGACGATGAAGGTCAAGTAGTGTTCCACTTGACTGATATGAGAAATAATCATATTAGATCGTTTATGCAACAACTTTTTTACTATTCTTAATGCAACAACCTCCTTAGACAAAGATATTCTATAAGCTATTTCTTTCATCTAATGCATATTATTCATATCCTAGAACCTTGCTAAAAGCACTAATATTTATAGTTAGATTGTGAAAACAAACACATAGACATAGAAATGCGAACATGAAAAAGGTATGATTTATGCATAAGACAATTGTGCATACCTATAACATTCAAATAAAACAATGGTGTTATTATGGAATATTAAGATTTTCTTAGTCAAAAGTGACATCTAAAATTGTCATCATTTTTTTGTATGAACCCCTTTTAAATTTTTTGATGACATTCATTATTTACAAACATATTCTAGTTAAGGAATCACAATTTATATTTTTACACAAAATCAAAGAACATAACATAAGACATTCACATACTACTACATTTTGATCAAATCTCTCTCTCTTTCTATCTATCTCCCCCCTTGTTCATGGTGGCCCCTAACAGGACATCCAACCATATTGCCACAATGCAATATTATGCAGATGATCACTAACAAAATGCCATTTCCATCAAACTATTAGCTCACTTCTAGTATAGATTCTTCCTCACCTCATCTGAACAACTTTCTAGTTTTTGTCTAACTACCTTCCCCCTACATCCAAAATATAAATAGGGTTTGTGCACACACATAATTTGAAATCCTTATCCTTAAATTTATCTACTATATGTATGTCGGGGGACCTCTTTTGAAGAACATTGAAGATCTAAAGAATAATGAAGATGTTGTTTGTTTGTTTGTTAGATCACCATGATGAGTTCATAGGTTTTTAATTCTCTTTCTTTTTTTGTGCACCAATTGTATTGTATTAATTCATTTATTGACAGTTTTCAATAACTTCATTGTACTAAAGCTCAATAGGTTTCTAGAGGAACTCCATGGAAAGTCGTCTTGGGAGAATTTTTAACAAAACTTTTGTAGGTGCATACACATAGTATAATTGGAAGGAGAAAGTATGATGGTGGACATTACTTCCTGGATAATGGGTATGATCTTGGTAAGAATTTTTTTTTCTCATCTTAAAGAGTAGCTATCGATATTTTATGATCCTATATTGTTGAAAGGCCAACAACCTTTTCATGTGATCGTTGCTCATGACTCCCCCTATATGTTATGCAATTATTATTTTAAGATGGTTATTTTTTAGTTTAAGTGCAATGGCTAATGAAAATGTCCATGTCTTCTCCTCAAAGTGTGCAGGAAATCACAAAGTGCTTTGCAAGTATACAAAGGGCAATAAAATTCTTGGTATTGTATTGGAGTCATTTACATAGCAATGTATACTTTGGACTTGATTTTATTTCCATATATGCAGATCCAATACAATTCAGATTCATATCTATATCTTGATTTAAGTTAGGTCTAATGCAGTTCCAACTCATATTATTACATTACTACCATCCATTAAAGTCTCCTAGAGTGTTTCTTCTTTGCCTCCAGACCTAGCTAAGCATGAGGGTTACAAAATATCACCGTCATGCTTGCAAGATCTTATGCCTCCTATGTTATTTGCTTGGAATACATACATCTTCCAGGTACTAGTAAGGCCTCTTATGAAAAATGCAGCACTATAGGAGTGTGTTCTTTAGGATCCTATATTTCCATAGAGAAATTCAAACAAGGATTAGGAGCACTCGTAAAACACCCTTACACTAGCCTTGAGAAATATGTTTTTGCCCAAAAAGTGCGAAGTCCAAGATACATGAATCCCAATCTCGCATAAGATATCTCTTGATATCTTAAAACATGTTCATGTTTAATAAATGCATCATACATGTATTGCAATGCAACTCTTAATTATGTTTTAACAATTCACACTTTTTTGGAAATGTGGGTTACAATGTTTATTAAACTCCATTTCTTTCACTTACACAAATTGGATTCAAGGGATATAGTTTATTCATTATCTAAGGATGTGTAAGGCCCCTGACCTAGTTTAGTTCTTGATTGGCATTGCTTTGCATAATAAGATGTTTGAACCTTAATGTAATCTCTTGAGATGCCTTAATAACATGTAACATGCTTAGGCTTTCAGTTTGATCCTATTTGGTTAATGTTTGAGCTAGTTATGGTTGTTTTGGACCAAGTTTCAATTTACCAATGTTGAGGGTGTATCTTGGAATTTTTCACATGTAGGTTGTATCTTTTGTTCCTTGGCATCATGGGATAGAGAATTATGCATAGGGGCGCCTTGTTGAGCCTTGGTTGATGAGGTGGCATCATGAGATGATCCTAGGGTTCGCATGGCTTTACATGGATGTTTGAGTTTGATAATGTATTGACCTTGTGTGATGGTTTTTAAGGTGTTGCGACTATAACACTTACTTGGGTGAGATGTTTTGAGATCTTGTGCCTTGGGGCATGTGCTTTGGATTTCTAGGGTTTGGGTTGATGAAGTGTTGCGATCATTTTGCTTTGGTGACCTAGTGTAGCGGTCACTACATGTAGCTTCCCTTGGTTTTGTTGTGACCTTGGTGTGTATTGGACCTAAGTGGTCACTAAACTACCTTGTTTTTACCACCCTTTGTTTCATGCAAGTCTAGAGTGGTAGCATGGCCAATCCTTTGTGGGACAAGTGTCCTTTTGGTGCTCTCATACCTTGACACCTCATACATTCACCTCCCTCCTACCCCTTGAGTATATAAGCTCTGTCTTTTACATACAAGTATCTCTTTTAGCTCTTTTTCCTCTCTTCTTCCTTGTGTTCAGCCTTGAGCTTGGTGGACAAAGAGGAGGTGGTGATCTTTGAGCTTTGGTGTCTGGCCATCTTTGCATGTGGTGATCTTGAGCTTGATCATCTTCTTTGTGGTGATCTTGTTTCTTGGTAAGTGGCTCTACACCTTTGATCACATTTTTCCTTTTGGAACCCTACTCTTCTTTTTTCTATCTTGGCCGTGATACTATGGATCATTGTGGTGGCTATATTTAGGATCTTAACTTCACAAAGGTCGGAGACTATGGTTTGACCATGTTAGTACCTAAGTGAAATGAAGCTTCTTCTTTCTTCTTCTTTGGTGATCTAGGGTATGAGTTTCTTCACCTTAAGCTTTCCTTTAACCTTGGTGTGTTCTTCTCTTTTGAGGTGACCTTGTGGCCATGGAGTTGATCCAAGTAGGAGCTTCCTTCTTTTCTCTTGGAGCTCATGATTTTGGAGCTTGATCTTCTTCTTAATGCGGGTTATATAACTTTTCCCTCTTCTATTGTCCCACCACTAAATTGCTTGCATGCTACTGTTCTATGTCTAAAGAGTGATAGAAAGATTGTAGATGGTGTTATCATGATCTAGGGTTTATAATTGTGAAGTACTCTTACATGGATTACTCTTTCTCCTAAACCCTAATTTCATGTACCTGAATTCTAAGTGACTATGAGGTTGTTGTTTCTTGCATGTAACATGATTCTTGGTTTTATCACCATGTTTTGTTTCAGTTATCACATGATGTTGGAAGTTTTGATCTTTGGATACATGAGTTGGAAGCATGATTTTCTTTCTACCATTATGGTTTTCATGTCTACCTTGGTGATGTCTACTTTGGGGTATTTAATGTCCATCTTCACATGAAGTTTTCCCTTTGATGATGCTTAAAGTTTTCTTGATGTTTATCATCTGATTTAATTGTGGTTTTACTTAGTGTTGGAGTTGGTTATGTGTTGTTTGGTGTGTCTTGACCTTTGGGCCACTACACATCACCTTGGGTGCTTGAGGTTTCTACATAGTTGATGGGTTGTTGCGGGAGAAATAAACCCTAACTCTTGTGGTTTGGTCGCAACATGTAGGACTTGGTTGTAGCATGGGTCGCTACATATGGTTTCCATTGTGGTCACAACATGCATAGAGTTGTTGAGGTTGCAATGTAAACTCTAACCCTAAAGGGTGGTCACAACACATGCTTGATCTTGGTTTGGTCACTACAAATGTCTCTATACATGGTTCTCTTACGATCACAACATGTGTTTTGCTTTGATTGTTTGCAACAAAGTGCTGACCTAGTGGATGGTGGATACATGTGTGAGTCATGGTCTTTACACCTTGTGTTTTGAGTGGTTTCTATAATTGTAACTCATGTTGGTCGCAATAAATGTGCTATGATGGTTGGTCGCTACTCTTGTTTCCTTGTATGGTCAAAACTACTTGGGATGGTTGACTAATCATGATAACAAGGATGATTAACCCTAATGTGTTTTAAGAATGTGGGAGATTTATCTAGGTTTTAATGACTAATAATTAAATCGAAACCATAATCGGTTATATGAGAAACCCTAACTCTAATTCTCAAGTGTATGATGTATTTATTTAGCTTGCTTGAATGAATAGCTTGAGTTGATGTTTTCACTCTCCTACTTGTAGAATCCTAACCTTGCAGGTGGAATAAATATCATAGTGATTTCTATGGTCAATATGAAATGAGACATGGTGATGATTATGAGCCTTTATGACGCATGATGCGATGGTGATGACAAGCAGGAACTATGTGATTGGGTCTTATGACTTGTTAGAGGCTCAATACCTAATGTAGGTGACATCCTCTAGTGATGATATGAGGGATTGTTATCCCCTAGTGATGTGATGAAGTTGATGGCCTTGTATGGCAGCGATATTAAGAGATGATGTGACAACTTCTTACCTCATACATTTTATATCTTTTGACAATGAAATATACACTTATCTTTGTAGAGTTTGTTTAGGATTTGTATGTTGTGATTGGGTTGATGATAAAAGGCACTCAATTGGCTTAACTAATCAAGTGAAACCCTAATCATGTAGGTGTCCTGTGCCATAGATCCATCTTCATCCCCAGTACTTGTTGGATGGTGAAATGGGTTCTCCTCAGTGGAAGCTCATAGTCATATACTATTGAGTATATGCGTTTCATAGGATTGGCTACGATCATACCCTGGTAGAGAACATTCGAGGACGTATCTCAATGTTGTGATTATATATATATATATATATATATATATATATATATATATATATATATATATATATATATATATATATATATATATATATATGATTTGAGAATGGCTGCAGTCTTTCCTTGGCAGGAGTGCGGCTGCGTTCGTAGCTCAATTTTCACTAGTGTTGTACCCATATACCAATACATACTAGGCTATTTTGAGGTTGGACTTTATATGTCATTGTGGAGGACTCAGACTGACTGGGGGTGTGGGAGATGATAGGAGTTTGGTTATTCTTGGATCTTATATGGCACTGATTTTGACTTAGCAATGGTCAGTTGGAGTATGAGTGGTATATAATCATATCCTCAGGGCACAATAAGAGACTTAATACAACTGCGTAGTATATTCTCTTAGGGTTGACTCACATTGGATGACCTGTTGCCTTATTTCTTATACTATCTAGTTTATTTATAATGTGGTAAGAGAAATCAACAGCTAGACATGTTCTTCATATTCCTTCTAATAGTATAAGATGTTCTATTGCTCAGTTCTAGATGCCTAATTTTCTTATATAATGTTAGTTGCTTTATTCATATCTTTTAGCTGAATCTGCTCATCCTGTCAATTATGTTAATCTTCCCGCGTTAGTTTATCTATACTTATAATAATTGTTGGTAGATATAGGAAGTTATTGTCACCTATGTTTGTTCAATGGATATTCTTTTGATGGGCATCATCTTAGGAGGACTTATAGTAGGAACTTATGCATGTGTATACACATAGTTCAAGTTGACATAGAGGGTATTATGGTAGACACTTCTTCCTTGATGATCAAGATGATTTTAGTAAGGAGTTTTCTCTCTTATTTAAAAATTAGTTATCAATATTTTATAATTATTTGTTGTTTCCAAGACAGGAACATGTTAGTGTGATCACTGATCACAATTCCCACACATGTTCCACAATTCTTATTCAAAGATGGCCAATGATAAGTTTAAATTGTAGGACCTAGCGGCGATGTCCATGATTTCTCCTCTGATTGGTTCTAGGAATGACACTTTTATTGACTTCATGTAGTTGCATTACCCTCTGGTCTTTGTAGCAATTTTTGATGTAATTCACTTTCCTTTCGTAGTCTCTTGAAATTTTGATTGAAAATTATGTTCTAATTCTGGCTTATAATCCCCTCCCTAATTGCACTTGTAAATTTTTCCAAATATAGACTATAAAGAAGTACACAAGTGGATATCAAATAGATATCTTATAAATTAATTGTAACTTCAATGTAAAGGTATTTGATTTAGTGTGTATTCATCCATTGACTGACCACTTGCATGTTTTAAATGTTTAGGGCAATGTAATTGTTGTAGTGGGTTCATTCAAGGGCCTCCAACATGCTAGAAGGGTTGTTGAGGACTATCTACTTTTACCACATCAAGGTAATTCATTTACTTAGTGTTATCATTTGAATTCATGGTTTATATGTCACTTTTAGACATGGCATTCCTCGTTTGTAGGTATGAACTTTGAAAGTCAGTAACATATCATCGGTTGAGAGTGAGATGAACATAAGGCATGTTTCAATCTCTCATGCAAAATCATATGATAAAGTACATGTTAGGAATCATATCCCTATTAATATTGGGACCATCTACTAGTTAATCTTTCTGCCATTCTTATTGTTTGTATTTGTTTCTTAAACTTTTCTTCTCAGGTGGAGGGACCATACTCCCTTGACGGATGGTTTCTTATGTTGATATGATGGAAGAACTAGTCCTCGGTTTGAAAGATGGCATGACTAGAACTGCCATTGACATATGGTTTCATATCTACCACACCTACTATATTAGTGTCAAGTTCGCTAAGATCCTCGTCAAGATTGGCAGGTGCTCTACTAAGGAGATTGAAAAGAAGCCCAAGTTCTTGAAGAATGGTGACATGGGATTTGTGGATATGTTCCCATCAATCCCATCTTCTTGATGTCAAGTCAATAATAAAAAAGATACAAATATAGGAATATACATGTATACCTTTTCTTTATATGGTCAAATGATGTAGAAATTATGTAAATACTAAAATATTGTATGAAAGAGTGTTCATGTGTATTGTATTTAATAAAAGGGGAAAGGTAAAATGTCCTCTCCATATATTTTTCATTTTATTATATACATAAAAAGGATAGATATTCAAAATCAATACTTTTGAAAATGTGAGTTCAAATTCCAAGTGGTATTCATTAATAATTCTAGGTAATAAACTAAAAATTGGATTGCTGAAAGCCATGAAAATGCCATCATATACAATACTTATGCCATTATAGTGGCATTTTTCATATGACATTATACACCACAAGAACAATTTCATACAACATTCTAATGCGCAATAGTGACAATTGTACAAAAGCCAGTTGATGTTATAGTGGTGTTTGTATAAATGCCAATTGATGTTGTAGTGGAATTTAGTAAAAGCCATTAAAATTGAAAGTTTATTGGCATTTGTAACTTATGCCACTATCTCTCTAGTGGCATTGGTAATAGAGGCATTTTTTAAGTATCAACGAATTCCACTAAATATTTTAGTAGCATTTATATTTTTTTAGCAGCATTTGTCAAATGCTACTAATGAGTTTATTTCTTATGGTGTTCCTTTTCAATAATAGAACCCAAGTAAAAAAAACTTATCACATAATGATACATCCATTCCATCCAACTTGAACCCACAATTCGTAATTCGAGATTGGCTAATTTGCAATCCATATATTAAAATTTTCTTCTACTGATCATAAAATCATTACATTCCAATGCATTATACTAACTTAAAGTATATCAGTCAATATTTATTTTGTTTCATTCATCATCACACTACCATCAACAAATAGCATGCACCAAGGGATATATTACTAGCATGCTTTCTCAACACATTCATAACAAGAACAAATAGATATATGATGTATTCCAATCCTTGATGTATCCCAATGATGATAGGAAACTTTGGCGTCTCTCCTTTAGGAGTCCTAACACTTGTAATTGAGCCATCATACACATTTTTACTCAGGTCAATGTATTGGATTGGTACACCCTTTTTATGCAAAACCCTCGAACTCTACCCTAGTTACTCAGTCATAGGCCTTTTCTAGATAAAATAACCATATGAAGACCTCTTTTTTTCCCTCTAAACTTCTCCATAAGACTCCTTATAATAAAGTTAACATGTGTTGTTGATCTTCCTAGAATAAAACCAAATGGATTGTCTTATGTGTATACATCCAAATTATACATATCATAATTAGGTTTCATGCCAAATTCCACTTAAATTGGATAACGAAAGATGCCTTAATTTATTATAAAACAAAAGAACAAGATAGCACTAAAGATCCTAATTTATTAAATAACATTCCTTAAAGTGAAAATTGATACAGGAATCAAAATCTAGAGGATTTTATTAGCTTACATCTAAATTTTCATCTTAGTTAGAGGTTGGTAGAAACCTATTGAATTAGGAAAGAGAATACAAATCAATGTCTAAACTATAAGGTTTTAGCATGTAATGTTTATTACATGTTACACCTTCTCAATTTCCTTCTTCTCTAGTTTGTTTCATGCTATGTTTTGGAAACATGGTTTATGGGTCCATGCAGTTTCTATTAGAAACAACATGATGTGGATCCAATGAGGTAGGACTCATCTCCCCCTCAATACATGATCTATTTTAGTCACAAAGAGCAGAAAATCTCCTTCTCCAATATTCTTTCTTAGCTCCCTCACTCCTTAATCTTATCCTCTCATTTTAACTCCTCTAGGTTTCCCTCACAATTCCACATTTAATGATCTTATGATTTCTTGGGTGTAGTAAACCCTTACCCATTATTGGCTTGTAGATTTCTCCTCACACTGATTTCTAACCCTTTTAGATTTCCTCATTAATGTGGAACTGTAGACCAATATATTCACCTCCCCTCTATCTTTGATCTCCAAGAATTCTATTTCACCTGTTCGTTTGGTATTAATTTTTGGGAGTGTACCTACACAACTCCCATCATCCATGACTCCTACCTTGGACCCAAGGAAAATATCATGTATGACCCAAAAGAATTTTTTCTAAGGATCTTGTGAATCTAATCATCTCATTGATTCTACAAAACTTGAGGTGAATCCTTGTTTCCCTCTTTTGATGCTCTTTTCATTATACCTAAAATCCCCAACTCTTTTGGCCACTTATGTCACTATTTCTACATGGTTTCCTTAAGATGACAACATCATGAAGTTGTGAATCTTCTTATATACGTGTTCCTCACTAGCTTTCTCATTTACATAGTTTTTGTATTTGCTACTTATAGGCAATCTTTCTGGAAGGCTTTGATAGAGACCAAGCCAACTGGAAGGATCAAACAGAATCATTGACACTTGCTTCTGATCTTTCTAATCACTATGTTGTAAGTTTGTTTCTTCCCTTTATAGATTCAAGCCATTGTACTAGTCGTTCTTTGCATTTTGTTGGAGAAGAATTTGTCCAGTTTATGTTTTATGAAATGGGAACAACCTTAATTTTATTTTTTTCACACTTCAATGCGAATGAACGTCCACTAGTACATTTTTGGCCTCTAACATCGCTTCCGCTGGCGTCACTTATATTAGAAAAACCGACCTAATAAGCTAAAACCGAAGCAAAAAGTCATTAGAAAAAAATTCGGGTACCGCTTATAGCTATTGGGTCGGTTATGTTAAAGAAATCGACGCTAGAAAAGACTTGCGAAAATAGAAAACCGACCCAACATACTTCCCGCGGAGAAAATTGGTTTTTCGGCCTTCGCGCGCTGAGCTATGGGGTCAGTTTTTTAAATAAACAACCCTAGTATTTGTTCGGGTACCGCTTGGTGATTTCTCCGGTCGATTTTTTAAATAACCGTCCGCATAGGTGTGCCACTAGGCCGACTTTTCCGGTCGGTTTTCCTAGATAACCGTCCGCATAGCCTGGACTTCTCGGGTCGGTTTTTAAAATAACCGTCCCTATAGGTTCGGTTTGTTCGGGCACCAGTTATTTCTCGGGTCGCTTATTCTCTAATAGCCGTCCCTATATGGGACCTGTTGGGTTGGTTGTTGAGATAACCGACCGCAGAAGTCAACACAAAAACTAAAACCCTGCCCTCTCTCCCACATCGTCACAAAGTGGTCGCAGCTCGCACAACCCTCTCTCCCACAGCTCTCACCTCGCCGCCCGGCACTCGAAGCTCTCACCTCGGTGCCCGACCTTCGGAGCTCTCATCTCGCCGCCTGACCTTCCGGACTTCTCCGCACTGCCAAAGGTCTTTTCAACCTTTGCCTCCGCCGCAAGGTGTCGGCCCTCTCTCCAAAGACGACCCCGCCGCCGCCAAAGGTTTCTCCGACGCCGCAAGGTCTCGCCTACGCAACCAAGTTTTGCCGCCGCCACCTACTCTCTCCGAACGATTTCGCCGCCGCCAAGGCTTTCAACGCCACCACCTTTTCGGTAAGTTCATTTTCCGTTTCACTCTTCTGCCTAATGTTGGAGTCTACGGCCATGCTTGGACGCCCAGTTTGATCACTGGGAAGACCAACGTTGTGCGCTGTCGGAGCATTGTCTCTGTGTTTGGTAGCTCTGACTTTAATGGCAAATTCATTCTACCTTCGGCCATCCGTAATGGGTTCCCTCACTTTCTATTCCAGCAAAGAACCACGGCACTGAACGGAGCAGGGAGATCTGAAAGGGGCCGCTCACCTGTGTGGGTGACTCTGTTAGCTGGGTGACTGGAGGTATGTACTCCTCCCTATTTATTTTTGGGCATCTATATGACTAAATTTTCCCATAATGAGGCATCTTTTGAAATACTGGCTCTTATCCCATTTTGTTGGACAATTCATATACTTTCAGTTGGTTTATTATTATTCTTTTGAAATTACTATGATGTTGAATTGGGTTAATGACCCCGTCTGCTTTTGTGCTTAAATCATGCCACAAGTTTGTGAAAGATGTAACTTGCCACTCTATTTATGCATGTTAGATACTTCGACTAGTTTATCTATGGAACTCTTGATTTGTCAAGAACACATAATTCATTTTATTTGACTAGTAAACCAACCAATAATAAAAACATGTAATCTTTTATTTTATTATCAATCACATATGTAATCATTGTATACAATCTAGAAATACGAGGGTAGACATTGTGTAGTTTCAGATTGAGGGTTTATAGATGAGACCATTGATGCATAAATATGAAAATATTACATTTATATATAAAATTAGAAACCCGTTCAAAATTTATTCATTAGGAGTAAGTTTTGGATAGTCCCCGATATGGGACTGTTTTTGGATATTTAATCTCACTTAGGATGTAACTGTGTAATGTATGTTTAGTTTTGAATAAAGTTTTAGTAGTATTTCCTCATTTGTTCTCTGGGTACATATGTGAGTGGTTATTTGCCATTTACATTGATGTACTTGGAGAACTAAGGGGAAATGCTGCTGAAATTTTATTGAAAACTAAACGATACATTATACAATTACTAGTGAGGTTAAATATTAAAAAATGGGATAGGTGGTACACTTTAGTATAAAAGTAATGAATTTCCTATCAAAAAAACCTTACAACTTATAGTATCAATATTAAATGCCCAGTTTGATAATTAATTTTAATGTGATCTAGAAAATGGATCGAAGTTGGATGTCTATCAAGAACCGTTGCAGTCCAGAGTTTACCAAAGGTGTTGATGAATTTATCAGATTTGCTGAGGAACATAGGAAACTACCTACAGATAGGTTCTATTGTCCATGTAGAAATTGTGGTAACAATTTGAAAGTTGATACTGTTGAGGAAATTAAGAATCATGTCATATGCAATGGGATCATACAAGGTTATAATGAATGGTATTGGCATGGAGAGAAACCTAATTATGCATCAGAAAATGTTGATATTAATAGTGGTGACATAGAAGATATAGATAATGATGTTAACAATGATGAACCAATTCAGGATGACCCGATTCAGGATGATATGGTTGATGAGATGCTACGTAGCTGTCAGGACAATGTTATTGATCCACCTTCTTTATTTGCAAACATTGTCCATGATGCTGAAAAACCATTATATAAGGGTTGTACTAAGTTCACTAGGTTGAGTGTTGTGATGCGATTATATACTCTTCAAGCTCAAAACCGGTGGAGCGATAAGAGTTTCACTTCATTGTTGTCTTTGTTAAAGGAAATTCTTTCTGAAGGCAACGAGCTTCCAATTTCTACATATCAAGCAAAGAAAATAATGTGCCCAATGGGAATGGAGGCTAAGAAGATTCATGCATGTCCAAATGACTATGTGTTATTTCAGAAGGACTATAGTGATTTGATAAATTGTCCAAAATGTGGTGCGTCAAGGTACAAGACTACAAATTCAGCTAAGGCTAAAAATGGCTCTCCTGCCAAGGTGATGTGGTATCTACCAATAATACCCCGATTTCAACGCTTATTTGCTAATACAGAAGATGCGCAAAATTTGTCTTGGCATGGGGAGTTAAAGGTCAATGATGATGGCGTCCTACGACATGCATCTGATTCACCACAATGGAAGAAAATTGATTTATTATACCCTCAATTTGGTAAAGAAACAAGGAACTTAAGACTTGGACTCTGTACAGATGGAATGAATCCATATGGTACATTAAGCAGCCAACATAGCACGTGGCCTGTTATGATTGTTATATACAATCTTCCTCCTTGGTTGTGTATGAAAAATAAGTATGTCATGTTTATAATATTGATATCAGGGCCTAAGCAACCTGGAAATGATATTGATGTTTACCTTCAACCTCTAATTGATGACCTAACGAAATTATGGGAAGAAGGTGTTATGACATATGATACTTCATGTAAAGAGATCTTTACTTTGCGTGCTATGTTGTTTTGCACGATTAATGACTTCCCAGCTTATGGAAATTTGTCTGGATATAGCATAAAAGGATACAAAGCATGTCCTATTTGTGAGGAAAATAATGATTCAATTCGACTGAAACATGGTGGTAAAATCGTATATCTTAGTCATCGGAGGTTTCTCCCAGCAATGCATCCTTATCGAAGGCAACACAAAACCTTTAATGGGTCAACTGAGGAACAAAGTGCTCCTAAACCTATACCAGGAAATGTTGTATATGATAGGGTGAAACATATTGTTAATGAATTTGGAAAGAGTTCAAATAGTCATACGCTCGCATGTGACAAATCTCTATACAAGAAGAGGTCAATATTCTGGGATCTTCCCTATTGGAGATTTTTGACAATTAGACATTGCATTGATGTCATGCATGTTGAAAAAACTGTTTGTGATAGCATCATCGGTACGTTATTGAACATACCAGAAAAGACTAAAGACGACATCAACTCTAGAAAAGATTTAGAATTACTGGGTATAAGAAAAGAATTATCAGTTGAGATCAGGGATCGCCGTACATATTTACCACCAGCTTGTTACACTTTGTCCAAGAAGGAGAAAAAGACTTTTTGTGAGTGCTTGTATAATATTAAGGTTCCACAAAGATAGTCTTCTAATATTCGTAGATTGGTATCAAAGAAGGATCTGAAGTTGATAGGTCTCAAATCTCATGATTGTCACACCTTAATGCAACAAATTTTACCTGTGGCTATTCGATCTATATTGCCGAAGCATGTAAGGTTTGCAATCACAAGACTTTGTTTCTTCTTCAATGAAATATGCAACAAAGTGATACATCCTGATACTCTCGATAAATTACAAAATGATGTAATTGTTACCATGTGTCAGCTTGAAATGTACTTTCCTCCTTCATTTTTTGATATCATGGTTCATCTTGTAGTACATATTACAAGGGAGGTGAAGATGTTGGGTCCAATTTTTTTACATTGGATGTATCCATTTGAACGCTACATGAGTGTTTTTAAAGGTGATGTTCGGAATCATTATCATCCTGAAGGGAGTATTATTGAGGGTTATGTGGCTAGGGAAGTGATGGACTTTTGCGATGATTTTTTGAATTCCAATGAAACTTCTAGCGATCTAAAAAATGATCTTATTACTGAGTCTTATTGTGGCAAAGGAACTCTGGGAGCATGAGTGAAAAGAATTAGTCGTGAGTTGTGGGAACAAGCACATTTGTATATTTTACACAACATCGATGAAGTTAGTAGCTACATCACAGAACACAATGATCTTATCAAGAAAAATCATCTGCGATCCAGTTCAATGTGGCTTGCAAGAGAGCATAATCAAACATTTATTAGGTGGTTTGAAGAGAAAGTCTTTAAGCAACTATTTGAATCACCAAATAATGTTGCTGAGAACATAAAATGGCTCGCCTTTAAGACAAAAATGGATGTCATGTCATATGAAGGTTATGACATAAATGGATTTTTATATTACACTAAACGTCAAGATGAAAGTAGTGTGGTCCAAAATAGTGGGGTCACTGTTAAAGCTTGTTCGTTGTATTTTGCTAGTGCCAAAGATAAAAGACCACGCGAAGCTGAGATGTCCCATTTCGGCATCATTGAGGACATATGGGAAATGGATTATACAAATTTCAGAGTTCCTATCTTTAGATGTAATTGGGTTGATAACAACAAAGGCGTTTTAGTTGATGAGTTGGGTTTCACATTGGTGAATTTTGAAAAAATTAGAGAGAAAGATGAACCATTCATCATGGCAGACCAAGCAAAACAAGTATTCTATATTGATGACCCAGCAAATAAAAATTGGTCTGTCGTTCTTCATGGAAAAAGACAGTTTACTGTGGATCCTATAAATGAAAAAGAATACTACGAAAGGTATGATGATTCCAGCCCATTTTCAGTTGGTTTGCCAAGTGTCAATGTTGAAGTTAACACCGATGACTTATATACACGTCAAGACCATGCTGAAGGAATTTTACTTGACTAACAAATCAACCAAAACTAGAGGCATGTATTATCATTCAAGCACACATTTTCTTTTATCATGTATACATTTTATTATATATCACCACTTGTTCTTTTATTATCACTTATATTTTCTTTTATCATGTATATTTGCAGGTTGTTCTAAAATGGCAAGTGAAGATGAACATTCTGATCATGAGCATGAGGATGCTAGTGGTGATGTTAAGAAGAGTAGAGGTCCCACAGTGATGCGTCGGCAGCAAGAGCTTAGGGCAAAAGGGGAGAAATTGTCAATCCAGTTTGAAAGGGGAGGAGTACCTATTGGGGAACATGCTAGTACTTTTAAGCATTATGTAGGGGCAACTGCACGTAGTAAGGTTCCAATAGATATTGAAAACTGGCATGATGTTCCTATTGGCTTGAAAGACCTCCTTTGGAAAGATATATCTGTGAGTCGAATTTTGATACTATATTATCTTGTTTTTTGTTTATTGATTCCAGTTTTTTTTTTGACATATACTTTTTGAAATAAGATTATTGCTTCATTTGTATATAGGGTGTTTTTCATTTAAATGAAAAAGACCACAGGAAAAGAGTGTTGCAGCGTTGTGGTGTACGATGGAGGGCATTTAAGACCTATCTCAAAAGGGATTATATAGATAATCCTAAGCAAAAGAAGAAAGCAACATACATATATATTTTTATAGATCCTGAGTTGTGGGACAGATTTGTTACACAAAGGAATTCAGAAGAGTTTCAGGTATACAATTAATGTTTTTATATATGTATATGTTTGCCAAGTTGTAAATTGCAATACCTCATTTTAAATGATCAGGCTATTCACGAGGCCCAAAAGGAAAGACGGGCCAAAAATGTGCATAACCATCACATGGGATCCCTTAGTTATGCCCAGCGTCGAGAACAAATGGAGAAGCAAATCTCTTCTGGAGAAGGGTCTAGCACAACTCCAGTTGAGTGTCCACCCCGTTATAAAATTTGGCTTGATGCTAGAAAAAATAAAGCAGGTGAAATTACCAACCCTGCAACTAACGAGGTGGCACAAAAGATGGTAAGTTCATCACAATTAAGTAATTAAAGAGTAGGATTTAATAATATCTAATTGTTTGTGATTTAATATTTTCATTAAATATGAATAGGATGATCTCTAATTGTTTGTGATTTAATATTTTCATTAAATATGAATAGGATGATCTCTATGAGCAAAGAAAACAAGGAAAGTTCATACCACTTGGACGCATGGATGAACTATCAGTTTCTCTTGGTACGAAAGAGCATCCTGGCCGTGTTAGGGGATTAGGAGCTGGCATAGGATTCAAGACTTATTATGGGCCTTCAAAATCTAGAAGAGGTCGTACAGTTACACATGACGAGGTTGAAGCATTAGTATCACAGAAAGTGCAACAAATATTGTCTTCATTTCAGCCTATTCAACCTTCTCAACCTTCTCAACCTCCTCAAACCGTGCGTCTCTCAGATGATGAGGTACAAGCTCGTACTCCAATTGTAGAAGGTCATGGGAGCACTCCCAATGAACCACCACAACAATCTGCAGTAAGTTTGTTCTATATATGTTAATATGATATATATATAATATAGTAGGTATCTGGTTTACCGCTTTGTATATAACTTATATAATTTCAACTAGGTTGGTATGAACTGTAAACTTGCAGTGGAGGTTCCAGAGTACAATGTTGTGGCAGCGGGTAAGGTATACAGCATCGGTGGTACATTGCATTGTCAATCAGTTTCTGATGACATTTGTCGTGTGTCCATCCATCTTGTGTATGACGGAATGGGGGACAAACCACTACCCATACCTTCTTCTGAATATGGTACAGTTGATGAAGCAGAGGGTGCTATGGTGGGATGGCCTAGACACTTGGTTATCATTGACAAGGTATATCTACATATTTTTCATATTTGACTAGCTACATATATGAACTCGTTTAATATAAGTATGTATTTAATTAACAGGTTTGTAAACCAAAAAGTAAAAATCCTAGTAGTCGTCCTCCTATGCCCAAGCCTTCTTTCATTCCAGAAGCCACATTCGATGAATTGGGAAATAAAAGTAAAGGTTTGGCTCGATACTTAGCCAACCAAAGCCCAGGATCACATATGGGGGTCAATTTAACAGAAGATGCAGTTGGGAGGGACTTTGAGAATTTTATTTTTCTTGATGATATTATAGAGGTGTTCCGGTATGATTGGCTAAATAATTCGATATTTTCACCCTTCTCACCAATCTTTTCAAAGTTCACTAACGTTAAACCCAATTCATCCACTATAACTCCTTTGTTGTTGTCAACCCAATTACATTTAAAGTGCAAAATTCTGAAATCTACATAGTCAAACTCCCATATGTCTTCAATGACACCGTAATATGACATTTTAGCTTCATGGGGACTCTTATCCTTTGCACTTGCAAAAAACAATGAAGACGCTTGAAGGGTGACCCCACTGTTTTGGACAACACTCTTATCATCTTGACGCTTTATATAATACGAGAATCCATTTATGTCAAACCATTCATAAGACATAACATTCAATTTTGGTTTAAAGGCGAAGCATTTGATGGTTTCAGTAAGATTATCTGGTGTTTGAGATAGTTGATGTAAGACTTTATCTTCAAACCACTTAATAAATGTCTTGTTATGCTCTCTAGCAAGCCACACTGAATTTGATCGAGGATATTGTCTCTTGATGAAATTGGTATGTTCCTCGATATAAACACTCACTTCGTCGATGTTGTGTAAAATATACAAGTGACCTTGCTCCAACTGCTCACGGCTGAATACTTTCACCCGTGATCCCAAAATTCCTTTGCCAAAATGCTCCTCAATATTCTTGTCATTCACAGGAGCATCATTAGCACTCAGAAAGTCATTAAAAAAATCCATAACCTCTCTCGCCACATAACCCTCAATAATACTCCCTTCATGCCGATAACGGTTTCGAACATCACCTTTAAAAATGCTCATGTATCGTTCAAAGGGATACATCCAATGCAAGAAAATTGGTCCCAACATTTTCACTTCCCTAGTCAAGTGGACAACAAGATGTACCATGATATCAAAGAACAAAGGAGGAAAATACATCTCAAGCTGACACAGGGTAACAACCACTTCTCTTTGCAATTTATCGAGAGTATCAGGGTCAATAACTTTGTTGCACAGACTGTTGAAAAAGAAACAAAGTCTGGTGATTGCAAACCGTACATGCTTCAGCAATATAGATCGAATTTCCACAGGCAATATTTGTTGCATTAGAGTGTGAAAATCATGAGATTTAAGGCCTATCAACTTCAGATCTTTCATTGATACCAATGTACGGATGTTGGATGAGTAACCCTCTGGCACCTTAACATTTACCAAGAATTCACAAAAAGCTTTCTTCTCTTTTCTAGACAACGTGTAACAAGCGGGAGGTAAGTATGTTCTCCGATCGCTACTAACTACTTCTATTAATTTTGTCCTTATTCCCATTTCAAGTAGGTCAATTCTAGATTTTATCCCATCTTTAGTCTTACCTGGTATATTCAACAGAGTACCGATGATGCTATCACATACATTTTTCTCAACGTGCATGACATCGATACAATGCCTGACTGTCAAAGAACTCCAATAAGGAAGATCCCAAAATATTGACTTCTTCTTGAATAAAGACTTGTCACTCCGTGTGGCCATCGTACATTGTGATCTCTTACCAAATTCATTGGCGATGTCTTTTACTCTTTCATAAACATCCTCCCCTGATATAGGTTTAGGTACTCTCTGTTCTTCATTCTGTCCATTGAATGCTTTGTAAAACCTACGATATGGATGAAATTTTGGAAGAAACCTTTGATGACCAAGATATACAGTCTTTCCGCCGTGTTTTATTCGTATTGAATCAATGTTCTCTTCACATATAGGACACGCTTTAGATCCTTTGACACTATATCCAGACAAATTCCCATATGCTGGAAAGTCATTCACAGTGCAAAACAACATAGAATGCAAACGAAATGTCTCTCTTTGTGGAGCATCATAGGTCATCACACCTTCACCCTAGAGCTTCTTCAAGTCATCAATCATAGGTTCAACATAAACGTCGATATCATTTCTAGATTGTTTAGGGCCCGATATCAAAGACGATAGCATAATGTACTTATTTTTCATACACAACCAGGGAGGAAGATTGCATATAACAAGCATAACTGGCCATGTGCTATGTTGGATGCTCAATGTCCCATATAGCTTCATCCCATCTGTAGAAAGCCCAAGTCTTAGATTACTGTCTTCTTCACCGAATTTAGGGTACAATAAATCAATCTTCTTCCACTGTGGGGAATCAGACGCATGTCGTAGGATCCCATCATTATTTTTCTTAACATCTGCATGCCACCTCAAATTCTTCACATCTATAGGATTGGCAAACAAGCGTTGAAACCACAGTATTATAGGTAGATACCACATCACCTTGGCAGGAGAACCAATTTTGGACTCCCCTGAAGTCGTCAATTTATACCTTGATGCACCACATTTCGGACAATCTTTCAAATCCACATAGTCCTTTTGAAATAATACACAATCATTCGGGCATGCATGTATCTTCTTAGCCTCCATTCCCATTGGGCACAACAATTTCTTTAACCAGAATGTTGAGATTGGTAGCTCGTTTCCTTCAGGAAGAATTTCTTTCAACAAAGACAACAATGACGTGAAGCTTTTGTTGCTCCATCGATTGTTAGCTTTCAGTTTATACAATCTTAACACAGTGCTAAGATTCATAAACTTACAACATGTGTATAATGGTATCTCAGCATCATGCACAATGTTTCTAAACATGGGAGGTGAATCAATGTGCTCTACCCCACAACTATCCAGCATCGCATCAACGATGTCTACTGGAACTTGTTCGTTCACATCTACATCATCGAAGGCAATTTCTTCTTCCACACAAGCACTGCTATCGACATCCACTGATTTCAGGTTTGAATTCTCTCCATGCCAGTGCCATTCTGTATAGAGTTGTACAATCCCGTTGCACATGACATGACTTTTGATTTCGTCACCAATGCTGACTTTCAAGTTGTTACCGAAATGCCTACATGGATAGTAGAACCTATCTCCAGGTTGTTTCCTATGTTCCTCGGCAAATCTAATAAACTGGTCAAGACCAGAAATAAACTCGGGGGTGCAGCGATTTGGAATGGACATCCATGATCTATCCATTCTATGATCAAAGAGAAAACAAGTATATATTAGAACAAGATTAGGGTCTAGGGTTAAAAGATTAGGGTTTATGGTTAAAACTTTAGGGTTTAAGGTCTTATATATAATTAATGGTTAAAACATCCTAAGTGAGATTAGGTGTTCAAGAACAGTCCCAAACCGGGGACTATCCAAGATTTACTCCTAATGAGTAAATCTTGGACGGGTTTCTAGGCCAACAAATACATGTGCTGTCATTCTTATATATAATAAATGTGTACCACCTATCTCATTCTTGAACACTTAATCTCACTAGTAAGTGTATAATGTGTATTGGGTTTTTAAGAAAATTTCGGCAGCATTTCCCCGATGTTCTCTAAGTACATATGTACGTCGAGAACAAATAGGGAAATGCTACTGAAATTTTCTTGAAACCCAATACACATTATACACTTACATCCTAAGTGAGATTAAGTGTTCAAGAACAGTCCCAAACTGGGGACTATCCAATATTTACTCCTAATGAGTAAATCTTAGATGGGTTTCTAGGCCAACAAATACATGTATGTTGTCATTCTTATACCTACAATCCTAGTTTCATCATCCATATCCTAAGTTTTGTGTAACATCATTTAATCATGCTTGTCAGTAAATACTAAATAGTAAATAAACCATGATTCCATATATCAAAGATTTGAATCAAAATGAAGCCTAATGTCACATTGGGAGAGTGAGAATATTATACCTCACTTGAAGGTTGAAGAAGAAATATATGCAAATCAACAACAAGTCAACAACACCTGCAACAACACAAATACACAATTCAATTCTATTATAATGTATTAATTAGTAGTCAATTTTTATGTTTTAACTAGAGCTTCATATATCAACATACATACTAGGCCATATTTCAAGTCAAGATTTATACATACTAGGCCATATTTCAAGTCAAGATTTAGGCATTTAATCACCTTAGGGTGCATACATGATTCACAAGGTATTTGGGTGCACAAAGAATAATATATGTTACTGATTTAGGAGTTCACATAATCATTTTGGAAATAGAAGACCCACACGTGAGTTAAGTTTGAGATTCAACATCAATGTATCATTAACACACATGTTTTAAGGTTCAAAGTACATAATCAAATCAAATTAGGATGTTAGAATGGACAAGTTTGAATCTTATTTCAACATGCATCAAAATTTACTGAATTAGGTCAAGCATGAGGATTACAAGCACAAATATATGCAAGCACAAGATTTGTTCAACATACATCAGCCACCACGGCCGTGCTACCCAACACGGTCGTGCCAATGAATGAAGCATCACCAATGCACGATACAAAGGCTTGTATCCTCATTTATTAGAAGGAGAAGCATAGTTAGGGATATAGAATAGACCGGGACAAGAAACTGGCGAGGATGACACAGTATTCCAGAGTGTTCTGTGGGTCTCTGATTACCTGCACTATGTTGTATGGAAGAGGAGCGGCAGATAGAGGAGCGGCGGCGGATAGAGGAACGGCAACACCAGCGAATAGAGGAGCGGTGGCGAAGCACCGATGGATAGAGGAGCGGCAGCATATAGGCATGGGCCAACTGAGCAGCAGCTGGAGCTAGGCGGCGGTGGCGCGCGGCTCTGGCGTATTCCCAAGCACTAGCGGTGGCTGGTAGCTGGAGCAAAGGGAGAAACGACAGTGGGGACAAAGCAACAACCGTGGATCGATCGCCATACCTAAGTAACAAAAGCGATGAAACAGAGAATGGGGAAGAGTCTGGTTCGCACAGGTGCTATTAAGTTTACCATCATCTTCAATTGTTTCAGAAACCGACACCTAAGTTCAATAGTCGTCGGTTGCCATAAAAAACCGACTTCCATTGGACAATCTTAACCCTAAAAATTTTTGCGGGAACGGTGCGCGAAACCTTATCAGCGTCAGTTTTTCCACAAAAACTGACGACCTTTGGAGGTCATTTTTTCGTCTTTAGGCATCGGTTATTAGGTCAATAAACCGACGTCGTAGGTGAAACTTTGGGGGTAATTTTTTTCGCTCGAAAAATTGGATTTGGTGGGCTATTTTAGGCGTCAGTTCATTATAGGGAACCAATGATAAATAAAAAATGATACTCGTGTCTGGCCGGTCTTCAAATATAGATGTCATTCTCTGTAATTAGTCGACGTTGTAGGGTTTAGGCATCGATTTTATGTAATAACCGACACCTCTAAATGTGACATTATAAGCTATTTCTGTAGTAGTGAGTTATCTCGTATGTAATGGACATGATGAGTGGATGTTTGTCTACTTCCAGTGGGAGTCACTGGAATACAATAAAGAACTTATTTAAGTACTTATGAAGTATTAAAGGATTAGTTCTATGGTAATAAAAGGAAGAGTTGAGTGTAAATGAGTTACACTGGTGCAAGATTCCAAAATGATCAAAATTGATCGCAAAATACAAAATATAAAAGTTATATTCAATTATAAAGTGAATATGAGTTGTTAAGTGGAAATGTTCTGAGTAAAATTAATAGGCCATTTAATTCTAAAAGGAATGTCGAGTATCCTTGTGTTATGAACACCAGAGGATACTATATGGATCTAGAAGTTCATATAGATGAACTTATAGATATTCCAACCATGGATGACAAAGTAGAAATACTAAGTCAAACTATTGAGCTAATTATTAGGCAAGGAATATCAGATAGCATATTACAGCAACTTCATCTCAAACGAAATGTCATATAGTGAGGAGATGTGAAACATGCAATATACTGACTAAAGAAATATGTTGCTAACTCATTGGAGTAGCACTAGTGCAGCAGAAACATGTGGGACATGTTTAGAGATCACTAAGAATATAAATCAAAGGTGATTGACTTTAAGTACAAGTGGGAATCTGTTGGTATGTATGCCTAGAGAGCCAATCATAGAATGATTGGATTGGCATATGTTCTGATTGACTTGATAAATATCAAAGGTAAGCTTCCAATTTATTCTAGCTCAATCGATTATGAGATAAATAATGGAACAAAATGAATGTCTAAAGAATGATAATACTCAATGACGTATGTCTTCAGGTTAAGGACTTAAATAATGAGATCATACAGATGCTAAGAGTATGTAAATTCTTGTTATTTTGCTAGTCGGATGTCATTGTGGAAGGTTGACAAACAACAATGACACATCAAGACTAGAGTGTGTGTTGGTTGATGACAATGTCTCATTAGTCATGATATATGATATCAAACCAAACACATAGATACATGTTGGATAACACTGTATCAGACAGACCCACTTTGAGAGTGACACATGGAACCATGACATAGTAGTCACAATCATCTCTCAAAGGGATGGTGGTGTTTATGATTCTTAGACCTAAAATCACTACACTCGTCGAATGTGATTTGGTACACTTTGACATCATCAAATGCAATCCTAAAACATGGGTTGTTATAACGGTGATGATTGGGTGTCTTTGATGCATGATATAGACTGTGAGTGATGGATATGGGATTTGTCCCTCCTAAGGGAGTATGATGTCCAGACAACTTGATAAGTGAGACTGAGAAAGGCAGTGCATGCACATGTGAATCAATATATGATATTGATGTCACATATATCTCAGACAGTCTACTCTAGTTCAAGAAACATGAATGAACGTTGAAAGGATGACAACTCCATGACTTGTGTTCATTTAGGATATCATAGACAAAGGAATATACATTCATTAGAACACCAATCACAGACTGTGGGATTGAAAGTTGTTCTCCAACTTTCCTTTTCACTTGGGTAGCACTGATGTGCGACTAGGTACCGCTCTATGCTTGTGATGTCATAAGCTAGTTTTGGATATTCACTGCCAACATGAAATGGGACCTATAGGGTCACAACTGATTAGAGTGTTAGATTGATTGAGAACTGAATTGATTGTGTTTTGCACAATCTGGACCACCAACCGACCAGTTCACTGGGTGAACCAATCGGCTCATGGTTAGTGAGATGACCGATTCACTCTGGTGAACTGATTGGTTCAATTGGACCAAACAAGTAGTGTTGGGCTTTCCCAATTTGTGAGAAAAGTTTTTTCGTTTCACTTGTTCAATTCAAATGGGATAAGAATTAATATTTATGTTAATTAGAAATGAATAAGGAAAGTCAATTGTAGGAAAGTGTGGGAAGTGAAATGACCAGTTCACTGGGTGAACCGATTGGCTCACACTCCCAACCGACCTGTTCACTAGTGAACCGATCGGCTCACCTTTCCAAACGAGCATTTCAATTATGAAATGACCGGTTCACTTGTCGTAGTGTAAATTGTTCATGGAAATTCTGAACCCTTCTACTCCCGCACACACTGGAAACCCTGACCCTGTCCTCTACTATATATAGAGGGGTATAAGGGGCTTCTTCGGAGACACGACTCAGAACATTAGTTTCTCTGCAAAGTTATTGTCCTCTCTGGTTGGGGTAACTAAGAGAGCCCAAGTAAGTTCTACCCATCTAGGGAGGAAAAATGAGGGAAAGACAACTGTAGAAAAGCAACTAGTGGTGGGAGAGTTTGTCAGTGACTTATACACCGATAGAAGGGGACAACTCCTTCGAGTTTGTCCTTCAGGATGACTAGAGTTCCCGATAGTCTCTGTGGACTATCTGTAGAGGAAGGAGACTTCTATCGCTCAGGAGGATGACAGTCAACCACAGTCTGGGTCAAGACCAAGAGATGCACTGACACTGTCGAAGATAGGTGGTTGAAGACCTCACTTGCTGTGAGGTATAGTCATTGATCAAGCCTTGGGACTAGGTATAACTCGCTAAAACCATCCTTCCCATTACATAGATATTGATGTGATCTGCTGGTTATGGGTTTATGGTCAAGTAATATTTTTTTCTGCTGCCTACTCTGACCACATAAAACCCAACACATGGAACACTTACCTTTTCTGTAGAGAATTAAATGTTTACCTTGGGTCCTCAAGTCAATTCTAAATCTTGAAAAGACATTAGAACATATTTTTGTTACTTATCATTACTCATTTCCCAACTAGACTTAAATTCATTTTATAGTATTTGTCTTAAACCAGTCTTATATTCTAAACCCCACTCTAACTTATCTTGAACTCATAATCAAACCTTATATAATCTTATTATATGTACATATCTACACAATTCAATGATATTAAAAGCTTATTCTAAAGTATTCTCCAATACCAACAACAACTTGTATGCATCTTAGATCCATCACGTATTCTAATGAATGTAATAAAGTTTTATGTTATGATTTCTTGCATATCTCTATAACACTATTATTCTAAACATACTCGATCTTAATTACATGAATGTTTCCATAAAAATATACACACGCATGGTAACATGCCTCAGTGATTAATCATGGGACTCCAATACTATTCATTCAAAATCATTTAATAAGGTGAAAGTAATATGTTAGGTACTAAAATCATGGTGATGAGTACATTATATTTTAATCATCTATATCATGCATGTTAACATCTATTTGATAACTAATATCACCCTTGCATTCATCTTTTTTTATTCATGCATCAAAACCTTAATATTAATAACTAACCATATGGATCCTTTCAAATCATTAAAATACATGTTCTCATTGCAACATACCTTCAAAACATGTGTGGTGTTGATTCCCTATAGCTAAAAAAAAAGTTTCACACCTACATCATAAATTTAACATAGCATCAACACATATAATCATATCCATCTTTCCCTCAACTTAATAGCATCATATCATAGTTACCATAGTCTTACATCACTGTTATTTTGTTCAACATATTTCAAGCTTTCAAAGGAGTCCTTATACGTCTTATTCTGACAACCATAGTAAATTCAATGATCTTTCTAAGAAGAGTTCCATTAAAATTTTAACCATCAAATAACTAACCTTATATGTTTGAATTGGGAAACTAGACCATGTGCTACTCGGATCATGGAATGCTAGTGGCCCAATCTACACATTCCTGGGTTGGTCCAGTTGTGGATGTCTCCTACCCAGATGCAACAACGGGGCACAATGCCCTTTTTTCTCTATCACAATAGAGCGTCAGCACTTCCAGCGGTGTGGCTTGAGCCTCGGTGGTGCTCGAGCTGCCAACCATCAGATTTTCCTCCTCTTCATCGATCATGCTTGACGTCTTTGACCATATCTAACTACTAAATGTGCAAGCTTCCAAATCATATAGCATTGTGCTACCCTTCTTCCAGATTTGAATAGATTTGTGTCGGGCACATGCTCCATGATGACCGTCAGCTTTGCTTTGACCCTTATTCTCAACATTAGAGAACACTAGAGTCAGCATTCAGTTCTACAACTCCTTTCCCTTGTTTCCTAGATGTAAATGCAAGTCTTGAGCAGTGTTAAACCCACAAATTGCTAGTATCTTTGCACCGCCCTTCTTCCTTGTTTATACCTTCCTATCCATCCACTCATAGGAAAGAACCCTAATCAATTTTGTCAAGCATTTCTGATCCAACCTCAATGACTTTATAGCCTTCCTCCTTTCCTAATATCATATTGAGATCTTCCCTGGATGGGATTCCAATTGTGTCCTTCCCAAAGGATAACATCTCGGGAGACCCTTTTCCACCTTTTTTTGCAAGCGCCTCACTTAAGAACTAGATCGTTGGTTAATTTAGCCAAAATTTGGCGAATAACCCATGGTTCAACCTCCATTTCCTTGGTTAAGTTCTCTAACCAAGATGTATCACTTCTAATCTCAATTAAAATAAATCATGGCTTACTTCTTGCAATTAGTTGGTCCCAATATTCAACCAACTCTCCATGTAACTAAATTCTTCATTTGGAAAATTCTAAAGATCTAAATCCCAATGTGAACTACCATATTACAATGTATGTGATTTCACTAGTCCTACAACCTATATTAACAATTGCTTATATGTTGAACTATAAACTTCATCAAAATTATATCACACCTAATATATATCACAACAAAAATAACATCACTCCCAATTTCATCACTACATGCATGAAAGAGTCTATTTCACATGCATCATACATGCTAAAATCACCAAACTATCCTTCACTTAGATTAACATGATTATGTAATCCTACTATATATAATTTAATTTTTCAAATTGAATGACCAAATTAACATCAAACTTTATCAAACTTGAACCGTGATCTTATTTCATCTTACAAATATCCTAAAATTTAGATCCAAAGATTCTTAAAAATCAAAACTGAACAATTTGCACAAAAGACCCTCAATACAAACATTCTCGGTTATATCCAAGTATCATGAAAATTGGATCGAACCTTATTATAACCATCAATGAAACATATATTGACTTCACGAATACTTATATCATTTACTTACTAGGTTCCAAACATTATGATTTGACAATACTACCCATCTTTTAGGAATTTCGTCCTCAAAATTTGACTAAGTTTATAGGAGGCTACCCATAGGGTTTCTCAAACCTTTCATACACTAACTCTTGTTGATTGTCATAAGGTCTCATAGGCACCTTCAATGTATGACCTTCCCATAGATGACTAACTATGTGTAACAACCTTATCAAACTAGCTAGTGCAACTGACATGAAAATTTGTAGGAAAATCTTGAGCATAAAATATTATTCTTTTTTATTCTTAATTGTTTCTTTTTCTGCATATTTCCCTAGAGACATGCATTCTAGTACTTGGGTCTTATGACCTGCACCAAGGTTCCTGAGTCATATCTTGAGATTCCTTGCACCAGGGCCTGCGTCTAACTCCATAATCTCATCTGACCATACTAAATCTAATCTCATATGAATCTTAATACATTTTTGACCTCTTAGTTTCCCATGATTTTAAATCTTAATACATGGATTTTATCTTGGAAACATATCCATGACTTAGTACATTCAAATCTTATTACCTTATTGTACATTTAATTCATAGATCTTAATCATTCTAAGAAATCTCAATAACATATCTCAACTTGAGTTCTTATGCATAGTAAGGATATAGCTACCAAATTACATAAATCATACTTCCATGTCTCATCCTTATATTATTCCTAATGACATTTCCATCTTATCATGGTACTCTAGGACGGGTTAACCCAAGGAACTGATTATCACCACTCTCTCATGAAACGATACCAATCCTCAGAAATACCAAAATAGACTATAGTTGAGCAACTTGTCTGGGCTCTATCTAGTGTGAAAATAATCTAAAACCCAATATTATAGTGATCCTAGATCATTGATCCATATTATCACATACCTTGTATCACCATATGCTTAAATTATCCTCATGTATAACCTTAAAGACTTCTAGTCACCTCTAGAAATCCTCATACCTTAAGCTTAAATTTGGTTCAGAACCTCAATTCTATTATCCTCAAGCATTACCCTTAATAAGACATCTTGATTCGACGTGCCACTGCAATTCCTCCTTGGGATGGAGATCCTAAGAACATCAAGAATTCTCAAATTCTCGTTGAGTATAGTGGGAAAAGGACCTCACCTCCATCCAATAATTACTCCACTCTAAAGCCAAGTCACTCATTTATTTTAGAATATCTACCTTTGTTATGCACTCTAGGGTTCTAATAGGTTTCCAATTAGGTTTAGGTGACCATCTACCTCAAAATTTTTGTGTGAACTTTTTTTGTCACCTCCTAATGAATTTCAGATGGTCATACATCATAAAGTGTCAAGTATTATCATATTTATCTCATCTGATAGTACACATATCACATACCATATGCAGTAGAAAGAGTGAGACAATCATAATGAGTATATGCATATAACATCCCCTCTACAAAATCCCATAAGATCGTGTGTCATCCACAAACATGTGGGAAAAAGATAGGTTATGATAGCCAAAAATATAAAGTTAGCATAAATGTCCAAAGCATCTAGACACTAACCCGAATACATACCTCAACTTCTATTGTCTGACTAAACCTTTATCCTAGATTCTACTATCTTTCACCCATTTTTCTATAATTGAGACTGTTAAATGTCTGTGTAAAATCTATCTCTAGTTTCACTTGGCTTCTACTGGGCAATCTAAACTAAGAATATGAGAATTTTCCCGATGGCCATGGACATTATTGCTCTGATACTATATTGTAAACACACTGGTTTTCATATTCAAATGATCTGAAACAAAATCCTTTTACTGGGTACGATTACTAACATGATATACATTACAATAAGGATAGAAAAGAACCATTACACACTATGTAAAAAATGTATTCACATAAATTCTTAGGAAAAAAACTTGGTTACATCATCAGATAAAAAGAAACTTAATACCATGATACTACTTTATACAAATCTCATCAGATATTTGGGACCGTGTAGATTTAGCCCCACCACGCAAACTTCCTAAAGTTGCCTTTGCATCATCTACTCATGACTATCTCCTGATGTTTTGTACCTATGTGCATCTCATCCCCAACCATGCACAATCAGTAACCGAGATTACAATAAATGAATTGAATTTCTAATAGGATAAAACATAAATTTACTAAAAATGAAAGTTGAACTAATATCTCAAACTTGTAAACTTATACTAAATCAGTGTGTCTTTTATTTATGTCTTTTCTCTATTTTTGTAGCTACCATTATATGATAAGTCCTCCCGGATCGACATATCTACACCCTGAATTGGTACAGAAGTACCTCTAAATTGGCACCACATCCCTCTGAATGACATTGAGGTGTCTCTAAATTGGTGTGACTATGCCCTGAATCGGTACCTAAGTACCTCTTAATTAGAGTAAACACTCCTCTGAATTGACAATAAATGCCTCTAAATTGTCTGAGACTAATCGAATGAGGACATATCATAGAATGTCTTATGTTAAGGTTTTGACTTAATTATCTTAAACCCAATCTTACTGAATTCTGAATCTAAACTTATCTTATACTAAAACTAAATACAAATAACTAAATATTTACTAAATTTTGAATTTGAATTTGAATGTCTTTTCTCAAGTTTTGAATTAAATCTAAATCTAAAATATGAACCTAAGTCTGAATTTGTATCTCAATTACTAGATAACTGAGATTGAATCTGATACTCTTATTATATATGAGGATGTAATTTATGACTACTCACAACCAGTTATCTGAATCTAAAATATGAAATCAAGATTCTTGTTGTCTGAGTAAGTCTTAATTTAAAGCTCTTATAAATGACTTAGTTAAATTCTGATATTAGATATATGAATCTGTGTCTAAATACTTTAAGATATAAACTAAACTGAATAAATAACTAGCAAGTATCTAAAAGTAGCTCAAATATAAAAAATATATAATATGATGTCCTAACAACATAACTTCATTTGAACAAAGTATGATTACTAAAAGCATTATTTGATATGAGATAACATTAATAACTGAATGTTTGAAAGTAACTTAATCACTATGTTACTTTGTAAGAATGGGTAGAATGGATCATAATAATAATGATTTTCAATGGACATGGCCTACTTACCTTTGCTACAAAGAATTAAATGTTTGCCTTGGGTCCTCCAATCAACTCTAAATCATGAAAAGACATCAGAACACGTTTTTATTACTTATCATTACTCATTTCCCAAGTAGCCATTAGTTCATTTTATATGATTTGTCTTAATCCAATCCTATATTTTGACACTACCCTAACTTATCATGAACTCATTATCAAAATAGTATGTGATCTTATTGTATGTACACATCTACCGAATTTAATGATATTACAAGCCTATTCTAAATTATTTGCTAATACCAAAACCAACATGTATGCATCTTAGATATATCATGTATTCTAATGAACCTCATGATGTTATATGTTACGATTTGTTGTCTATCTTTATAACATTCTTATTGGAATAATACTCAATCTTAATAACATGTATGTTTCTAGAAAAATATTGACACCCATGGTAACTTGCCTCACTTATTGATTCTGGGATTCCAATACTATTCAAACAATAATCATATAATAAGGTGAATGCAATATGTCAAATGTTGAAATTAGGGTGATGAGTTCATGATATTCTAATCATCTATATCATTCTAACATCAAGTTGATAACCAATATCATCCTTGCACTCATCTTTGTTAATTCATTCATCAAAACTATGATATTAATGATGAACCATAAGGATCCTTTCAAATCATTAAAGTATGTGTTCTCATTTCATCATACCTTTAAAACTTGTGTGTCATTGATTCCCTGAAGCTCAGCAACAAGGTTCACACCTACATCATCAATTTATCATAGCATCAACACATATAATCACATCCGTCTTTCCCTCACCATAATAGAATCATAATATACTTACCATATTATTAGATCAATATTGATGTGTTCATCATCTCTCAAGATTTCCAACAAGTCCTTATATGTCTTATTCTGACATCCATAGTAAATGCAATGATCTTTCTAAGAAGAGTTCCATTGAAATTGTAACCATCAAATACTAACCTCATTTTTTGTTCAGGGAAATTGGGCCATGTGCTATCAGGATCACGACCTTCTAGTATCCCAATCTGCACATGCTTGGATTCGCCCAATTGTGGCCATCTCCTTTCCATATGCAACAACGGGGCAAAATCCACTATTTACTCTAACACAACAGAGAACCAACACTTCTAGTAGAATGGCCTTAGCCTAGGTGGTGCTCGACCTTCCAAAGTTCATCCTGATCCATCAAATTCTATTCTTATTCATGGACCATGCTTGTCATGTCCAAATCTAAATAATAAATGTGCAAGCCTCTGAATCATATAGTGTCGTGATGCCCTTCTTTCAGATCTGAATTGGGATGGACAGGGCACATGCTCCGCGACAGCTGTCATCTTTTCTTTGACCCTCATTCTAAGCATTAGAGAACACTAGAGTCAACACTCATCTATGCTTCTCCTATCCCTTGTTTCCTATATGTGATCGCAAGTATTCAGTGGTTCTAAACCCACCAATTTCTAGTAGTTCCACACCGCCCTTCTTCCTTATTTATACATTCCTCTCAATATACTCCTAGGAAAGAACCCTAATCAAGTTTTTCAACCATTTCCGATCCAACCACTCAGACATTATAACCTTCCACCTATCCTAATCTCGTATTGAGATCCACCCCAGATGGTGTTCTAGTTGTGTCCTTATTCCCGAGGAGCAAGGTCTCGTGAGACCCTTTTCCCCATTTTTTGCAAGAACCTCACTTAAGAACCATATTGTTGGTTAATTGTGATGAAAATTTGGTCAAGAGCCCATGGTTCAACCTCCATTTCCTTGGTTCAATGCTTTAACAATGATGTATCCCTTCTAATCTCAATTAAAAAAAATCATAACTACTACTTACAATCAATTGGTCCCAATATTCAATCAACACTCCATGTAATGAAATTCTTCATAGACAAAATTCTAAAGATCTATATCACAAACCTAATTGCCATCTTACAGTGTGTGTGATTTCACTAGTCCTACAACCTAGATTAACAATTGAATCATAAGTTGAACTGTAAACTTCGTCAAAATTGTATCACATCGAATATATATAACAACAAACATAACACCACTCATAGTTTATCACTACATGCATGTGAGAGCCTAATTCACATCCATCATACATACTAAAATAACCAAACTATCCTTACTTTAGGTGAACATGATTATATAATCCTACTATGTCCTTATTTTTTTTAATTGAATGATTAAATTAACATAAAACTTTGCCGTACTTGAACCATGACCTTATTGCATCTTAATAAGCATACAAAAATGCTCAAATTTAGATTAAAAGATTCTTAAAAACCAAAATTGACCAATTTACACAAAAGACCCTCTCTACATACTTTCTTTGCTATATCCAAATATCGTGAATATTGGATGGAACCTTATTACAACCATAAATTATTCCTATATTGACTTCATGAATACTTTTATCATTAATTACTAGGTTCTAAAAATTAGAGTGTGACACATATAATAGGGTTTGATGCATGATTAGATCAGAATCGACATTTGATTGTACTATTATCACGCAAGGTCATAGTTGAGTCACATTATGTGCATACAAGGGTGATATAGGCCATCATTTTTCTCAAAAGGTACATCAAAGTTCCCGACCGATGTAATGACGGTGGATTGAGCCTTATAGGTCCAAGTTTAGTATATTATAGAATTATATTAATTCAAATATGATCAAAGTTGACTTATTGAGGACATCCATGGGATTTCGTTTTAACATAGGGTGTGAGAACACTTTCAGGTTGTAAATCCTTTCTTGTTGATCAAAAACATGTATAAGTTTGTATTATTTGGCTATTCCTAGCATTATCTAGGGCTTTTGAAAGATATACCTTTTTTATCATTGATTCATGGGTCTCAACCCTTGGATTGCTGTCACGTGGTAAGGGGGAGCACTTCCAAGGGAGCTGGACACTCGGGGTGGGCTAGGCCCACTTCACTAGTTGCAAACCAACATTGTCCATCCCAGGCGGGAGTTCTGATCCATGTCGATCAGCCCTCCTGGATGGCCTCACACCTCTCCTCATTCGTCTGTGAGAATGTTATGACCCCACCTTCCGGTAACCCACAATTAAGGGAGACCGAGAGGTCAAAGCCGCACACATAATTTCCAGATCAAAGGTTCAGCAATTAACCAAGAACAATTATTAAATTATAACAGACTAAATTGGAAATCTGTAAGAAAATAAACTTTTTCATACCTTTTGAAAACTTGGATCTCTAAACTTCTATCCACATATGAATTCTACTCTAACTAATCCTCCTTGTATTTGGATTTATGTATTTCACAATATGACGATTTACTATTTTTCCTTTTGGCTTTGTACCTAAAACGCCGACAAACAATACGTCGGTCACCATAAAGTCGGTATGTGGGGGAACCAATAATCATGAAATTATTCACAACAATGTATTGCAGCCAATTACCATTTAACAACAATTTTACATTTTAAATATAACTGCGTGATCCATGCATTCCCTATCCTCTGTGATGTCCCTGCATTGGACATGGATACTACTTTCCTTATAGTAGCTCCCCATTAAACCCCTCATGGTCCCACCTATAGGTGAACCAGTTTCTAGGGTTGAGTCACATGGCACTACCCGTAAGTAGCCCCCTCCTTAACTCATGGCATGCTAAAGGGTGTCATGGCAATACACTTGGTAGCCCAATTTCTAACCCATGATAACCTAGACCTTACTCTAGGTTACCCCTTTTTAGCCTTTACAAGAAACAGAGGTGGATTCAGATCTAAGCTAGTTATATATATATTCATGGTGATAATCATAGTCACTTTATAGTTGCATGAAATAAAAGGCATCCAACAGTTATTTTCAAGCAAATGATAAACACGTTCGGAAATCGCCGTGAAACTAAAGAAATTATTCATAAGCATAACCACATACCTATTCAGTAGATTTCTCAAGCTAATATCAATTCCAACCAAGAAAGCAATCCAAGCAAGTAATTCAACCACATAATCAAGAATCCTAAAAAACACATGTACTCTATTAACTACACACTTTATCAAGATTCTTTCTATTCAACTTTAAATTGCTTCCTAAGGTTTCCGTATCCATTTTAGGGTTTCATTTTGCATTTAAGGTTTCACTTCATTTACTATTTTAAACCCTATTTCTATTCAATTACTTACAAACCCTAATTTCAGATTAAAGGCACACTTAAACATTAATTAAGCCCATTATGTCTCTTTTATGTTAAAACTACCATTTTTATCCTTTTAATCCATGGCAAGATCATTATACTCATTTATCATCAATTCATAGTTCATTATGGCCTAATTCACAAATGAACTCTATATATCATTAAATCCACCTTTTATTCATTAGAAAACCCTAATTACTATATTAAGGGTATTTACCCATAATTAGGAATCTTTGTACTCGAAATAGATTAGAACCATCATATCTCAGCTTTGTACATGAATTTGACCAATTAAAATCATTAAGGATCATAATTACCACAGTTAGGGTTCAAGGTTCATTAAATCATATGGAACCCTAAATTAATCAAATTATGCATGAAGATCATCCTTTTAGATCTAATATGCCCTTTTTATTAACAACAGGTTAATATCTATTTTAAACACTCACATAACCCCTTTCTAATTCATTACTCATCAAAGGTTAGGGTTTTTCATCGATTAAACTATTAGAGATAGCATCTTGATATATTTCTTGAATAAAAAGCGGAATTAAGCTTCAACAATAATTTTTTTGTGTTTCTCTCGTTCTGAGGATCAATTTTCATATATTACTTGTCCAAATCGGAGTTACCAATATTTAATTAGGAATTTAGCAAGATTTCACTTACTTGGGCCAATAGGGAGGCGCCACGTAGCTCCTTGTATGCAACGTTGCCCATCGTTTTGGAAAACATAATGAAATGACCGATTTACCTTCAACTTAAAGATCGGCTCTTTTAGCCCGCGGAGGGGAAAACTTGTCCAACACCCCACGATCGTCTTCAACCTCGGATCCCACGCGACCAGGCCGACAACGGCTGCTTCACGCGGTCTGTCCTTCCTCCCTGAGGCTCGCGGATCGCCGCCAAAGGCTTCCCTAGATCCACAACATCTTGGTGCACATGTGGTACCTCCAATTCATGGCCAAACTGACTGTTCCTGGGGGAGATCTTCCCGTGTTTGGTGCTACGACTGCTGCAGTTCTGCTGACCTTCGGCATGAGCTACTCGCGGACAAGGGAGGAGGTATGGTAGCTGATCCATCCTGGGTTTGTCGTGGAAGCTTCCTATCTCGATCAAGACCAAAATACCACCCTTCCTTGCTCCGGGGATAGAACTACACCCTCATTATGTTTTGCGTGCAAGAAACAAGAAGAAGGGAGATATAGTTGTGTGGATCCCCTCTGGACTCGACCCTAGGTCTTCCCCTTATATAGGGGAGGGTCAACGAAGCCCTAGAATGGATTTCCCACAAAGAAATGAAGTCCCTCTTCTAATAGGATTCACATTCCTTCAAGGACAAGTATTCTTCTCTCTCCTCATAACCTCTTTGATATTCTTATTTCTTGGATAGTTAGGAATTTGAAATTCCGCTCTCTTTATTCTTTCTTTTTAAACCATTGGCACGAATTTCTATTTTCCTTAAGTAGAAACTATTTCCTTTTTAACAATACCACATAATCCATTACTAATGTATTCACATTATATTCTTATTTTTTTATCGGTATTTTCTCTTTCCTCTTTCTTCATTGGGACTCCTTGGATCCCAAGAAACTCTATTATTTCGAAATCCTTTTTATTGGATACTCATTATCCTTCTAGATGCATCTAAATGCATTATTCTTCATTATCTTATTTTATTCTTATTAAAATATCTCTTTTTGAGGATTTCTCTTCATTTCTCTTTTATTTTCCTCATTGGTATTCCTTTTAACATTAGGAATCCTTGGGATACAAAATCCCACTAAGGATAACTCAATTCCACCTTTTTCCACTTATTTTCCACATTTTATCATTGTTTTCAATTTCTTTCTTAATAAAGAAATACTTAATTGATCTTTTCTTTTCTTATTGCATTTTCTATGCAACGTTGGACTCCTTGGAACCCAAGGAACCCAAGAGGCACGAAATCCATCCTTGGATTACATTCTTTTGCCTTCCAGAGGTTTCCACACCATTCTTTTCTCAAAAACTCAATTATTCATTTACTAATTTAATAATTGAATTTCCTTTTTCATTTCCTTGTTATTGGGCCCAATAGCCAATAAAGCCCACAAAACAATCATCAAGAATATTTTAAATGAAATCCATTTATTCAAAACAAATTATATCATTATTTTTTCAATTATCTTTAATATAAGAAATTACATTTCTCACCAATTGAACCCAAAAATTGGGGTTGTAACATCCTTCCCTTCTTATAGGAATTTTGTCCTCAAAATTCTTATCAAGCAAATAAACAATTCAGGATAAGACTTTTCCATGTCCATCATTGTCCCCTATGTGGCTTTACCGTACTCATGGAGCTACCAAAGAACATTTATCATCACATATTCTTTTCTCTGAGTTCTTTCATCCTGGCGTCTATAAACTGCACAGGTGACTCAGGCCATTTCAGCCTCCCTTGGGGCTCACTAGGTTCATTGCTCAGCACATGGTCTGGGTACCTCACATAGTGCTCTAAATTGGAATGGAACTCATCACACATTACTTTATCCTTAGGGGTAAGATCAAACTTAACCTCTCCAACAATCCATCTCAAATGAACCCATGCATCGGGGAATTAGCTCTCTCTTAGTTGTAACTTAGAGGGGTCATATTTTCATGTCACATATTATACCACTGTGAATTGCGTGTCAGTCTACTTTGCATCCGCTCACGACTCCCGTCATCTCTAGGCTCCTTTCAACCATTGCACGATCAACGCGACTTCATCTACACACACTGTGGTCCTTTTCTAACCATCACGTGGTCCATCACCAACATCACCTTACTAAAGTGGTGACCGACACAACCTCCCTTACAGAGCTTCTTTAAATCCCGATACTGACTATGGTGGTTATCATCACATCTTTCATAGGACAAGAATTGTCTCTAGATATCACCCTGAACGAGCACACATGCTCTCATCAGACCCTTTAGTCTGGATCATACTAACCATTAGTTAGAGGTGATAAACTATACTAACATAGAGTTCTTCATGTTTCTACTTCCATCTCACAGAAGCGAACCTTTAGGTTATACTCAAGAACTTTTGAACTCGCATCATGGTGTAGTTGAACCATCTCTCTCATGTGTAGTTCAACCAGATCTGTCCCTTGATAGAACTCTTTCTTTCTCATGCCATCTAGGTAAGGTGATCTACCATAACCCACATTGCATCTTGACCTTCCTTGGTCTAGGGAAGACTTACAACCTCCATAGTGATGAACTCCCTTTTCCCCTCTCGGGAACTCTTTACACTCTATAGCGATACATTGGGTTACTAGTCTTCGTCCTTCACCTCCTGGCTTGCATGGCGACAAGCCACGTGCAACTTCATCTTAAGCATCTCAAGTACTACTGTCACTTACTATCTTCGTAGTACGGTGTATCATGATTTCCTATATGTCATGATTCCTCAAGATCAATTCCTCAAAAACCTTAAACCACTCTAGTCGGGGTTTCATCACCTTCCTTTCCAAAGAAGTGTATTTGAGGTTCTATCACCATCCTTTCATTATATCCAGGACTAGACTGGCTAACCAAACAATCATTAACTTTTTCAACATATCTTGTTATATCTGAGTGTTATCCAAACACATCTCCTTTCCTAACTTAGGGTTGGCCTAACAACCTCTTCTAGCTTCTAGCTAAACCAGTCAGATATATCTCAACCAGAGTGTAACGCCCGAGCCCACTGCCCAAGGCTCTACTGGCCCCACAAACCACCACTAGCCTTAACTGCACGCTTTTTATCCACTCACGCGCAAGCCAGGATCAACTTCCCGACTGGTCACCCATCCTAGTACTACTCCAAGCTGAGCACGCTTAACTATGGAGTTCTTTAGAGATGGGCTCCCTGAAAAGGAGGTGCACCTTGGTGATATGGGTAGTCCAATCATTCCTTTTAAGATCATGTTATCCGAGGCCTCAAATCCTGGGATGTTACAATCTCCCCCACTTAGACTCTTGACGTCCTCGTCAAGGCTCAACTATATGGCCTCATAATCTGACCCCATTTCAGTGCAGACCCACAATGGCCCATGGACACCCAACTCCCGTCCACGGCTACCAGCGCAAGGGCGGCTCCATCTCGTCTCTACGGATAGCCCTTTCCAACTTGCCTAGACCGCACGGCTCAAGACTGGCATGCCACATGCCCATGTGGGCCCCACCTACTGGAGGGGTTATGGCTCTGATACCATTTGTAATGCCCGAGCCCACTGCCCAAGGCTCTACTGGCCCCACAAACCACCACTAGCCTTAACTGCACGCTTTTTATCCACTCACGCGCAAGCCAGGATCAACTTCCCGACTGGTCACCCATCCTAGTACTACTCCAAGCTGAGCACGCTTAACTATGGAGTTCTTTAGAGATGGGCTCCCTGAAAAGGAGGTGCACCTTGGTGATATGGGTAGTCCAATCATTCCTTTTAAGATCATGTTATCCGAGGCCTCAAATCCTGGGATGTTACACAGAGCATCCATTACCACTTCACATCCTTAGGTATTAGGTAACATTGAAGACATACACTTCCATGTATTTCACTTATCATCTCAAACTCTAAGTCTATCTTCATTGAAAACACTTTGAGCTCATATTTTTGGTGATCAAACTCAACCTTGTATGACTCATATCTCATGATAAAAACATCCTCATAAGGTGACTACCTCATTCCTCTTAGTGTTGGTAAACCATCCATGTATCGTTCACTCCACCAGGGTATGTTATCATCTCTATCCTCATACCTCGTAGAAACGTTCCAACTCACATCATATTTTATCCTTAGTGTATGACATGCGTACTGTCCTATCTCTCACTCCCATAACAAGAGGAAATAAGCATTTGGCTGCAGTCCAAATACAGAGTTCTTCCTGTTCCAAGAGTAGAGATGGTACATCCCACCTTGCCAGTACACCTTTAAATCTAAGTTGAAATGTGTCATTTATGCCTCTATATTACAATCATCTTGATATCAAAGTTACCTCCATGGAAAACTTGTTTTGAACCTACTTGGGTCCACACATATTCCTTGGTCATCACCTCTAGGTCTATAGGGTGTCGACACTTTTGGGATCATCCCTCTTCCCTTATGCATCCAGAGAGTGCCCTACTCATCTTCCCTTTGGGTCCCATGAGTTCATGAAGGTGATCTATCTCCTTACCCATGGCCCTCAGACAATGATAGCTATTACCTCCCGCCCCTATGGTCATGTGCAACTAGGGAATTAGGAAGCTCCTACTTCCATCAGTCTTATCCCTACCTGACCCTAGGATAGACTTAGGATTCTCTTATAGTACATGTTCAACTTAGAGCCTTACCCAAGCCTTCATCATCTCTCTCTCTCTGCATTCAAGGGATGACTTTCATCCTTTCATAAGGGTCATGGAGAACTACCTACCTTGGCCAGGCCCCTATACTGATTACCATCATGGTAACACATCCACATGCAGTTAGAGATGGTTATCTATGGGTCTATAGGTTCATTCTCATACCATGTACCTTTCACTTAGCTTCTCAAGATCCTATGAGACCTCTTTAGGTTAACTTGAACCAACAAAATAGGTATACACCCTACCAAAGGGTCCCTCTTCCAGGATGGGAGGAAAACGTCACCTCGATAACAAAGGCCACAAACGTCCTTGGGTCTAGCATGCTTAACCCTAGCAAGCTATGCAAGGCACAAGTAGACCACCTACTGTACCATGTTAGGTCATACTTGTTCTCATCCTCCATATTGGATCAGGATCATACCTTCCCATGTCATCACTTAGCTATGAGGGGTTCATCAAACATACCTTTAATCTTAAGGGGTTTCCCTTTTCCTCTATACATGAGGAGTACCTTGCTCGAAACTATAGCAACTTAATTCTCGTCATGAGCATTAGGTACAACACTTCCCCTCTTAGGCCTAGGAACCCTAGGTTTTCTTTTCTGATGTCCACCTGCCTGCTCAACTTTTTAACCACGAGCCAAGCATGTATAGGGTATGACATGCACATCCATAACGCGTTTACCTCGGGGTTGAGTCCTCCTCACGGTCATCCAATAAGGTACAAGGCCTCACAACCTGCTGACTAAACCTCTCCAGATCTAAGGAACTCTTCTCCCTATCTCAGGAGGTAAACACCTATACCCTAGGCACAGAGGTACCAACAGACTCATCCTCTATCTAGAGTTTGGCTCCTCTCATGGCAACCAAGATATCCTCAGCCTTCAGGGATCAAGCATGATGCAACCATTATTGTCCACTTAGGTCGCATCCTCCTCAACTCCCCACTATTCCTCATATCTCGGAGTCTAGGCTTCCAACCTTCTTGCATGGGTCCTGCTCTCTCTCTCTAGAGCTAACTCCAAAACTAGCCTTATAATAAAGGTCCTCTCTTCATGAAGATGGATCAAGCTCACAAGCATACCTCTACATAGTGAAGCCTATGTTCAAACTTATGTTTCCTCAAGGTTATCCCTAGCCCTTTATGCTTATCTCATAAGCTAACCATCATACTCTCATGGCCAGGGTTTCAACGTACTGTCGGCACTACTGACGTACTATGGGTGCCTACTATGCCGTGCTCATATAAGCTCATGGGGTTTCCATGGGTTCTTCTTTATCCTCATCAAGGCATGAGCTATCCTTTGCTCTAGCCTACACGACCCTTCCCAGGGTTGGGTTGCCGAAGGTACTCGGTCATCCAACCTCTCATGGCTCATATGGCATCCAAGGCATGTCCACACACCTGGTCCATCAAGACATCTAACTCTTCATGTCATATCTCTCTCTCTAACCTTCACTTAGGGTTAGAGTTAACATCATCCTTAGAGGATGTTCCAGGTCTCTACTTATAATGGAGGTATCTACCTCCAAGACTAACTCTCTTTACTTATCCTCCTAATAAGAAGGTCTAGCCTCAGGTCTCTACTGAGGGCAAAGACAACTCATGTCTTACGACCTAAGCATGTATATATTCTTTAGTTTATGCTTACTCTATTAAGCTTAAGTCCATGACATCTTATTTACATGCTTTTCATTAATTTGGTGGAGGATTCCTTAGACCCTATCAACCTTACTTGTACCTCAAGAGGGTGATGAAAAGAGAGAAAACCCTAATCCTTAGGGTCCTTAACAGAATTTGTGATGAGAAGGGATGAATAAGATGAGCAAGTCCTAAAGGTATCTTATTTCGATTCATCCCCTAAGACTTTGGCCAGGTAGTCACACAGATCCGGGAGTCCTCATATTCTGACTAGCGGTGCGGAGGAAAATATTGCCAGCCCCCGATCATGATCCTTTTCTAGACACCTCCATCTTTCGGATAATCCTCTAATAACTCCCTTGGGTTCTATGCAGTTTGTAAAATTTAAAAATTATTAATGGTTAAGTGAGGAACCTACGTTCTGATACCAAATGTTACGACCCCACCTTCCGGTAACACTCAATTAAGGGAGACCGAGAGGTCGAAACCGCACACATAATTTTTGGATCAAAGGTTCGACAATTAACCAAGAACAATTATTAAATTTTAAAAGACTAAACTTTTGCATACCTTTTGAAAACTTGGATCTCAAAACTTCTATCCACGTATGATTTCTAGTCTAACTTATCCTCCTTGTATTTTAATTCATGTATTTCACAATATGACGATTAAATGTTTGTCTTTTTGGCTTTGTACCTAAAACGCAGACAAACAAAACGTCGGTCAGCATAAAGCTGGTATGTGGGGGAACCAATAATCGTGCAATTATTCATAACAATGTATTGCAACCAATTACCATTTAACTACAATTTTACGTTTTTAATATAACTGCGCGATCCATGCATTCCCTATCCTCTGCACTGTCCCTGCAGTGGACCTGGATACTACTTTCCTTAAAGTAGCTCCCCATTAAACCCCTCATGGTCCCACCTATAGGTGAACCAGTTTCTAGGGTTGAGTCACATGGCACTACCCGTAAGTAGCCCACTCCTTAACTCATGGCATGCTAAAGGGTCTCATGGCACTACACTTGGTAGCCCAATTTCTAACCCACGATAACCTAGACCTTACTCTAGGTTACCCCTTTTTAGCCTTTACAATCCACAGAGGTGGATTCAGATCTAAGCCAGTTATATATATATATATATATATATATATATATATATATATATATATATATATATATATATATATATATATATATATATATATATATATATTCATGGTGATAATCATAGTCACTTTATAGTTGCATGAAATAAAAGGCATCCAACAATTATTCTCAAGCAACCAATAAACACATTCAGAAATCGCCGTGAAACTAAAGCGATTATTCATAAGCATAACCACATACCTGTTCAGTAGATTTCTCAAGCTAATATCAATTCCAACCAAGAAAGCAATCCAAGTAAGTAATTCAACCACATAATCAAGAATCCTAAAAAACACATGTACTCTATTGACTACACACTTTATCAAGATTCTTTCTATTCAACTTGAAATTGCTTCCTAAGGTTTCCGTATCCATTTTAGGGTTTCATTTTGCATTTAGGGTTTCACTTCATTTACTATTTTAAACCCTATTTCTATTCAATTACTTACAAACCCTAATTTCGGATTAAAGGCACACTTAAACATTAATTAAGTCCATTATGCCTCTTTTATGCTAAAACTACCATTTTTATCCTTTTAATCCATGGCAAGATCATTATACTCATTTATCATCAATTCATAGTTCATTATGGCCTAATTCACAAATGAACTCTATATGTAACATCCCTGACCTGGGTTATGAACTAACACTAGGTGTTTTTCTTATATATGTGATTAGATGCTTGTGGTTACCTTATTAAATGTAATTAAATCTTTTGAGGAACCTATATTTCCATTTCAGTCCCTTTTGAACAATGTTGCAACTTTATTTTGATAATTTTGGACTAAAGTGAAAATTACCCAAGTAGAGGGGTTAACTTGCAAATTTTATATGTTAAAAATGTTCCTATGATGATGAGACATCATAAGAATGAATATGATGTAGTGGTATGGATTCCACAAGCTTGGATAGCAAGATATAGCTTGTAGAGCAATCCCTGTGCTTTAAAACCTAGTTTTGGTGTAAAGTGCAATTTACCCAAAACCAAGGGTGCAACATGTAAAATATACCCTCTAGAGTATCTCTCATGTTTCTTGGCATCAAGTAGCGCAAAGAAAATGAGAGGGGCACCTCATTTGAATGATCAAGTAAGAAAGATAACCTTGATATTTAAATAACCAAGATTTGAGAAAAATGGCCCTTACATATATATATATAGCCTATTAAGATATATAGTTTCTTTTCCTTTAACCTTGGATAAGAGAGAGGTTTTGCATGTAAAAAGGATTATGAAACGTGGCCAAAGGGGGAGCAAGCATGAGTGGATGGGCTAAAGAAATAGAAGAAATAACTATCTTTTTCTTTGCCTTGATAATACCCAAAAATATATAAGCACCCTTTTTCCTCAAAGCAAAGGATCGTTCCTTTAGTTCTTTCCCCTCATCTTCTTTCTTTGGCCGACCAAGAGGGAGCTCTGGCACAGAGGAATATGACCAAGCTGGTTTGGTAAGTATGGGTCATCATCTAGCTCGAATTCATGGTGGAAACCCTTATACAAGGTTGTTTTATTGGTTTTCTTCACACAATTCCTTCTTCTAGCTATCTTCTCCATCCAAAACTTGAAGAACAGACATCAAACAACCTTTGGAGCTTCATCCACCATTAAATATACGAAGCTTTTAGCTCTAGATCAGATCTTAGGGTGGGTTTTATAACTCTAAACCTTATGCTTTGCTTTTGCATCTTCTTTCCTTAGAATCATTGCTTATTCTTCTTCTATAGACACTTTGGTGTGTTCTTCCTAGCAATTCCGTGAAGAACAGCCCCTGTTCTTGAGGTAGAATATGATGACATTAATTCCAAAGTTTATCCATAATCTTTATTTAGCAAACGGTCTTCCACCTCTTGCACAAACGGTTTCCCAAACCGTTTGGGAGAAAACGGTTTCAAACCGTTTGAATGCAAACGATTTCACAAACCGCATAGAAGCAAATGGTCCAAGACCATTTGGATGCGTTGACCAGGCATTGACCATTTGGAGGTATTTTTAAAATAAAGTGGACTAATCACGTACCAAAAATCATCATGTAATTCCAATAAAATCATCAATTGATGGCACATCAATCACCTAAACCCTAATTGGGTTATTTTCTGATTTCATTATTTGAATCAAGTTGAAGTTTGGGTTGAGTGGCCCAAACGGTTTCAAAACCATTTGGAGACCACCCAAACGGTCTCAAGACCGTTTGGTGATAACCCAAGACCGTTTGGAGGTCTAGGGTTAAGTAGGGTTGACCAATTGAGGGTCCAATGATATCAAGTTATTGATTAATCGATTGCTGATTTGGTGACAAAATCTAGGTTCAACCCTTAAGTAAATGACTTGGTTTTATATAAAATAATGGGAAAATGGTCTCAAGACCAGTTGGAGGATGTCCAAACGATCCCAAGACCGTTTGGGGGTCACCCAAGACCGTTTGGAGGTCTAGGGTTGACTATGGTCAAGTGATTATAAATCTAAAGGTAACAAGTGGAAGTGTAATTGATTAGTGACCTAATGATCAAATCAATGAGCCAAACCTTAGTAAGATGAGTTAGTTTTTGATGTTGACTTGAGAAAACGGTCTCAAGACCGTTTGGAGGCCATCCAAATGATCCCAAGACCGTTTGGGGTCAGGTCATGACCAAATTGATTGATGGTTCCATGGATTCAAATCAATTTGACTCATGTTGAGGAGTGTTGAAGGGTAATCGATTCCAAACCCTAATCCAATTGATCCAAGACCTAATTGGTGATCAATTGAGGGTCAATTGAGTGTCAAATTAGTTGATGTTTGACCTAATTGACTCAATTGATGAGTGGCTAACAAGTGCATGGTTGATTGAGGGGTTCAACATTGGAAACCCTAACTCAATTAAAGTGATTGAGACACTTTTTGGTCCATGCGGTTTTGAGGTGGTTTGGACCAAACTGTCTCAAGACCGTTTGGGTCCAAACGGTCTCAAGACCATTTGAGTCCAAACGGTCTCAAGACCGTTTGGGACCAAACGATCCCAAACCGTTTGATCTCATGCGGTTTCAAGATCGGTTTTGCTCATGCGATTTCAAAGTTAAACTTGACCGAACGGTCAACAAGACCAAACGGTCTTCACCTCAACTTGGGCAAACGGTCTTGAGTATGCACTTTACCAAATGGTTTCAAAAGTCAAACTAGACCAAACGGTCAACATCACCAAACGGTTTCAAGGTTCATCCAAGACCGTTTGGGGGTTTGTGAGCAAGACCGTTTGAGGTCTAAAAAGGTGAAGAACGTTTGATGCCTTAGTGGTCAAGATGGTTTAGTAGTTGTTTAACCTAAACCTGATAGATACCTAAAGTGATTAAGGATACAAGTAATCAGTTGATTAATGCATGTCCTAATCAGTGGTGATCATTACAAAAGTACCTTGAGGGGATAGAGTGACTAATACCTTTGAATAAGTAAACCTTAATGATCACAATAGTAATGACATAACCCATGATGTTAAGGTGATTTGACTTAACCTAATCAAGGGTGATGTGAACATCATCTTATAGAAAGATGAGAGAGAAGACTCCTTATATGAATAAGAATCAAATATTAAGCTTCCAATATGAATGAATATATCTAATTAGGGTATGATCCATCATAGTGGGATCATGAAAACCCTAATTATGATGGTTAATGAATTTTAACCTAATTCGAGGGCACTAATGGAAGTAATCCTCATACATAAGGATAGTATGATCTTAATTCATTGAAAAACTAAGAGTAAACCCTAATCTAGGATAATGAGATGAAATATGAATGGGAAACCCTAATCTGGGGAAATGTCATAGTGTGAACAGTAAACCCCAATTTTGGGTTATGCTTTTAAGCATGATACTCTATACTTGAGTATGAAATAAGTAATCATTATGCCTTTGTAAGCTTAAGGGGTTGAATAACCATAATTGAATTAAAGAGGAAACCCTAACCCTAGAATCCAACCATGGTAATGTAACACGGTCGTGGTAATTCTATGTAGCACGATCGTGCAAGGTAGCACGGCCATGGTGGCTTTCCTTTGCACGACCGTGCAAGATAACACGGTCGTGGTGTTATATACTTGACTTGAAAATGGTTCATATTGTGTTGAAATAGATATAATGTACATGTTATCAATTGTGTAACCATGCAGGTCTTTTTAAAGAAGTGAGCATAGCCAGGTAAGGGTTATGATGCCATATTTATTGAAAGTACTTTATAAGCTTTGAAAATAATGATATGATATGTTGCCTAGTAAGAGGTAACATATAAGATTGATAGGCTGTATGACCCATGAGAAATATCTGCATTACTACAATCAAGGTCATGTTGTTAAATGACTTGATATCAATATGTTACTTGGTAACAAGTGTTTTGATGATCTAAGGGTTTGAACACCCATATTCCTGAACCACAATGATGAGATGGTTAGGGATTGATATCCCAATGTTAACAATATGTGATATGAACTTGATACAGTTAGTATTCTTTCTTAATAGCTAATGAAAAGAAAGTGATACATTCAGATATGATAGATATCACATTCTACATTTCATTGTAGACTTACCTTGATGAACCTCTAATCCAATACTCTTGGTTAAGAAACACATGGAATGTGTGTTATGCAATTGTTACAATAAAGATATAATGAAGTCAATGTATTTTGATAAAAGTTGACCAATATATCTTGAGAATGGGGTAAGCTAATCAATGAGTATAATGTAATTATATCATGACAAGGATGAGAAATGAACTCATGCTTTGAATTGATGACCAATAATGATATGTGATAAGGATGGTAATCATAAGAAAATACTTATGATGTCTTGAATGCTCCTAGAAGAGTGGAGTAATACATTAGGGTTGAACTTATGATGTAAGCATGAAACCCTAATTAATGTAAGATGAGAAATCCTAACCCTAATTTTGGGTAAAGAAAATGAAATGCCTTAATTGATAGATAACCCTAAACCTGATAAAGGATGGGGATGTTACTAATGTTTCATATGATATGACAAATGACTTACATGACTGTTATCATGTCTATTAATCATATAGACATCATGAGATGATGAACATAGCTAGTTATGATCTATGAATTTTATATAATGAACATGTTGTATGGCCTTATGTGCCTAATGTTGTTATTGCATAGTAAAAGTAACAAGATGTGCATGAACCCTATAAGTTCCATGAATAAGTTTTTGCCTAGTAAAAGGTGACAAGATAACTTTAATAGTCTTTGAGAGCCATGTAAGATACTTGTATAACAAGTAATATGCATACCTCAGTATGAGGACCTAGAGGTATTGGTTACCTAATAAGTGGTAACAGTGATAATGAATAATTGAGGGTATAAATACCCAAAGTTGATAATTATGATAATGTTGTTGTTGAGGGATGTAAACCTTCAAAAGAAATGAAATGAGGGACTGAGATCCCAATGTCCTATAAGGACTAAGAAAGTGATTGGTGAAAATAGTACATGTTTCCTTATAGCATTTGTCTGATTAAGTTATGTTTGAGAACTTGACTAATGCTAAAAGAATATACCAATGTACTTAATTAATTAAATGAAATCAGATCATGTAGAGCCTTGACCATAGATCCATCATCATCAGCAACAGGTGATGGTGAAACGGGTGCTCCGCGGCAAAACCCGGAACGCATATTTTGAATATGTGGGGGCAATGGGCGACTATATCCTGACGCCCTAATGAGGGAATTGATGAAATGTAAACAACAAACCTCTCAAACCTTCATTACTTGTACCGGGATGGATGTATCACGAATCCCCTGAAGATTGGGACAGATGCAGTACACATCTCCCAAAAAATTTAATGTCCGATCGATGGAGATAAACATGAGATCTCACGATCGCGAAGAGAGAACAGAACGCCATTGTAACTCTAATAGAAAAGTTGCCAGAATACACTGGAAAGCTATTTCAGCAGAGACATGTGATGTCATGCATGTTGTTCCTCACACTGACTGGGGAAGATGAGGTCATAGGAATTCATCTCTTCTGATGACCTATGTATGGTACCGATTGCGATTTCGTAATGGTCAGTTGGAGTATGAGCGGTATATCTCATCTCCTCAGGGCATAATTATGGCTGTAAAAAATAATCAGCCGTATAGCAATATTGCTTCGGTTGAACTACGAGAAACAATGATTGATGATGCATGGTTTATAATGTTCTAGATGAATAGTTAGACTACATGTTCTTCATATTCCTTAATGAATATATGTCTTGTCATTCAATCAAGATATAATTGAAATGATTGCCTAAGAGATTACTGATCTACTTAGCTTATTCAGTGAATTGTCTGTTGTTGAATAATTATAGATTTCTGGTCTTTGTTACTTTAATCTTTGCAAAAACAAAGTTTCTGGCAAAGTGTTATAACTCTCGCTGGGACAATTATTCAATTGTCTCACCCCCGTGGGATTCAACTTGTTAGGTAGTCGCCGAGGACGGAGGAACCCTTCAGTGGGCGAGCAGAAACAACAGAAGCAACATCAGGGACAACAGTGATTCTCTGGTGGAGACAATGTCTGTCAAGTCTGGTAGTTAGAATGTCCTATGTGTCGTCTCTGTACTCTCAGGTCCTAGGAGTCAGTAGATGTTTAACATAGATCTGAGATTTTGGCATAATGCCTCGAGATTTTGTACACTGATTATGTACAGTTTAACATGGTAGTTGATGCTTGTGATTCTCGAGATGTGATGATACAGAGATGTGCTGATGTATCAGCTTGTAAATAACTTGCCTTGTTTCTTAATGAAAGAGTTTCACAGTTTGTAGATTTCTTTATAAAATGTTTTAAATTTTTAGTGATTTTCATTAATTCCGCTGCTAATTAATCGCTTCAGCATTGTTAAATAACGTTTTATTCAAACAGTACGTGACACTATATATCATTAAATCCACCTTTTATTCATTAGAAAACCCTAATTACTATATTAAGGGTATTTACCCATAATTAGGAATCTTTTTACTCGAAATAGATTATAACCATCATATCTCAGCTTTGTACATGAATTTGACCAATTAAAATCATTAAGGATCATAATTACCACAGTTAGGGTTCAAGGTTCATTAAATCATATGGAACCCTAAATTAATCAAATTATGCATGAAGATCATCCTTTTAGATCTAATATGCCCTTTTTATTAACAACAAGTTAATATCTATTTTAAACACTCACATAACCCCTTTCTAATTCATTACTCATCAAAGGTTAGGGTTTTTCATCGATTAAACTATTAAAGATAGCATCTTGATATATTTCTTGAACCAAAAGCATAATTAAGATTCAACAATAATTTCTTTGTGTTCCTCTCGTTCTGAGGATCAATTTTCATATATTACTTATCCTAATCGGAGTTACCAATATTTCATTAGGAATTTTGTAAGATTTCACTTACTTGGGCCAATAGGGAGGCGCCACGTAGCTCCTTGCATGCAATGTTGACCATCGTTTTGGAAAACATAACGAAATGACCGATTTACCCTCAACTTAAAGATCAACTCTTTTAGCCCGCAGAGGGGCAAACTTGTCCAACGCCCCCCGATCGTCTTCAACCTCGAATCCCACGTGACCAGGCTGGTAATGGCTGCTTCACGTGGTCTGTCCTTCCTCCATGAGGCTCGCGGATCACCACTAAAGGCTGCCCCAGATCCACAACACCTTGGCGCACATGAGGTACCTCCAATTTGTGGCCAAGCTGACCGTTCCTGGGTGAGATCCGCCCGTGTTTGCTGCTGTGGCTGCTGCAGTTCTGCTAATGTTCAGCATGAGCTACTCGCGGACAAGGGCAGAGGTATGGTAGTTGATCCATCCTGGGGTTGTCATGGAAGCTTCCTATCTCGATTAAGACAACAATACCACCCTTCCTTGCTCCGGGGATAGAACTACACCCTCGTTAGGGTTTTTGCGTGCAAGAAATAAGAAGAAGGGAGATATAGTTGTGTGGAATCCCTCTGCACTCGACCGGAGGTCTTCCCCTTATATAGGGGAGGGTCAACGAAGCCCTAGGATGGCTTTCCCACAAAGAAATGAAGTCCCTCTTCTAATAGGAATCACATTCCTTCAAGGAGAAGTATTCTTCTCTCTCCTCATAACCTCTTTGATATTCTTATTTCTTGGATAGTTAGGAATTCAAAATTCGTCTCTCTTTATTCTTGCTTTTTAAACCATTGGCACAAATTTCTATTTTCCTTTAGTAGAAACTATTTCCTTTTTAACAATACCACATAATCGATTAATAATGTATTCACATTATATTCTTATTTTCTTTTATAGGTATTTTCTCTTTCCTCTTTCTTCATTGGGACTCCTTGGATCCCAAGAAACTCTATTATTTCGAAATCCTTTTTATTGGATACTCATTATCCTTCTAGATGCATCTAAATGCATTATTCTTCATTATCTTGTTTTATTCTTATTATTATATCTCTTTTTGAGTATTTCTCTTTATTTCTCTTGTATTTTCCTCATTGGTATTCCTTTTAACATTAGGAATCTGTGGGATACGAAATCCCACTAAGGATAACTCAATTCCACCTTTTTCCACTTATTTCCCACATTTTATCATTGTTTTCAATTTCATTCTTAATAAAGAAATACTTAATTGATCTTTTCTTTTCTTATTGCATTCTCTATGCAACTTTGGACTCCTTGGAACCCAAGAGGCACGAAATCCATCCTTGTATTACATTCTTTTTCCTTCTAGAGGTTTCCACATCATTCTTTTCTCAAAAACTCAATTATTCATTTACTAATTTAATAATTGAATTTCCTTTCTTCATTTCATTGTTATTGGACGCAAGAGACAATAAATCCCACAACACAATCATCAAGGCTATTGTAAATGAAATCCATTTATTCAAACAAATTATATCATTATTTGTTCAATTATCTTTAATATGAGAAATTACATTTCTCACCAATTGAACCCAAAAATTGGGGTTGTAACATCCTTCCCCTCTTATAGGAAATTTGTCCTCAAAATTCTTATCAAGCAAATAAACAATTCATGATAAGACTTTTCCATGTCCATCATTGGCCCCTATGTGGCTTTACCGTACTCATGGCGCTACCAAAGAACCTTTATCATCACATATTCTTTTCTCTGAGTTCTTTCATCCTGGCGTCTATAAACTACAGAGGTGACTCAGGCCATTTCAGCCTCCCTTGGGGCTCACTAGGTTCATTTCTCAGCACATGGTCTGGGTACCTCACATAGTGCTCTAAATTGGACACATGGAACTCATCACACATTTTTTTATCCTTAGGGGTAAGATCAAACTTAACCATCTCCAACAATCCATCTCAAATGAACCCATTCATCGGGGACTTAGCACTCTCTTAGTTGTAACTTAGAGGGGTCGGATTTTCATGTCTCATATTCTCCCACTGTGAACTGTGTGTCAGTCTACTTTGCATCCGCTCATGACTCCCATCGTCTCTAGGCTGCTTTCAGCCATTGCATGATCAAAGCGACTTCATCTACACACACTGTGGTCCTTTTCTAACCATCACATGGTCCTTCACCAACATCACCTTACTGAACTGGTGACTGACACAACCTCCCTTACAGAGCTTCTTTCAATCCTGATACTGGCTATGGTGGTTATCATCACATCTTTCATAGGACAAGAACTGTCTCTAGATATCACCCTGAACGAGCACACATGCTCTCATCAGACCCTTTAGTCTAGATCATACTAACCATTAGTTAGAGGTGATAAACTATACTAACATAGAGTTATTCATGTTTCTACTTCCATCTCATGGTAGTGAACCTTTAGGTTATACTCAAGAACTTTTGAACTCGCATCATGGTGTAGTTGAACCATCTCTCTCATGTGTAGTTCAACCAGATATGTCCCTTGATAGAACTCTTTCTTTCTCATGCCATCTAGGTATGGCGATCTACCATAACCCACATTGCATCTTGACCTTCCTTGGTCAAGCGAAGACTTACAACCTCCATAGTGATGAACTCCCTTTTCCCCTCTCGGGAACTCTTTATACTCTATAGTGATACACTGGGTTACTGGTGTTCGTCCTTCACCTCCTGGCTTGCATGGCGACAAGCCACGTGCAACTTCATCTTAAGCATCTCAAGTACTACTGTCACTTACTATCTTCGTAGTACGGTGTATCATGATTTATTGTATGTCATGATTCCTTAAGATCAATTCCTCAGAAACCTTAAACCACTCTAGTCGGGGTTTCATCACCTTCCTTTCCAAAGAATTATATCCAAGGTTCTATCACCATTCTTTCATTATATCCAGGACTAGACTGGCTAACCAAACAATCATTAACCTTTTCAACATATCTCGTTATATCTGAGTGTTAGCCAAACACATCACCTTTCCAAACTTAGGGTTAGCCTAACAACCTCTTCTAGCTTCTAGACAAACTAATAATATATATCTCAACCAGAGCATCCATTACCACTTCATATCCTTAGGTATTAGGTAACATTGAAGACATACACTTCCATGTATTTCACTTATCATCTCGAACTCTAAGTCTATCTTCATTGAAAACACTTTGAGCTCATCTTTTTGGTGATCAAACTCAACCTTGTATGACTCATATCTCATGATATAAACATCCTCATAAGGTGACTACCTCATTCCTTTTAGTGTTGGTAAACCATCCATGTATCGTTCACTCCACAAGGGTATGTTATCATCTCTATCCTCATACCTCGTAGCAACGTTCCAACTCACATCATCTTTTATCCTTAGTGTATGGCATGCGTACTGTCCTATCTCTCACTCCCATAACAAGAGGAAATAAGCATTTGGATGCAGTCCAAATACAGAGTTCTTCCTGTTCCAAGAGTAGAGATGGTACATCCCACCTTTCCAGTACACCTTTAAATCTAAGTTGAAATGTGCCGTTTATGCCTCTATATTACAATCATCTTGATATCAAAGATACCTCCATGGAAAACAGGTTTTGAACCTACTTGGGTCCACACATATTCCTTGGTCATAACCTCTAGGTCTATAGGGTGCTGACACTTTTGGGATCATCCCTCTTCCCTTATGCATCCAGAGAGTGCCCTACTCATCTTCCCTTTGGGTCCCATGAGTTCCTGAAGGTGATCAATCTCATAACCCATGGCCCTCAGACAATGATAGTTGTTACCTCCTGACCCTATTGTCATGTGCAACTAGGGAATTAGGCAGCTCCTACTTCCATCAGTCTTATCCCTACCTGACCCTAGGATAGACTTAGGATTCTCTTATAGTACATATTCAACTTAGAACCTTACCCAAGACTTCATCATCTCTCTCTCTGCATTCAAGGGCTGACTTTCATCCTTTCATAGGGGTCATGGAGACCTACCTACCTTGGACAGGCCCCTATACTGATTACCATCATGGTAACACATCCACATGCACTTTGAGATGGTTATCTATGGGTCTATAGGTTCATTCTCATACCATGTACCTTTCACTTAGCTTCTCAAGATCCTATGAGTCCTCTTTAGGTTAACGTGAACCAAAAAAATAGGTATACACCCTACCAAAGGGTCCCTCTCCCAGGATGGGAGGAAAACTTCACCTCAATAACAAAGGCCACAAACGTCCTTGGGTCTATCATGCTTAACCCTAGCAAGCTATGCAAGGCACAAGTAGACCACCTACTGTACCATGTTAGGTCATACTTGTTCTCATCCTCCATATTGGATCAAGATCATACCTTCCCATGTCATCGCTTAGCTATGAGGGGTTCATCAAACATACCTTTAATCTTAAGGGGTTTACCTTTTCCTCTATACATGAGGAGTACCATGCTAGAAACTATAGCAACTTAATTCTCGTCATGAGCATTAGGTACACCACTTCCCCTCTTAGGCCTAGGAACCCTAGGTTTTCTTTTCTGATGTCCACTTGCCTGCTCAACTTTTTAACCACGAGCCAAGCATGTTTTTTAAGGTATGACATGCACATCCATAACCCTTTTACCTCGGGGTTGAGTCCTCCTCACGGTCATCCAACAAGGTACAAGGCCTCACAACCTGCTTACTAAACCTCTCCAGGTCTAAGGAACTCTTCTCCCTATCTCAGGAGATAAACACCTATACCCTAGGCACAGAGGTACCAGCAAACTCATCCTCTCTCTAGAGTTTGGTTCCTCTCGTGGCAACCAAGAACATTTCTTGTGACTCTAACACCTCGTGATTTTTTATTCAGCCTCTTGGATCTATTTATGCCTCAATTGAAAATTGAACTTCATAAAACCCAAAAATCATTGAAGTCACAACAAGCATGAAAACTATTGATTCTAATCACATACTAATTCATTAATAGATGTATAGAAAGAACAAAATCAGTTAGCATGGTTACTCCTTGCATCTAGAGAGGGGACTACTCAATCATGTCTATTGAAAAAAGTACAATAGGAAAGAAGAGGAAGGAAGCCATTCTCACTATAGAAACTGGAGTTCTAGTCATGGTATGCAATGAGAACACCTTCAAACATGGAGACAATGGCGTCGAGCAATCGACAAGAACAACTCCTAGACATTCATTGGAGGTGAACTATTGGGGCCTTGATCTCCCCTCTCTTGTAGACTAGATCTACTTTTGTGGAGGGAAAGTAGGTTGAGAACGATGGTGGGTTGATGGTGGAGGATGGCCGTTGTCTATCTTCCTTTAAAGTTTGGACTTGATGTCTTGGTGAATCTAGGATCTCAAGGATCAACATATTGATGAACATGGCCTTCAATTTATAGGATGTTGTAGAAAAAATTTAATAGACAAACATCATCAATGAGGATCCCTTTTTTGTGACAATGGCCTTCAATTTATACATGGAAGATAGGGTTTGAAACCCTCCCCGAATACCCTGCATTTGAGTCTCACATGGCATGGATACAGATGGTAGACAACAAGAGTTATAAAAAGGGTCTTTTGACCCTTTAGTATTCACATTAAAAATGTTATGTAGAAGTTTTGTCAGAGGTCAAGTCTTCCCAATCATGTATTCGTAGGTCTGGGTGGGCATTAGAGGATGTGAGAAGGGTTCTCGTAGGGAAGGATTCACATCAGGGGTCAATCTAGGGAATGTTAGAAAGTTCTTTATAGTGAAGAGGTAGAAGCTCCATCAGTGGGACGTGTAGGATTTTCATTAGCATCATAGAAGATTTACCATCAATGCAATGGACCCTTATCGGAGTGCAAGAGCAGATCTACCATCAAATTTCAAGTCTATACAATCATCGAAGTGTAGAGACCAAGCATTAGAGGTGGGTCAACAGAAAGGCATTGGGGGTGTTGGGGGATTTTCTATTGGTGTTCAATGCAAGTCCATCCATCATTTACCTTCTCATATGTCTAATGGAAAATCTGAGTGAACAGGTCGATAAGATTCCTGGAAGGTGCAAACCCATCAGGGGGCTTTTAGTGTGACATCAATGAAGCTGACGCTTCTAGTCACTAAAACAACATTCGATAAAGGTTAGTGTCACTAATAATCAAGAAGTTAAGGCTTCCAAAACAAATAATTTGGATCATAACCCTATAATTTTTCATAAATGAAGAAAAAAATAATGCAAGATAGTTGTAAAGTAAATTGATGGAAATGAATGCTAAACTAGACTAAAAATGCAATTAACACAAGGACGAATACACATTCATCAGATATGTCAAAACCTTTGAGACTTGCCCCCTTTATATAGGAGGATCATGTTCTTTGAAAACCCTAATTTGAATCCCTTTCTTAATCACGATCCAAAAAATAGTCCTAATGATTGAAAACTTGGACTAGAATCCAGATCAGAAGATCTGGATACCCATCAACAAATCATGTTACCTGATCACTGGTAAGGGTCCTGTTGAGACTCAAAAAGCATTTTGATCAGTCGATTATGTTACCTGATCGACCAATTGGTCAATTAAGATCTAGATCTGAATTGCTTTCCAATTATAGACTTTCCCTATTGAAAAGCGATCGACAATCAATTGATACGTTGACCAATCGGCTGACTAGGACGGTCCTATAAAAGGTTTACTTGACCAATCGACAATCAATTGATCCATTAACCCAAACAACCCAAATGATTGACCAAACATTCCAGTCACCTAATTAGATAGGAAGTCATCCTATTAATGATTTATAAACCATGCTAATAATTTGTTTGATTGCAAACTTCAACTACCTTATGCATCCTTATGTTTGTGACCTGGTACATTCCGAATTATGTTGGTAGCTATGTTCAAAACTACACATTCAAATATCGATGTCTAGACACACATCTTTGCCACCCATGTAATAGTAATGAGTCGGACAACAACTACAACCTATAAAGTGACCAATGTTAGCATCACCATATAATCCCTTTGGAATAGATACCCAGACGAAAAATGAGGAATGGAATGTCATCTTCTTAATACTCAATAGACGTTCCTTGATCTCAAGCAGTATATTCGAGCATATATTGACTGACATGAGCATGACCATGCATTTCATACTCTTTCTTACAAAGTGGTCGGGATATCACTCCTAAAGAAGGGAAAAAATCTATCTACATCATTTACAGTGATCCCAATGTGTCACACTGTAATGGTAGTAGTACTACCATATTTAAATATCATGCTAATTCAGAACCTTTTATTACATTTCTTTATTGTCCTGCAAAAAGAGGGCGGGATGAATAAAATTGCCTCTTGGCTTCTAAAAAAGTATCACATTATACAAAATCACCACCTTTTTGGAAATCCTTATTACAATGTCAAGTTGTCTTAGTGTCAATGTGCATTGAACAACATGTGATTACTATATTGACTTCAGGTCTAGGGATCATAGTTACCACTATTACATTGAGATATGACTCTAACATGTCATTACATGACTTCCATGTGTCAATCTTAAGATGGGCATGTTGAGTACAACTTGTTCTCTAACAAGTACCTATGTATTTGAGTTGATATTTGATATCATGACTAAAGAGACATAACCATAAATCACCATAATTTCCGGTCTTTTGTATTATTGTTGTTGTATAATATCCACAATAACATCTGACTAAGGACATAACAAGAATGAATACCCTTTTTATAAATAATATCTCATGTTCAGGTCCTTAACCCAAAGTATATGTCATCGAGTCAACACACTTTGAAAATTATTAATTTCATTCATTATCTTAGTACTGAAATGATTATTTATCAAGTTGCATGGACATTGCCTCATTGGCTTGTAGGTTTGAAGGATGCATATGTTCTTTGGGGTTGATGGAGTTTTGTCTTCATAATTCGGCCTATGGCATGGCCATGGCTACTTTTCAGTGGTTGATCATCTTTCCTAGTCTGGAGGGTTGTGTTGCATACTACCCTATGTTCGTGCTGTGACAATTCAATCGTCGATATTATATGTAACAATTTGATAAAGATATTCCTCCACTTTTCATGAACTTGATGTTAATTTATCAAAAAGGTCATTACAAGGTGGCAAAAATGTGGCTGCATCGGAAGCGACTGACTTGGGACTCCTTCCTAGTGGGTCGGGACTACTGTCCTGAGTACCTAGATTGGCCAACATCAGCACCTTCGGTAGTAGTGGCTTGCGATCCTTCTGGAGAACCACTCTGATGCCTCTTTTTGTATATAATTTTTGTTTTGTTCTATGAGAAGCTAGAGTTTTGTACTATTTTTTTTTATGGAATAATTTTTTTTGTCATGAAATGTGGCACCGAATGGGGAACTCCTTTTGTGATGCTTTAGAAATGTGTGTTGGGTTAGAATCATGAGGTGCACACTACTATGAGTTCCTTTTCTGGAAAGTTGTCTAATAAGGATAGTCTAGAACTCTTATTTATGCATTTTTTGGTCTCCAAGGATAAATGTAGATTTTTCATATGCCAGGGATCACCTCTTCCTCATCTACCTTGCATGAAATTTGAAGAGTGAAAACGCAAGTGTTTTAGTCTATCTCTCATCCTAATCTGACAGATGTTTCCTCTTTCTAAATGTCTACGGTATGTTCTATCTTGAGGATGGCCCTCATCCTAGGGGGGGGAGATGGAAGAATCTCTATAGGACTTGAGTGTCACACTAAGAACTAATACCATGTCATGTGATAGTTGCATAAGCAACAAATTCATACCATGTTGGGACAAGGTGCCAAATGTCAAAGGCACCCCAATGGGATTTTTCTCATGACGTGTCTTTGAGTAGTGATCAACCAGGAGCATCTGTCTACCTTCTTAAAGGGCTTTTTGGATTTTTATTTTTTTGGTGCCCCTATTGTAGGTCTTTTGTTTTAAAGCTTTTTGTTTTGACATTAATTCTCAAGGTCTTAGTATTATAGAAAATGGTTCCATGGGGAATGAATGGGGTTTTCCTAGTGAGGGTTTCCCATCACATGACTCTTAAATATGCATGTGCATAGTTTGGTCCCACCTCTTCGTTATAGAGATGCGAGAGTAGCTGTAAGGAAGTTCAATCTTTGCCCTTCTACCCATTGTCCTTACCATTCTTGAGATAAACTTGGAAGATGTAAATGTTCATGCATCTCCCTAGGTACATATGTAGGGATTTTTATTCTATAGATCAAATGTGACATGCCTTAGGGGACTTACAACCTCTATCACCTTTGTGTTTTGATCATAGGTTTTCTCCTAGCTTGAGCCACAGTCTTGAACATTTTGAGTATCTGTTTTGGTTAGACCTATTTTAAGGAGTTATTTTTAGGTTGTTGAACCATTGGGGCCTCAATTTAACGATCATACTCTTTTTTTCCTAGGCCCTAGGTTCTGCTTTTACCTTTCTACTTCATGGTTTACAAATGTACACAGTTTGGTGTTTAAGTGAATTTTAGGTGTTTTCTCAAAAGATTGGGAACATCTGTCTCCATTCAATGACTTTCTTCCAAAAATTTTCTCATCTTAGTATCTTGATCAACATTAGTAGTGTTTGATGAGCCTGTAACACCCTATGCCACACAAAGGCAAGAGTACTCAAAATAAAGTACAAAATTATCACTAATAACAATATTACTACTAATCAGGGTAAATTAAAACCAATTGTTATTCAATATATCAAGAGGAAGTATTTTATAAACAAGCCTTCAACTTAGGCTATCTGTATTTCACATATGCCAAAAGTTATTACATACCAAGTTCAAAGGCTATCAAGCTAGATTTGATACAATTTACAACCTATTTATATATACATGCCATTTATATACACTCATGGCACAAAGACAAAATCTACATGTCGATATATAAAATAAAAAGATCTCCCAAAAGACTTGAGAGTACAGGGATGACACATATGACTCTACTATAAGACTCTAGCTATTAGCATGTCCAACCTTCTAATAGCTACAGCTCTCCCTACTGCTCAACACCTGCACCACGACCTAGACCTCCTCATCCACGACCAACTAAAAAGTTGTAGAACCCACAGAGTGAGACCAAAAGTCCCAGTGATAGATATTACTCTTCGTCAAAATATATTATAAGCATAGTAAGATAATAGAGAAGTTAAATAAATAAGTAAAAACTCATTAAGTAGTTTTAGCACTTACAATTGAGAAGTAGAACATTTTATTCTCTAAAAAGGAATATGAAGAACATATATAACTATCATTAGCTAAACAATGCAAGAAATAAGGCATGGGGTTGTCCATTGTAGTTCATATTTGACCCTAAGAAAATACAATGCACGACTGTATTATCACTATTATTATTATGCCCTGAGGATTTGAGGTGTACCAATCAAATCCAACTGACCACTGCTAGGTCTAAATCAGTACCATATAAGATCAATGGAAGAGCCAGACTCCATGATCATCACCATCACTACTCGGTTAGTTCGAGTCTACAATGCAGTGACATAATAGTCAAAATACTAAACAACAACTTATAGAGATAACTATAGTTCTGTAGACAACAACTCATAGTCAATGCTATGGTCTTGTAAAACAACTAGTCTTCCTTGGTATATGACACAACACTAGAGAACATGCTCTAAACAATATACCACTATTTCAACAATATAAGTATACATGGAGTTATCTCCACTGGTACCCCACATATTCAATAATATGCACTCTGAGTTTCCTATAGGAGTTACTCATTTCACCATCCAACCAGTTACTGATGTTGAAGATGGATCTATGATACATGGCAACTACATGATTAAGGTTTCACTTTATTATATATTCAATTGGGTATCTTTTTATTCATCAATCAAGTTACAACATATTCACCCTAAACAAATTCTACAAAATTAAAGTTAGGATACAACTTCAAAAGATATAAAACATACAAAGTGAAAACTTGTCTCATCACCACATGACACTTGTATTGCCGCCATTATAAGGTCATCAATAATATCACCTCTCAATGGAATATCAATCCCTCAATTTATGCACAAAGCACTTTCTAGGTCATTAGACCAATTCATGCAACTCTTATACTTACAACTATCATAGTATGCCTCGATATTACTCATAATCACCACCATGTATCATTACATAAGGATCATCTTATTATACTCATAGCTATGACATTCATCTCACCTGCAAGGTAGTGTTACACAAGTACGATAGAGAAAGCACCATCATATAATAATCACTTCAAGTAGAATAATCACATGTATCATATTGGCACAAGATTAGGGTTAGGATTCATATGTTTCTGATGAGGGTTTCATATCATTCTTCAACCTCTAAACCTAATTCCATCACCTCCCACATTGTTGGAGAGTACTAGGGTTCAGCGCTTAATCACACCACCTTATGTAAACTATTTCACTATGTATGGATCATGTGCATGTATGTGTATAGGTGTCTCAACCACCTCACAACACATGGTCTCGACCCATTTCAGCACTTGGTGTCAACCTCTCATAACATATATGTCTTGACCACTATAACACATGTGTCTCGACCTCTCACAACCCATGTCATGACTGAGACACTACACATGGTCTCGACCCTAGGTGTTACAAATCCGAACATTACCATGATGGGGTATAATTACCAAGCCACTAGGAAGCATGCAACGGAACATCATGATTGAAACTCCACCAAGAAGTGTCATGATCATCACACAATACAACAAAGTGTCGACCCAATAGTTTCAAGTTGTTATGACTTGAACCCTTTGGTGTCATGATCGTAACCAATCTTACCTTAACTGGTTATGACTCTCATACATACTGAACAAGTGTATTCAGCCATCATACTTAGGCAAACATAGTCGCAATGTCAACCAAAAGGGTGGGAGACCATGCAACAATGCTGTGTTACCAGTGTAGCAACCACTCTTAGGTTTAGGCGGTGTCGTGGTCAACACCACCAACTTAGAGGGTGTCGACTATGATGGAAGAACAAAGGATGTCACAACAACATGCCCAAAACCATTCTAGATATAATCAAGGTCAGAAAAGAGATCAAACTAAGAGGATCAAATGTCAACTAAGGAGAAAATCTATATACCAAAGATATGCTTCAAACCCTAGATCATGGGTAATAGATGATCATCAAAGAACTATATTAGAGAGAGAAATGATATTATCATGCATGTAAATAGACTAGAAACTTCTTGTTCTTCAAGTATAAATGAACCATACATAAAGTAGCCTAGTTCTAAAGATCAGATTCAAAAAATACACATCAATCTTCTATTTACCACAAAGTCGGGTACAAGAATTTTAGGGTTTATAAGAAAGCAACTTTCTCAAGAAGGCTCCAAAGTTGAACCCTAAACATACTATATATTTGAACATATCAGAGATCCATTTATAGATATAAACACAACAACTTGGGATCAGGTTTAATATGCACATAATCGAGGTACGATAAGTGATAAAACCCGCCTATTTTGAAGAGAAACTTAGATTCAAATCTCCAGCCAAAGAATCACTTCTAATAAGAAGAAAACCATGATTATAGGAGAGTTCAAGAAAGTGGGAAAACAAATCTAGGGCAAACAAAAGGAGAAAGGAGAAAGAGATGAAATCATCCTCTCACTCGGATTCCATTTTGTCAAAATATGATATCTGACTTTTGTGAAGAGGAGATCTCCAAGAAAATCCACCATGGATTTTCTACAGTCCACAGACAACGAGGAGGAAGAAGATTAGGGGTATTACAAAAGAGAGGAAAACGTGATCAAAAGAAGAAGATCATTTACCAACATGAGATTCACCAAGAATCACCACTAAAAGTTTATCCTAGCACAAAATCTTCCCCAAGCAAGGTAGATCTGACACCAGGGCTTCAAGATCTGAACATTCCTTACTCCTGAAGCTCCAAAGACAATCTCAAGGTAGAAGGAGGAGTGTGGGGAAACACATCACAAGGTATGTGTTTCAGTCTCTACCCTCATCAAAAGTGGTGTAGGGGTCAAAACATCAAACCCTAAGTTTATCACTCTATCAACTTTAATTCTAGAAACCCTACAATTGCCATGAGATGTCATATCATCAACCATGATTCAAACAAGGTGCCCCATTACACCATATTACTTAGGTAGAAATGGTGTGTTTCTAGATACCGCTCATTTCTTGTAATGTCATAAGTTAGTTATGGACATTCACTGCCAACGTAATTTTAGACCTATAGGGTCACACACATAGGATACACTTGGATTAAAGGAGTATATTTATGAATATTATTTGATATGATTGCTAAAGGTGTTTAGGTATTCAATTAAACAACTGAGGTGGACTCTGAACTGACCCATTCAAGTGTTAAATTGATTAGTTGGAGTGTAAGGTCAATTGCAATCGACATTGAGTGGTCAATGGATGAACTAGGGAGTGAGACGACAAGTTCACATAGTGAACGGACCAGTTCACATATCCCAACTGATCGGTTCATGGGATGAACCACCTGATTCGGTTGCCAATTTGATTGGATCATGGATTGGTGTTGGCGTCATGTTGTGCATTTATCGTGCATTGATTACCAAGTTGATCCAGAATAGGAAACGACATGAACTGACTGGTTCACTTGGTAAACCGACCATATCACGCACCAATCGACCATTTGGGTGTGCAAAACGACCGGTTTTCCATGCACAGGTTCTAGAAAACTCATGAATTAAACCCTTTCGACTCCTGCACAAACTAGGAACCATGACCCTAGCCTCTCCAATAAATAGAGGGGTATTGGGGGCATCTCAAAACACAATATTTGGCTCTAACAATTGTTGTCCTCTCTAGTTGTGGTAACAAATAGAGAGCCCAAGAAAGTCCTACCCGATGAAGGGAGGGTAGCAAGGGAGAGACAATTGTGGGAGAGTGTATCAACTCTATCAGGTTGACGTTGGAAAGTGATAACTCCGTTCTATTGGCTTTGGTATTGTAATGTGGAGTTCCATGTTGTCCACATGGACTTATCTAGAGGTGGGAGACTCTTATCTCTAGGAGAACTTCGTCAACCGCCATCCATGGTGGCTAGACCAGGAGGCCATTGAGATGATTGTTTGAGTGTTGTTGATGAAGAAGGAGCAAGTTGTTGCCTGAAGAAGAAACATGATATTACTACAAGGGTAATGTTGCTGGACTTGCTCTAGGCCCAGGTATTACCTTGCAAACATTTCCTTCCTAGATACATTGTTGTTGATGTGATCTTATTTTCCAGGGGAATAAAACTTTAAATTTTTGTTTCCGCTGCCTTATCTTGTATCCCTAATTTCTCTACAGTGGTATCAGAGCCAAGTCAATTTACAATGAATCTGGTATTTAAATTGAATGATAGAATTTATTTTATTACATACTATGTGAATATTAAATTGGTTAATGTGAAAATATGATTAATTACCACATATGTTCCACAAACTTATATATATGCAATATATATGTGTCGCCATAAAATTAGTTTTGATGGTGGATGTGAAGCATGGTTATGGCCAATAACCTCAGATCTGTGTGTGCATGGTTGTATTTGTTTATTCATGTTTTTACTCAATCTACGTATTGAGCCTCTCCCTCCTTTATAAATGTAAATTAATTCTCTTCTTCCTATTTCCCCTCAAATGTGGCTTGAGGCTTCCCTTTTATAATGTAATAGAAAATAGGATAGTTTAAATTTATGTTTTGATATGAGATGGTGATCTGCACAAAGGCAAATTGACTGGCTCGTGAGATGAACTGATCAACTAGAGCACCGAGGTGGCTAGACAACAGGAGGATGAATCGATCAATTGGTGGCCCAATGGCCATCTGGAGGAGTGTAGACATCAGTTGAACTTGAGAATATAAGACAGTTTCAAGAGCCCAAATGAACGGCGAGGAGATGAGCCGATTGGTTCAAGTATTGAACCGATAAACCCAAATTGGACCAAACATGGATCTCATCAACAACAGGTTGCGTATGATGTGGACCTTAGGTGGTAGTAATTACTTGAGGCACCAAGGAATTACAATAGTATGGCCATAACCATCACTTGTGTGTTTTTATTTATTGTATGTTATGTTCATTGTTATAGCATGTATCTGATATGTACTAAGTAAGTGGTGATTATATATGTATATGTATTTATATATAAAATCCCTCAAATACAATATTATGTCTTAGATGCTTTCCATTAGCAACTAACATGAAAATCTATATCGACTAATCATATGCACCCCAAGGGTAATGTGTTGTCTATCTCATGGAAGTGTGATGGTAATAATGTGGGCATGCCAAATGGGGTGCATTATTATTATGTTGGCTTTTAGGTCAGGCTTAACTGAGTGACCATAATGAGATTAAGCACTAGAGGCATGCAAATTACTATGGCAAAGAGTTGTGCATATCATCTATCCAAAAATTGCATATGGTGCAACTGGCAAAAGTTTCCTACCTTAATAATGATTGTGGATGCTGGCATTTGGTAGGTAATAGTTGAATTGTTTTGGATCATGGCTCACTAGAAGATTGTATGTTGCAATTTTCTGAATTGTTACATGAGGGTTATCAATTTGAATAAAATAGTGGGAGTGATAATTAATTAAATGCCTAATTAATATCGTTAACTTATAAAATCAAAAAAATCAAAAATATTTTGAAAATTTGCAATATTTCTTTGTAGAATCTAATGTCAAACACAAACATGTTCATGTTGGGATCAATCCTTGAGAAAGGAAAAAATAGGATAAAGTTCCACAAATGGTTAAGGACTTTGAAAAATGTTCTCATCAATCAGAGAAAGCTCTATGTCGTTGAAAGACAAGAGCTAGAGGAACCCGCTCCAAATGCATCTAAGGCTAAAATGTATGTTTACTTGAAACATGCCAATGATTTCATAGACATTGAGTACCTTATGCTTTGTTGTAAGAACTATGAGTTGCATGAACTGTATGAAAACATGGATATTCTTGAGATGGTAATACATCTTAAAGAATAACGTAAAGCAAGAAAGGTATAATGTCTCCAAAGTGCAATGTGAGTATAAACTAATAGAGGGATATCGAGTAGAGCCCCATGTGCTCAATGTGATTGGGCATGTGGAAATATTGGGATTTCTTTTAGGTCAAGAGTTGACCATAGATATGATTCTGCAATCATTGTTTGAATCATATGGCCAGTATATCGAGTGTTGCTACTTGAGTAACTTAGCTAAACATTTGTTAGAACTACTTGGCATATTTATGTCATAGCACAAATGAAGAAGGACAAATCCATGATGGTGACTAGTAGAAGTGAGTCCAAGGGAAAAGGCAAGGTCAAGAAGAGTTCTGAGGTTAAGCTAAAGCCCAAGTCTTCTGCACTCAATACAAGGAGAAAGGGTAAGTGCAAAAGGAATATGCCTTTTCACTTCAAGGAACAAAGGAAGAAGTAAGAGATACCTTTTCAGTGTTGCAGGGATGAAGTCATCCCATAACTGAGGAAATTTCTCAATGATTAACTTTCAACTTCTCTGGAAGTTTCATACCAGCATGGACCCAATAAGAAATAAGCTATAATTGTAAGAATCAAGAGTTGCTGCCACTATAGTTGAAAGTTGTCATTCATGGGCACATAATATAAAAATTGAATTGCTAGTATGCACTATCCACTAATGAAAAGAATTATGTATCTTGTATGGACAAAAATAAATTGATGTTTAATTTTAAAAGATGGGATCTTGTATGCCAATGACCTATGTCTTATAAACTATACTTGATAGTTGTCGATACAAATGTGTATGACACATATATTGAATGACTTGATGACTTAAACAATGAATACTTATAGCATTGTCATCTATCGAGCATAAATGGGAAATGCATTTCTAGAATCCATGTGATTATTATCTAGACTCTTTTGGTTATTGAACGAATAGAGACATGCGTATGTTATTTGTTGTGCAATATGATAAAAGAATCTTCACTAGATGTAGTGGGAGAACCACTATTCTATTAGGGTTCATTCATACTGATGTATATAGACCCTTTAGAATAAATGTTGAAGGTAGTTGCAAGTACCTCATTATATATTTACTAATGTGATCAGTAGATAAGAAATTTATATTTAATGAAATACAAGTATGAATCTCTTGAATTGTTCAAGGAGATTGTGAATGAAGTATGTAACTAACTTGAAAAGGTATTAAGATACTTTGACATGATCGATGTTGAAATATTTTAAACCAAGAGCTTGAGAGTCTTTAAGGGAGATCATGATAATGTATCATGATAAACTCCATCTCAAAGAAAATGATAGTGTATCATGAATGTGTATCAATAAGAAGGAATCACACCTTGATAGTCATGGTGAGATTATCAATAAACTCTAGCTGACCTTCTAATCTCTTTAGGGGACATGCTTAACACTAAATAATGTACCGTGTAAAATGGTTCAAAAGACACCATATGAGATATGGCATGGGATGTGTCTTGGTATGTCTTTTATAGTGATTAAGTATGAACGCTCATATAAGAAAATAGTTTCTTGAAAATATTTATCCAAAAAATCACATAAATGTTTTTTTTTAAATAATACTTTTATCCCAATCCAGTAACAAAGTTGTTTGTTAATCTGGATAATTGTATTCCTAAAGAGGAACTTATTTCCAAAGGAATCTGCGGGAGTAAAAGTAGAATTCAAAATGTTTGAGACAAAAAAAGAAAACACCGAACCTAAAGAGGTACAGTAGGAACATAGAGAATCACAAGATGTTGTGAAATCTCAAGTTCATATGTAACACACAAACCTCATAGATCAAGTAGTACATGCCTTGAGCTTGAAAGATTATCATATCTTCAAGAGGAAGTGGGTGGATCATATATGATGAGTCAACGACCTAACTAGAAGCAATTGAGGAACCAAAATCTGAGAAATGGCTTGAGGCCATCAGATCCTAGATGGATTCCATGTAAACCATAAAGGTGTGATCTTGACAGATCCACATGAAAGGGTAAATGTAAGGACCCTGACCTTCGTTTAGGGCTTACCCTATTTGCTTTGCTTAACCCTGGTGCTTTGGTGCTTGCTAATCACCTTTAGTGGTGATTAGGGTTTGGTTGTGCTTTGTTGAGAGTTGGAGGTGCTACATGCAAATAACCCAAGTCTACAGTTTTGTAGGCAAGTTTGCCACCTTGTGAGGTGTTCCTCCCTCTCTTTGCTTCCTCTTGTATAGAGAGGTAGGCTTGGGATCATTGCTTGAGTTCTTTGGGCCTTGGTTGAGCTTGTTTGGGCCTTGAGGTGCCTTGTTTAGGCTTGGTTGAGCCTTGTATCGGCCAAGTGGTGAGTGTATCGGCCTAGGAGTGTTTGTGTCTGCCAACATGGATGTGTGTCGCCCATGGTGCAACATGTTGTGTCGCCCATGATGCTTGATCTAACCTTGACCTTGTTTAGTGGACACTTGGAGCACATCTTGGACATGTGGATGAAGCTTGCTAGAGTGGTGGCTTGTGCTCTAGGACAAGTGTCCCTAGGAAAGTGACACCTTGCTTGGACCAACCTTGTTTTCTCCTCCCTTTCCTTCTATATAGGCGTGTCCTTCCCTTAGCTAGGAGTTACTTTGGTCCTTTGGTTCTTCTCCACCTTGAGTGCACGACACTCCCTCCTTCCTTGCTTGTGTCGGCCGATACCCCCCTTGAAGGAGCAGCTTGGTGGCCGACACACCTTTGAGGAGCAAGTGGTGGTCGACATCCCTTGAGGCTTGGAGCTCTTCTTCTTCTTTGGAGCTTGGAGCTTAAGGCGGGTTGCATAACTTCTAACCCTAGCTACCTTATCTCTTGCTTTGATCTTGTTTATACGCATGTTAGTATCTTAGTTTCTTGCTTTGGTACCCTTGTGGCCGATCACCCATGTGGTCTAGTGTTTCTTGTGATCTAGGGTTTAGGGAGCAATACTCCTTTCTACCCATTGGTCTAGAGGAGTGAGTTTGAGTTTCTAGTGTCATGAGCAACACCCCTCTTTCCCTTAACTAATTGAGGTGAGCTTGTGTCCTAGTTGCTTAAGCAACACTCTCCTCTCACCATGGGCTAGAAGGGTGAGCTCGTTGGTGATGGTTGATGGGCAAGACCCCTCTTTCTTAGTCGATTGAGGTGAGCCATCTTCCTAGGGTTTCAGGTGCCTTTGTGTTTGAGGAAGAAGATGACCTTGTTGGACGATATCTCTTGACTTAGCATGTTGGGCGATAGGCCAGTGAGGTGTGTGTTGGCCGACAGGCCTGTGTTGGGTGATAGGTTGATGAGTCGGACAACACCCCTTGGTTCTTGTGACGGGCATCACAACCCCTTGCTTTGCTTTGTATCGGCCGTTAGGCTTTGATCAGGTTGTTGCACGTTATGGGAAGTGAGTTCTCTCTCTTGGTTGTTATCCCTAGCGGGCTGATCTGGCCGATATGTTAGCCTTTGTATCGGGCATTTTTGGGTGGAGTGTGACGAGTGTTACACTTCTCTTGGTGTTAGCCGATAACGCCTAGTCGAGACCGGCGTTGCCCGAGAAGTAAGTGCCCGATATCCCTTGACACGCGACACCCACCCCTGATGCACGCAACGCAGCGTCGTGCGTAATGCAAGTGTTGGCCGTTATATGTCGATCCTTGGGTGAGGGTAGGTTGCCCGTTACACCTCTTTTTAGTGAGGGTTTTTGGCATCCTGTGTGAGGGATCCTTGTATTATGAAAACAGCCTAGTGGTTTATGGCCTTGCTTAACGATGGTGACTCCTTATATAGATGATGATGCACGTTATCATGAGCTTGATCATTTATCTTAGTTTGGTGATTATTTGTTAATTCTAAGAGTGATAATGGTAGTGGTAATAATAATGCTTGTTTTGTATATCCAACATGACTATATGCATGAAGTAATAATCTTGATTATCTACATAATACTGAGATGAGGATAAGCATAGATATGATTTGCTTAATAATGTGTCTTATGCACATGATCACCAGATGATGTATAATCGATAGTTATAGCATCTTGAATGTCATCTCGTGATAGTAAGCATAGTCCTTATGGTGAAACTATGATTATTGAGTACACTAACCATGCAGGTGATGCTTAGCCATGAAAAGGCTATGAGAAATATGTGATGAGAAACATCACTCTGATAATTACTCTTGTTGATGAGATTGCACATGTTATGTAATTGTTCCATGTTGATAATGTAAGCCTTGAGAGGAAGTGGCAATACATGATGAGGTATTGAGATCCCATGGTATGTGATGATCCTTGAAGATAGATCTGGATGGTTGGCAAGAGGCCAAGTGATAACATGTGACGTTGGATCCTTGAGATGGATCAGGTTGATGTGATTACAATAAAAGCATAATGTTGAGTTTTATGTTGTTTATTTTGTTATAGTTTGCATGTTATACAACTTGGTTGAACCTTGCAATCCATCTAAAAGACACTAAATAATCATAGTGAAATATATCATGTAGTTTGCCCTGGCCATAGATCCATCATCGTCAAGATTTGGTGATGGTGAAACGGGTTCTCCTATGGGTTAACCCAGAGCGCATATTGTTGAATATGTGAGGTTTCTCCTAGCCTAAAGTGAGGAGGTAAGAGTGCAACTGCGGTTGTAGACTCCAGGGTGCGGTGTTCAGGCCCGTAGCCCAGTTGTGATAAAGAGCATGGTGAACAGGGCCATGGATCAGGATATGTGATATGAGGAGCATGAATGCGTTCATGGCTCAGAGCACAGTGAATAGGCCCGTGGCTCAGTTTTACTAGCGCCGAGACCTGTACCGAGGCGGGCTAGGCAGAGGGTAGCCTGTGGAGCTGACCCTGTGGCTAAGACCACTTCAGCATGAGACTGCGGTCCTGCTTATGTTGTATTCATGCACTGACCATGAGGCGGAGAAGGTCGTGGAGTCCGGCTCTTCCATTGACCTTGTATGGCACTGGCTTGGGCTTTGCAGCCGAAGGTTGGATTTGGGCGGTACGACTCACTTCCTCAGGGCCTAATAATACGTAATTCAGCCGAATAGTATTACTGCTTAAGACAAACACAAAACATTGGTTGAGGCCTTGTTTGTGTAGTTAATTCCATCATATCTTGCATTTGCTTATATGTTTCTCATATGTGGTAAATCTTGTATACCTTGTCTTGATTATCATGTCCCATAAAGAAATACTTGAGTATATGCCTTTCATATATCTGGTAAGCTTACTAGCTTGAACAGCTTTACTTCATTAATTGCTCTTGTTATACTTCTCATCAGTCACCTGCTTTATCTCTATACCTGAGGTTTTGTAGTTTTGGTGGGGGGTTATGTTTCCCGCTGGGACAATGTTCAATTGTCTCACTCCGCTGAGTTACACCCTTTTTAGGTGGTCGAGCTAGACGTGGTGGTGGTCGCGGAGTTGCGTACGAGCAGCAAGAAGAGCAGTAGAAGGCAAGCTTTGGATGTGTTGCTGTTTTGGATGTTTTGTTGTAGAGTCTAGAGTCATCCCTGTACTCTCAGGTCCTTGGAGATGTTTTGACGTTGTTTCACGATGTCAGCTGTAGATGTTTTTTTGTATGTCCTGCTGTTGGCCGGACGTGGGCCTTTATGTATGTATAAACAGGTGACGAACTCAAGTGATGACAAAACAGCCGTTGCTCTAAGCTGTGGTCATGTATCATGTCTTGTATGAATGTATATAACATGTTTTCTTATAGGATGTGAAATAAAATGTAAAAGTTTCTCAGTTTATCAGTTTTCCACAATCGGTTTTAATTAACCCGTGTTTTGGTAATCTGGGGTTATGGTGATTTCCGCACGTTTTCACGTAATACCTCGTTGTCTGTGTGATAGTGGGATGTGTTCCACAGTAAAACCCCATAAGGTGTGTTTAGGTCTTTGAGAGAAGACTGACATGGAAGGGTATATTGGTTGCAAAGAGTTTCAAGCAATTTCAAGGTGTTGAACATGATGAAGTCTTTCAACAGTTACCATGGTTAAATCCATCAGGATCATGCTTGCTATTGTAGCTTAGTATGACTAGTGAGATTTGGCATATGGATAAAACTGCATTCCATAGGCTGGAATAATTATAAGGATGTGTACATGACACAACCTAAAGGTTTTATAAATCCAAAATTGCAAATAGTATCAGATACAAAGGTCAATTTGAGGATTGACAAGCATCTCAGAGCTGGAATCTTCTTTTTTGACAAGACATTTAAAGAGTTTGACTTGAGTTGGACTAAAGATGAAACTTTTGATTATAAAAGATTTAGTGGGAGAATATTTTATTTGACATGATGATGAGGAATAATGTCCTTATCATGTAAATTTTAAAACATGGTTAGAAAAACCTTCTCTATGAAGGGTTTAGGCAATACATCCTATGTGATCGGGATTGAGATCTATAGAGATAGATCTGGAAATCTTCTTGACCTAAGAAAGAGCACATACATTGGCAAGATGTTGAAGGGGTTCAGCATGGAAGACTCAATGAGAGAAAACTTTTCCATGTTCCATGAAATTAGTCTCCCAGGAGTGTTCCAGTTCTTGTGAAGAAGAAGACCACATGGATATATGTCATATGCATTCACAATTGGATCTATCATGTATGCAATGTTATGTACTTATCATGTTATCTCATATGTATTAACATGATGAGAGGATATCCAGTTATCGCATATGCATTAGACATGATGAGAGGATATATATACCTATCTCACAATCTTGTATGTATTGGACATGACAAGAGGGTATATGTCAAATGCCAGTGAGAGTCACTGGACTATCATAAAAAACATCCTTAGTGCTTGTGAAGCACTAAAAGGATCGATTCCTTGGTCATGGTAATAAGGATGAGTTTGGTGTAAAAGGTTACACCAATGCCAGCTTCTAAAATGACAAATTAATGATCGTAATCTAAATTTTATGTTTAACTTGATGATAAGAACTATAAGCTAGAAAGGGTTTCGATCTGATAAGAATTATTTGAATCTACAATAGAATTTGAGTATCTATGTGTTGTAATAATAGCAGATGATACTGTATGGATCTAGAAGTTCATATGGGTGACCTTGTGAGAGGTTCCAACCATTAATGACACTGTAGAAATATTGTGACAGCAATGGAGCCACTGGATAGGCTGGCAATCTCAGAAAGCATACAATGGAACTTCCATCTCATATGAAATGTCGTACAGCAAGGAGATGTGAAACTTGTAATATACCAACTTGAAGCAAATGTTGTTAAACCCTCTATAAAAGCACTTGCATAGCAGAAACATGATGGACATGTTAAGATCACTTGGAACAAGATTCGTAGTTGATTGGTTCTAAGTTCAAGTGGGAGTCTATTGGTATGTATGCTCAAAGATCCAATCATATGATAATTGGAATGTGGGACTAGATACCTAATTTGATAATAATAAAGGTATTTATGTCTAGTATGTTTGTCTTAGCATGAGATGATGACACAGACATACTAGATGTCTAAATAATGATGTTACTCGATGATGTATGTCTTCACGTATGTGACTTAAACAATGAGATCATATGTATGATAAGAGAACTTACATTCTTGTTATGTCCCTAGTTGGATATTATTGTGGAAGCAAAATAGACAACAGAAATGGATAAGACTAGAGTATGTGTGCTGACTTGTGTCAGAGTCTCACTAGTCATGGTATGTATTATCAAGTCAAGCACATAGGTACATGTTAGATAATAGTGTATCAGATAAACCCACCATGAGAGTGATACATGGCAACCATGGAATGGTCAAAATCATCTCTCATAGTGATAGTGGTGATTGTGGTTCAAAGACATGAAGTCAATACATTGATCACATGTTGTTCATGTACTTTGACATCATCCACCGTGATCATGAATAAGGGTTGTCATAAAGGTGGTGATGGGTGCACAGTGACACATGAGGATTAAATGTGAGTGATGTAGATGGGATTTGTCCCTCCTACAGAAGATTAATATCCAGGGCCTCTTGATAAATGAGACTAAGAAATATGTGGCCATATTGATGTGACTCAATATATAATATGTGAGCTCATGAGCATCTCAGACAGTCTGCTCTAGATCAAGGAACATGGATTAAATGTTGAAATGATGACGATTCCATGCCTTGCGTTTGATCCAGATATTAGAGATAAAGGAACTATACGATCATGGTAACACTTATCACGGATTGTAGGTTGAAGTTGTTCTCCAACCTTTCAAGTTACTTGTGTAGCAAAGATGTGTTTCTAGATAGCAGTCATTGCTTGTGATGTCATAAGTTATGGATATTCACAGCCAACGTAATTCTAGAACTATAGGGTCATACACATAGGATACACTTGATTAAAGGAGTACATTCTTGAATGATGTTTAATATGATTACTAAAGGTGTTTAGGTATTAAATTAAACAATTGAGGTTCAAAAGTGACTGACTAGACTCTGAGCTGACTGATTCAAGTGTTGAACCAACCAGTTGGAGTGGCAGGTCAACTAGAATCAACATTGGCTGATCAATGGTTGAACCAGGGAGTCAGATGACCGGTTCACATATCAAACCAACTGGTTCACATATCCCATCCAACTGGTTCATGGAATAAACTTCTTGGTTTAGTTTCCAATTCAATCAGATCAATGGTTGGTGTTGATGTTATGTTGTACATTAATCATGCATTGATTACCAAGTTGATTCAGAATAGGAAACTACATGAACTAACCAGCTCGCGCACCAACTGACCAGTTGGGTGTGTGAAATGACCAGTTCACCATGCGCAAGTTCTGGAAAATTTGTGAATTCAACCATTTCAACTCCCACACAGATTGGGAACCCTGACCCAAGCCTAAATGGAGGGGTATTGGGGGCTTCTCTAAATACAACAGTTGGCTCTGACAATTGTTGTCCTCTCTAGTTGTGGTAACCAATAGAGAGATCAAGCAAGTCCTACCCGATAAAGGGAGGGATAGTAAGGGAGAGACAATTTTGGGAGAGTAGGGTTGTAAATGGGTACGGGTAGACCCACAGACCCGCAAATATGGACCCTTAAAAAACCCGTCACGGGTCTAATTTTTCATACCCGCATACCCTTGGACCCGTATACCCTTGGACCCGCATATAAGTGGGTCCAATAATGGGTATGCTTGGACCCAGACCTGCTAGACCTGTGTACCCTCTATACATAAATAACTACTAAAATAATATGTTTAATATCATACTTTACTAGTCTAATTAATATAATTATTGAGATTATATCCTACTCTAAGGTTGAGACTAGTCATATAACTAAGAATTAGCTATTCTAGTTACAATAACAAATATCATATGTAAACTTAAAATCAAAATGTCTACTAATCTACATTACTTTCTACATAAATTAAATGTTATGATCATGACTACAAATATGTAAACAATTACTCAATTAATTTTATTGTATAAAATATAGCATTGTCTAATATAACTATTACATGTTAATATACTATATGATAACAATATCTTATTGTGTTAAATATATATAACATAGTCATTTCTCTTACATAAACAATATGATGTTTTATAGAACCGCTTACCCACATACCCGCTATTATTGTGGGTACAAGTATGGTGCGGGTCCAGGTTTTGTATTATGCGGGTCTAGAACCGGAACTGGACCCGCTAAATTAGATGGGTATGGGTATGGGTATGGCCATACCCGCATCGTACCCGCACCATTTACACCCCTATGGGAGAGTGTATCAACTCTAGCAGGTTGATGTTCAAAAGGGACAACCCCTTATTGTTGGCTCTAGTAGCACAACATGGAGTTCCTGATGGTCCATGTGGACTTCTCTAGAGGCGGGAGACTTTTGTCAGTAGGAGAACTCTGTCAATCGCCATGTATGGTGACTAGATTAGGAGGCTGATGGAGATGACCATTTGAATGATGTTGATGAAGAAGGAGCGAGCTGCTTCTTGAAGAAGGATCGAGTCACTTCTTTAAGAAGAAGTTCAATAATACTGCAAGGTTACTGTCGTTGGACTTGCACCAAGACTAGGTATAATATTGCAAAGCTTTCCTTCCTAGATACATTTTTGTTGATGCAATCTTGTTGTCCAAGGGAATTGGTCTTTAAATTTTATTTTTTGCCTTATCTGCCACCCCAATTTCCCTATTACCTACCTACCCTAGGTTTTTCCTAGTGTGAAGAACTCTAGAAGGTTTACCCAATTCGTAGTCTAAGAAGCAACTTTGTCACCATAGTTAGTATAAATATGGGCCTAAGGACCCTCTACGAGATCACAAATTTGCTCCAGAGACTCCACTCAACCTCACATTTTATCTCTTCCCTTAATTCATCCTATGTTCTCATCCCTACCCTCTGGTCTTCCCTGAAACCTCACTGGAGATAATACTTTTTCGCCTTTGCAACTCCAACCATCACTAGGGAAATTGAGACCCTCAGTGAGTTCGTCATGGATATGCAAAGGTGATAGCCTTCACTCGACTCTCAATGGGTCAGAACCTCAGAGTCAATTCATTGGTTGACTGGATGCATGCAATGAAGAAGCAAGCAAGAGGAGGAAGACGACACTCTATGAAAAGGAAAACCTGCCCCCGACTTCTCTTCTAACAGGTAGGACACTTCTGGTCTTTTCCCTTCTATTTCTCGCCTGACAAAGTGAGTCCACGCAAGAGAGGACCACTAAGAGGTGCAAGAGCATTGGCTCAGCCCAACCGAGTTGGTGAGGTCGGGACCCGGAACTCGATGCCTAGGTGGTGGCTTGTGGTTGGTTAGAAATCAATTAATTTTGTAAAAATGCAAATAATTAGTATAATGGTCCAATGGTAACATATAATACATGAAAAATGATCATAAAATGTGAGGAATGCAATCAAAAATGTTCCAAGTCCTAATTCTATATCTAATTCAAAAATTGTGTAAAATTTCTATCTTTAAGATGTTAAATGTATAAAACCCTAATTTTCTAAATTTAATGATTATATCATTTTTAAATGACTTAAATGGATAAATTTTGGTCTTTTGGAATAAAGGAGACATCTTTGACATAATTTGGGTTTAATGGTGCATAAAACATCAAGATTAGGGCTTATGAGGTAAAAAGGCATTGAAAGTAATAATTAGGGTTTGGGAAGCCAAAACCCTAATGAAACCCTAAGTTGACCCCAAAACCATAACTTGGAACCCAAGTCAGTGTTAATGGTAGATTTTGTATAAAATAGTAATATTTTGGTGTTATGCACTAATTTTAGGATGATTTTTGCTTGATCTCAAACTGCATTTATTGCTTGGACTTTGATCTCTCCTGAGAAAGATATGTCGTTACGCCTATGAATACTCAACTTAAATGAATTTTGTGGATTTATGAGGTTTCTAACTTTAATTGCAAATAAATTGTTGGTTGTTTATTTAGTTCTTGAAATCTTTAAAGCCTCTATGAGTATCATGTTATATAAGTATAACTTGGTCAACTATCTCTGATGGATTTAATTGATACATGTGGGATGTAAGAAATGTCACTATGGTGGTGAGTGATCAAGCCAGGATAGGATGATCATCAGTAATACCAAGTCAGGATAGGATGGCTATTATGAGGCCCAGTCGGTACATGAAGGACATTGTGAGGTATAGCCAGCAAAAGGAAGGCAATAACAAATTGATCCCAACAATGGGAGGTTATGAAAGGTCCTCTACAAGGATTAAACCCTAATGAGTGGCTTCCCCACATGAGTACTCCAGAGAGGGAGTGCACCACAGAGATTGAGTTGAGAAGTTGAAAGAAAATGCATGTCTAGTTTTGTAATCATATTTGTTTCCACGGTTGAAGATGTTAGTAGACCTAGATGTGAATTTTTTTTCTCCCACATACCAGTATAACTTCTTATACTGACCATGTTTTGTTTCACAACTTTTCAGGTTAGCCTGCTATTATTCTTCAAGTAAGATGAAAACTAGACATCGAGAGAAGAAGGCACCAAAAGAAAAGAACTAAAGTAATTCTGGATGATTTAGATACATAGTTTTATTTCATGCTATAGACATTAGACATATCATGTAACTCTTGTGTGGAGAGTTTATCTTTTATCTTGCTACCAAACTGTTTCTATGTAGTGAAATTTTATAATTATTTCTAGTTATTTGATAAACCTTAATCCTATAAATATTGTAATGGCCCTTGCCCTCTTGGTCCTCCTGAATAGGGGATAACAATGGGATGGGGTCGTTACATTTGATATCAGAGACTGACTTACCATTTAACCTTTAACGATTATTAAATTTTTAGAGTTATAAAGAGTCCAAGGAAATTATAAAGTACTCTCTAAAGACGATGGTGTCTAGATGGGACTACAATTGAGAACTGGCAAAACTTTCCTCCACATATCTAATCAACTTACAAGAACTCTTGGTCCCATGTATCCTACCTCACCAAAGTTAGAGGATCCTAGAAAAAAATAAAATACATCTAGGATTTATCCTAATCTAACTTCATCCCTTCTCTGTCCCCTTCACTCACTAAAATTCTAGGAGCTGATAATTGCTTCCTCTACCTCTTTTGATAACTACAGTTATGGATATTACGGATTAATGAATCCTCCAACAAATCATAAAATGCATGTAAATAAGATTTCATAGACATAATTTTATGTTTCTTTAAATGCCCTAAAAGTAGAAATGAAATTAATAATACGTTTACATGAACCAACATGGCTCATGTCAAGGACACTATCATCCCTAACGAATACCCTAGACCAAGGCCCTCCCTCAAGAAGAGACTCTCCTTAGAGAAGAAGAGGAGGTTCATGGAGAGTGAGTCCTCCAAAAATAGAAAGAGGGAAGATGAGGCATTTGCTAAGAGAGGCCCTGAGCACGAGGATATCCCCTTCGACATGCCAAACCCTAAAGATGGTCTTGACCCCAAGGGTGAACCTATGATAAAAGACAAACCTAAGGAAGACCCCGGCCATGCAGCTGACTCTGGATTGGTAGTGGAACAAGTGGTAGTGCACACTTCTAATGCTCTCTAGATGGAACAATGGAAGAATCTAGTTGAGTTCATTAGTGCACTGACCCTTAAGGATGTCACCAAAGATGAGAGTAGTGAGCCTCTACGAGTATTCCCTCATCTTAGGGCCACCATTCTAGATTTCATCAAGTTCAATATCGAAAAGTTCTCGGGAGAAAACAAAACTGAGGTGGTGGATAAGGTAGATATCTGACTCCTGGATGTGGAAAATGGCTTTTGCATTTTAGAGGTGCAGCCAAACAAGAAGGTTATCTTTGTCACTCACCTTCATGAAGGAGAAGAAAAGATATGGTGGGAAAATCATATCATGAACCTAGATTTGAATGAGGAACGGATGGCTTGGACATACTCTGTACAATCTTCGCTGCAATATTCATATACACCTCCACCACGAAGGAGAAAGAAAAGAAATTCTCACTCCTCTATCAATGTAACATGAGCATAGCAAACTTCTCTCGGAATTTTCACCTCCTGGAATGGTTTGGATACATGCTGATTGAGGAAAGGCAGGCGGAACATTTTGTGGAGCGTCTGCACCCTTTGATCAACCATCATGTGATAGTGAGTAGACCTACAAAATTCACTAAAGCCCTCAACTTCGCCCTTGACATGAAGAATATGGATTGCCTACACAGAACCTGCCTAAAGAATATTTAGGGTTCACTGAAGGTGCTTCAACCCCAAGGAATGACAACAGAAGAGTCCAAGGTTGTAACAATGGTAAGGGAAGGAATTGAGGAAAGGGTAAGCCCCATCATTAAGACCATAATCACATATGTTGACCCTTGGATTGACATATGATGATCAGAAGATCATCTCCTAGCTCGAGACATACAGGGAAAGTAGGAGTAGTTAAGCCATGATTTCCATATCAATTTTCTCACAACTCAATACACGAGCAAGATTAATAATTTCTCTATTAGATTTGGTAGATTAAGCTGAACCTACCTACACTGGATTTTACCTAGCATGAAAAACTCCAGATGGTTTACGCAATTTGCAATCCAAGAAGCAACTTTGCCACCATTGTTAAGTATAAATAGGGGTGCAAGGACCCTCTACAAGATCATAAATTCACTCCTTAGACTCCGCTCGACCTCACGTCTTTCTCTTTGCCCTCAAGTCTTCCTCTGGTCTCATCCCTACCCTTTGATCTTCCATGAAACCTCACTGGAGGTTATATCGGGTCGCCTTTGCAACTCCAACCATCATCGGGGAAATTGAAACCTTGGTAAGTTCATCATGGATAGGCAAAGGCGATAGAACCTGCACTCTATGCTCAAAGGGTCAGAACCTCAGAACGAAATCCTTGGTCTACTAACTAATCAGAATGAATAAGCTAGCGATAGGAGGAAGATGATAGTAACTGTAACGTCCTCAGATTCTACCATCTTGAGACTTAGAAGACCCACGAGGACAAATCCAAAAATGTTAGACAATTGTTTCAGAGTGGATTATGAAAGCAATTTGTGCATACATGAACATTCAATATAACATACACCATACATTGTCAACATTCAACATGTATACTAATACAAAATGACTTATTACAACATGAATTACATTTACATATTGAAAGAATATTTGCAAGTCTATGTACATGTATGCTAATCATGATCTACACAAAAGGTACAACCTGGACAACTCCTCACTCCCATCTTTTCCTCTCATGCTATCTCTGAACCTAAAACATATGTGAAACAATGAATCAACATAAAGTTGGTATGTGGTTGAAAGATACTATACTATGCTGGCATTTTTAAAATACTTGAAAAAGCAGAAATAAAATGAAAGCATTAGTTAAGAAAGAAAAACAGGTAAACCCAATTTGTTAATCATATTTCAATGGACGTATTACTATGGTGGACTTAGCACAAACATATTTTATTGGGCCCTATCCATGCGTACCTTGTACCATTATGGATCTCCCTGTGTACCGTGTACCATTATGGAGGTGCTAGTCAACATTAATAATTTCCCACTCTAATAGGGAGATTAATGAACCATCAGTAACTACATTCCATTTTTTTTCCTTAGTGTTCTTATTGTTCAAGGCGGAAATGACAATACATATAGATGTACATCCAACAAGATATTCAAATACATGTAAGCAGTTGCTTATAATTATCATCCAGAAAAAACTAGTCTTATACTTATATCCACATACCTGAGTTTAGAGAATTATAGCTATCCTTGATCATCTAGATAATCTAGTCATCACCTGATTAATAACAAATTAATCATCATTAATACATGGTTCATTATGTCATTGATATTTTAGGTCTAAGTTAGGGTTTAGGCCAAACCTAGGTTTAAACTGACCTAAGCTTGTATCTGATATTTTTTTACTAACCTACATGTCATAATTAGGGTCTGGTTCAATTTTTGTATTTTTTTTATGACTGGTCTATTTTCTAGAATTTAAATGAGGCTAAAAGAATATAATTATTCACTAATCCAAAAAGGCATAATATTTAGTCATAATACTCAAAATAGATCATGTGTTTTGTTTCTATATGGAACTATGGTTCAGTAGTATTTTTCTTAGATATAATCTCGATCATTTTCTATTTATTCCATTTAACTAAACCCTAGTCTTTTTAGCGAACAATATTGCCTGCAACTTCTTGCTTTTTCCGATGCGGTTGTATTTTTTTTCTTTCAAGTGGGTGTATATTTTCTTGTATGATTTTCAAGCCTACGACTCTCATGCGCGCTTCCACCTAAACTGCAAGTCTGCAAGGCATGTCTGTAGTTTCAAATAAACAACATGTATAAAGATTCTTCAATATGCTTTGAGAATACTGTGCGCACAACATACTGGTGTCCTCAGGTGCGTTTTTTTTGAAGTTAAACAAACAAATTTTATTATGGAGGAGCCATGAAACATCTACATGAGGAGAAAAACAAACTAAAAGACCACACAAAGATCAAGAACAGATACAAACCACCACAAAAACTCATATCGAAATCTGATAAGGACAATGATGTATAGATCTGTCTTCTCCTTCACTGGCTAAGGCAGATTTCTATGAGAAATACCTTCAACCTAAGTATGTATATGTGGTAGAGTACATGCACCAAATCAGTGTTCCAAAAGGATATTTTCCCCGCACTTGCTGCCATACAAACTCTACAACAAAATTGACCGAGAAAGAAAAATCTACCACAAGAAGAGAAAGCAGCGCTGATTAATAGTGAGGTCTGTTTTATTTCAGTAGATGGCATTTTGGGAGTTATTAGTCAACTAATTTGATGTTTTCCTCTACTTGCTTTTAGCTTCCAAAGAGGAGAAGTTGATTGTGTTGGCGCTGCTACAAAGGAAGGAGGTGTACTTGGTTCTTTCATTTGTGAGTATCTCCACTCAGCATTTTGTACCAAAAATATGAAGTGATTGGTTTCTTTTAGAAATATGTTAGGTAGACACTATTTTGAGACTCAAAATCGAACTCTAAACATTCACCATAAGTTATAACAAATAAAATTTTATTTATTATACCTTCTAACTTGTGGTGGAAAATACTTGAGTTTTCATTTTGGATCCCAAAATGGGTCTACAGTATTGAAGCAAATGTCTTTGTAGCTCTAGGGCTTAGAAATTTTGATGGCATCAACAATGCTGATCAGTTCGCTCGGTGTGGCGGAATAGTAGGATTAGAAGTGCAGCGCTAAAGACGAGTTGTTGGGATCTGCCGATCATGGTGGAGATAGAGATATCTGACAGAGTGAGACTGTAGGGCGCACACACTCTCAGTTGTGTTGGGCGGCTGGCTTCATGAGCTAGAGTGATACTTTGGTGGGGTTTAGATCTGCAACATGTAGGCCACCAACGAACAATGACTATAGGATAAGGAGGCTCATGTGTTTGACTAACTTAGAATGTGTGCTTGAAGAAGAATGCAGAGATCTTAACAGCTGGTGTTGCAGGCTCCAAGCCAACCAACTTTGAGTTGCTTTTGGGGTGGGATCACTCCCCATGCAGCTCATTTACGTATATGACATATTACCTTTTTTTTGAGGAATATATGACTTATTTACTTAGTAAAGAAACCTGTCTACCTTGCTTCCCATACGGCTTTTTGTCATATATTAGTAAACGCACACATACATGTGCACGTGTCCGTTTTAAATGTAAAAAATATATAATATAAATTTTTCTAGTTTAAAAAAAGAATGAATATTTGTGTTTTTCAAAGTTATTTAAATAAAAACTTGTTAATGTATTAGAAGTTAAATTTATAAAATAATAAGCACATTCTATGTTAGTATTAGTCATGAGTGAGTTGATTCATTTGAATGATTAGAAAAATGTTGAAAGAGAAAAAACACAAATTAAATGAAACATATCTAAATTGTAACAACGTGATTGATTAGATAAAACATTTTTTACTTGTAACAATTTGATACCGGGAAATAAAATTCTATGATTTTATATATATATATAATTAATCAATATATAACATACAAGGGTGAAGCTAAAAGATATTAGAATATCATATATATTATTTATGTTAATTGTATTCCATTTAAATAGTAACAAATTAGACAATACATATAGAACGAATTCTTACTTATCAGTTATATTGGGTGCTAAAAAACCTATACGTATCCTCTACGTATGGAGATCATCGGGATATGGTTTTTCATATTCTCGTGCATATTATTTTGAATCATATAAGATATAATGAAAAAGATGTTAAGAGTGGGAACGATATGGTGCAAGAGACACTAGTACATAACCAACCTTTAGTGTCGGTTATTTAAGGCCTTTAGTGTCCGTTTTTAAGCGACACCAATGTGGGCGCCGCTAAAAGCCCAACTGTTACACATCAGTTCTCAAACCGACGCCACAACCCTTCGCGCGCCACCGAAAATGCGCCAGCAGGGGGTATAGGCGTAGGTTATTAGCTTTGAAACCGACGCCATATACCTTCGCGCCACAGAAAGGGCGCCATCTGTGCCACTATCGACGTCAGTTTATTAGTGATAACTGACGCCATCTCACCCGCTGCCACGGTCGTGCTGGCCAGCACTGCCGTGGTATATGGCCCGCTGCCACGACCGAGCTGGCCAGCACGGCCGTGGTGTCTGGCCTCATTAGGGAAATTGATGTCGGTTACTAGTAGGGAAAACGACACAGTAACCATTTGTCGTCGGATTTCAAAAAGAAACCGACACCACATATGATGAAAAGACGTCAGTTGTTAACATTAATCGACATCATATCCCCTGACAACACGGTCAAATAGACGTCAGTTTTAAGTGCAAAACCACCGCGGTATGTCTTTGGTGTCGGTTTTCTTCAAATAACCGACGCCTGTGTTTTGATTTATTTTCTAATCAGTTTGCAGGCCTGATGTGGCTGGTCGTAGGATGAGAACCTACAGTTCAGTGGAACTGAACTACAGATTTACGATATCCATTGATATCAGCCAACAACAGGCCACAAACCTGCAAAATTAACATGATGGACAATATTATATATATGTGATTCACACTCATGTATAAGAACATTTAATTCATATTATTTTTTCATCACACACATGTAGAAACCAGTAGAAACCTGTTGTTCCATTTATTTCATCTCTTTTCACATTCAGACACATGTACAAACATTCATGTATTGATGATTTTCACACACATATGACAATTCATAAAATTGAATTTACATTCACATAAAATTAATTATAAGAACAAAGTTATTCTTTATTCATCATTGTCATCATTGTCATCATTGTCAACAAAATTATATTTAAAAATTCCCACTCTTTGCAGGGCTTTTGCCCAATCTTCTCTTACAACATCTAATTCATCTCTCGTATTGGGAGCATGTACATCGAAACGCTTTGCACCTGTGTTGAAGTCCTCAATTTTATGGACCTACAAAGAGAATGACATACATACATAATTATAATAATATATAATAAGATTCATATATTTCATGTTATCTAACGAGACTATGTATAATACCTGTTGTATGTTATCGATTTCCAATACGACATGTTTGATGATTAGGTCCATAAATCACATCACATAGTAGGCACATGCCCAACCGATGTCTTGTGTAGCACACTATAAATTGAAACATACAAAATATTAAAAAATACAAATAAACACAATTCACATAAATAATATATACATTAGAGTCAGGAAATTACTTTCACATTCTCCCAAATGAGTGTCAGGTTTTTTTTCCTGGGGACCTTTCCTCCAACCTTTTTGTACTCTTGTAAAGCCCTATATATGTTAATGTAACACATTAAATTGCATAATTAAATAGTAATGCAGTAACAAATGTTAACATATATAAAAAAATAAAATATTTCTCATGAGAATAATGGCCTTTAAATTGTATGTCCATATAATACATTCAACTCACTCCCCGCAGGATCTAGATAATAGACGGTGAATGTCTTGGGGACAATAACTAATAACTCTCAATGCTTAACACTACATGTAAGAAAGTAGAAAATTAATAACTCAATATCCGCAATAAAAATGTAATTTTCTTAAGTCCAAATTACAAGCAAAGTAAACTTACTCGACATTGAATGGAGCTATTATCACCGTCTTATTATTTTTACCAAAATATTCAAAAGCATCACAGAAGTATGAAGTAACTGAATGTGGGTCTGTATCTACAAGACTAATCAAAGATGGAACCAAAAATCCCACATGGGAAAACCCAAAATCTGTACATGTCTTGTGTAAGTGGCTGCAAAACATGTATTACGTATGCATTAATATATAAGAAACCACATTGCCATATATAAAGTAAGGTATATGGATGTATAAACCAGATTGTCGTATGCATTAATCTCACCATATCCACAACTCTATCATAGATGTGTTCAGCCATTCATAACTAAACAACTCCAAAATATCTTATATAAATATCTTGTTTCCAAATGTTTGACCTGCTTTAATATGTATCCAGAACTTCTATTACATATGCATTAATATGTATGCTAAACTTGTATAAATAGATAGTTATCGTATGATTTACCTGCAACATTCTCCGGAATAGTAACATTTATGTAACACCCCTGACATGGGTTATGAACTAACCCTAGGTGTTTTGCTTAAAATTATGATTAGATGCTTGTGGTTAACCCTTTATATGTCATTAAAGCTTTAGAAGAATCTATATTTTCATTTCTGCCCTTTTTGAACAATGTTGTAAGATTGTTTTGTTTAATAGGGACCTATGTGCAAATTACCCAATTAGAGGGGTTAACTTGCAAATTGCACATGTAAAGATGTTCCTCTGATGATGAGACATCATAAGAATGAATATGATGTGGTGATATGGATTCCCCAAGCTTGGGCACCAAAATATAGCTTGTAGAGAAATCCTTGTACTTTAAAACCTAGTTTTGGTGTAAAGTGCAATTTACCCAAAACATAGGGTGCAACATGTAAAATATACCCTCTAGAGTACCTATCATGAATTTTAACATCAAGTGGAGTAAATAAAATGAGGGGGGTGCCTCATTTGAGTAACCATATAAGAAGGATAATCATTGTAATGGAATAATCAAGATGTATGCAAAATGACCCTTATATATGTATGACTTAATAAAGTGTTTGGCTTCTTTTCCTCTAAACCAAGGTTGAGAGATAAGTTTGCATGTTATGAGAAGGGAGGAATGTGTCAAAGAAGTAGGAGAGGGGCGTGGAGGATATAGATGTAAAAGAGAAGAAGTATTTATCATTGCCTTGGAAATATGCCCAAAAATATATAAGCAAGTTCTTTCCACAATCAAGGGATCGTTCCCTTCATTTCCTCTTCTCATCCTTTTGCTTTTGTATGACTAAGGAGGAGGTTAGGAGCAGAGGAGGACGACCAAGTTGATCTAGGTAAGTTTGGTCATCTTCTAGCTTGGATTCATGGAGGAAATTCATTACAAGGTTGGTTTGCTAGTATTCCTTACACAACTCTTGCTTCTAGCCATCTTGTCCATCCAATTCTTGAAGAAAGGACCTTGGACGACCCCTGGAGCTCAAGCCACCATTAAAGATACGGAGCTTTGAGCTCTAGATCAGATTCTAAGGCGGGTTTTATAACTCTAAACCTTAAAGCTTTGATTATGTATCTTCTTTTCTTGCAAACGTTGCTAGTTCTTCTTCCCTCCATCCTTCATTGCACTCTTGCAAGCAAAACCGTGGAGAACAGGCCTTGATCTGGAGGTAGGAGAAGGGGGCGTGAATACCAATTCTACTTTAGAAAACAGTCTTGCATCCCTTGGCCAAACGGTTTGCAAAACCGTTTGGGGCAAACGGTTTGCAAAACCGTTTGGGGCAAACAGTTTCAAAACCGTTTGAAGGGCAAATGGTTTCACAAGGTCGGTTTGAGCTAACGGTTTCAAAACCATTAGAGGGAGTTGACCAAGGGTTGACCGTTTGATATTCCTGTTCATAATTATGTTGGTTAATAACTCACCAAATTGTATAGGTTAACTCCCAAGGAATCGTGAGTTGAAGGCTAATAAATTAGATAAACCTAATTGATTAAGTGTTGATTTCCAACATGATTAACTTGACCTTTTAGGGAAAACGGTTTCAAAACCATTTGAGGGGGTTGACCAAGGGTTGACCGTTTGAGATTCCTGTTCATAATGATATTGGTTAATAACTCACCAAATTTTATGGATTAGTTCCAAAGGAATCATGAGTTGAAGGCTAATCAATTGGGCAAACCCTAATTGAAATTAGTACTAAAATTCAAATGAGTTGATTTGAGATTTTTGGGTTGATTAGCCCAAACGGTTTCAAAACCATTTGGGAATCACCCAAACGGTCTCAAAACCATTTGGGGGTCACCCAAGACCGTTTGGAGGTCTGGGTTGGATATGGTTAAGTGTTTGAAGATCCAAAGATATGGCATGAACCCTAATCGGCTAAGTGTTGAATTTTGTAAGTATTGAGATGATGTTTTGGGTGATTGAGCCCAAATGGTTTCAAACCCATTTGGGGATTACCCAAATGGTCTCAAGACCATTTTAATGCAATCAAGTTCTGATTAGATGATCAACTCATTAGTTCAAACCCTAATTATTTTTTTCACTAAAATCTATGGGTTGGATGAGCCAACGGTCTCAAGACTGTTTCGAACTCATCCAAATGGTCTCAAGACCGTTTGGGAGCCACCCAAGACCGTTTGGAGGTCTAGGGGTGAGTATGGTTAAGCAATTGATGATCTAATGATACTAAGTGAAAGTGTAATCAATTGCTGATTTGGTGATCAATCCAATGATCCAAACCCTAATTCATTGACTTGGATTTTGATGATTTGATGGGCAAACAGTCTCAAGACCGTTTGGAGGACATCCAAACGACCTCAAGACCGTTTGGGATCAGGTCTTGTTCAAATTGGATGATGGTTCAATGGGTTCAAATCAATTAGACTCCCATTGAAATATGTTGAAGGGTTGACGATTCCAATCTTCATACATAATGATGGTATGATCTCAATTCACTGCTATGTGAATAGTAAACCCTAATCTAGGGTAATGTGATGCTATGTGAATAGTAAACCCTAATCTAGGGTAATATGATGCTATGTGAATAGTAAACCCTAATCTAGGGTAATGTGATGCTATGTGAATAGTAAACCCTAATCTAGGGAGATGTGATGATATGAACAAGTAACCCTAATTATGAGTTATGCTTTTAAGCATGAAACTCCATGATTGAGAAATGAGATAGGAATCACTATTCCTAATCTAGTTAAGAGGTTGAATAACTATATTTGGATTAAATGACAATCCTAACGATAGAAACCATCTGTGGTATTATGACACAGTCGTAGTGAGTCCTTTGTGGCACGACCGTGCAAGGTAGCACGGCCGTGGTATCACAAATATAATTTGAGAAGAACATGTATGGTGCTGTTATGATACAATATGCATGTTATTAGTAAATATTGATCATGCAGGTTTTCATAAAGAGGTGATCATATCCAGGTAAGGATTATGATATCTTATGTATTGAAATTACATTACATGCTTCAAGTATAATGATATGCTATGATACCTAGTGAATGGTAAATTATGAGTTCAAGTATGTAGATTCTATAATCATGATGATAAATTTAGAAAGGTACTTGATAAGTTGAGGAATTGAGACCCTAACACTTTGTGAGAAAAAGTATGGCTACAGGCCATGACTCCCCAATCATAATGTCAGACATTCGATATATGATCTAAGTCTGAAGAGAGTTAGTGTTGTAATAATGGTTTAATAGTAAATTAATGCCATACATGTTCTTCTATTTCTTAGAAGATAAATGACATATGGGTTTATCAAATTATTTCTATATTGCTTTAATAGGAAGAATGGTTTAATCGGTTAAACATTGTTTTAACTACTCCCAGACAAATATAACTTCTTTGTGTACATTTATTCTCTTAAGCTACAATAATTATGTTTCTGGAAAAGAGTTATAACTCTCGTTGGGACAATTTTATAATTGTCTCACCCCGTGGGAAACATATTTTTAGGTGGACGTGGACGAGGAGGCAGAAATCCTTCAATAGGTGAATGGCAGCATCAACAGTACCAGGGATAGCAGTGAAGTTTCAGGTGGAGAACTGGTTGTTATGCCACATATAGATGTAGTTAGAGTCCTATGTGTCGTCTCTGTACTCTCAGGTCCTCGGAGTAATAGTTAGTGCTTTCGCGTTTTATGGTCCAGTACCTCGAGATTTCTTTATCTTGCCTTATATAGTTAACATGGTAGTTGATGATTGTAATCTCGAGATACTACCTTACAGAAATGTACTGATGGATCAGTTTGTAAATAACTTATCATGTTTCTTTATGAAAAAGATTTACCATTTAAAGATCTCTTCACAAAAAGTTTTAATTTTTAGTGATTTTTGGTAATCCACTGCTTATTGAACGCTTCCGCATTAGTTAATCTTGTTTTCTCGAGATAGACGTTACATTTAGTGGGATCAGAGCTCTAGGTTCACTGAGTCTACAGAGACATAGGACTAAGGTTGTTGAGTTTGTTATAAGTGTTTTCCATATTATCTGATAGTATCTTCTGCTCTCATAGGAGAAGAAGAACTTGAAGATGCCTGGATCACATGAAGAGCATGCTGCTGAGGGCAGTACTGTTGCACCAGGAGGAGGTGCATGAGACCAGAATAGGGAGGGGCTTGTACCTAAACAGCCCCAGATTGACCTAGTTGAGATAGAAAACCCAACTCTCTATGCTTTATTTGATAAATTCCTGACAGCCATAACACACATAGCAGATAGGGTTCCACCATCTACACCTAGGGCACCAGCCCATCAGGAAGGTTATGGAGTCGGCAAGACTTTTGAGAGACTTCGTCGAGTGGGAGCCATAGACTATGCTGGTACATCTGACCCAGCAGATGCTGATCTATGGTTGACAGAGCTAGAAAAGGCTTTCAGGATCCTTGATTTTCCTAAAGCTGAAAACGTAAAACATGCGGTATACCTCCTAAAAGGGAGTGCTGGTAATTGGTGGATGATAGAGGAAGATAAGAGACTAGGCGAAGAAATAGGATGGGAGGTATTCCGACGAGAATTCGTCAATAGATACTTCCCTAAGATGTATCTAGATGAGAAGATCTCTCAATTTGAGAAGATCACACAAGGGCATATGAATGTTAGCGAATATGAAGCTAAGTTCATGGAGTTCATGTGGTTTTGTCCCCAGATGGCAGTTAGTGATGAAGAAAGAATTCGGCATTTTGAAAAGGGATTGAACGCTGAACTATCCAATCCTGTGTCTTCCTTAGAGAATAGAGAAAGGTTTTCCACCTTTGTGGAGTCAGTAAGAAGGATAGAGAGGTCGGAAATCGAGAAACAACAGACAAGTAGTAAGAAGATGTACACCCAGCCTCAAGATCAAAGGCCTGAAAGTTTTAAGAAGCCAAGATTTTCTATACCGACAGCAATATCAGGATTTCCTACCCAGACACAATGGATGTCAAGTGGAAGTAGGGATCATAGTAGTACACCAAGAAGACCCTCCGACATAGCATCAACATCGGTAACTGGATCGTATAGACACTTTGCACCCAAGATTTGTTACCAATGTAGACAACCGGGACATCTGGCAAAGGATTGTCTAGACAGGAATACAATAATGACTCAACCTCAAGGACAGAGTCTGCAAGGCTCACAAGGGAGGCAATATAATAATAGAGGACGTGGACAGATGTCCCAGACAAGTCAGTGAAATAAGTTTTGTTTTGATATTTCATATCAGGATTCCATGTGTTAAAGATATGAAAATTAGCTATTTTTGAATTCCTTTGACTAAGTCCTAGAAGGACACAAGGGAGATAAGAACTTATATCTTACTCAGTATTCTTTAAAAAAATTTATAATCTCCCTTAATTGTGTATTAAAAGATGAGATATAGATGTGATACCTAAAGAATAATCTAGTATGGTAAATCATGTGTGTATAATGATATGAAAAGTGAGGAATATGATGATAAGTAAAATATATACTACCTAATCTCAATACTTATATATCCTGGCCAAGTATATGGTTATTGTAGATAAGGCAAGTATGAAACTCTTAGATTGTTATATTTTTTATTACTCTGATCAGGTAATTATTCTGAAACAATCTAGAGAGTATAAGGAAATTAATGAGAAAAGCTAAGTGAAACTTCTAAATAAATATACTCAGTGAATCTTCTTAGTGAATACTTAGTGAATATACTTAGTGAACATACTCAGTGAATCTTCTTAGTGAATAATTAGTGAATATACTTAGTGAACACACTCAGTGAATTTCCTCAGTGAACACTTAGTGAACTTTCTTAGTGAATACTTAGTGAACTTCCTCAGTGAATATACTTCGTGAATATACTCAGTGAACTTCCTCAGTGAATACTTAGTGAATATACTCAGTGAATTTCCTTAGTGAATACTTAGTGAATATACTCAGTGAACTTCCTCAATGAATACTTAGTGAATATACTCAGTGAATTTCCTTAGTGAATACTTAGTGCATATACTCAGTGAACTTCCTCAGTGAATACTTAGTGAATATATTCAGTGAACTTCCTCAATGAATACTTAGTGAATATACTCAGTGAATTTCCTTAGTGAATACTTAGTGAATATACTCAGTGAACTTCCTCAGTGAATACTTAGTGAATATACTCAGTGAACTTCCTCAGTGAATACTTAGTGAATATACTCAGTGAACTTCCTTAGTGAATACTTAGTGAATATACTCAGTGAACTTCCTCAGTGAATACTTAGTGAATATACTCAGTAAATTTCCTCAGTGAATACTTAGTGAACATACTCAGTGAATTTCCTCAGTGAATACTTAGTGAACATACTTAGTGAGCATACTTAGTGAACATACTCAGTGAATTTCCTCAGTGAATACTTAGTGAACATACTTAGTGAGCATACTTAGTGAACATACTCAGTGAATTTCCTCAGTGAATACTTAGTGAACATACTTAGTGAGCATACTTAGTGAACATACTCAGTGAATTTCCTCAGTGAATACTTAGTGAATATACTTAGTAAACATACTTAGTGAACATACTCAGTGAATTTCCTCAGTAAATACTTAGTAAGCATACTCAATGAACTCCTTCAGTGAAAGCTTTTGAGACAACATACTTAGTAAATTTACTTAGTGAAATCTTCCAAGACAAATTGCTTAGTGAATCTTCTCAGTGAATATTTCCAAATTAATTGATTAGCAAACTTTCTTAGTGAATTGTTTCAAATAAATAAAGGATTGCTGAGTGAATTATCTGTGTTAAGGTATGTATGTTTCTCTTTTGGTAAACATTCTTGGATGATACTAGAAGAATGTTCTTTTATGCTTCTTCCTTTCAAAAGTATGGACACCTTATGTTAGGGGTTTATGCTTTGAACAAACATAAATAGTGATAAGAAGTAATTAATGAAAGGGACTTTGTGTGAATTACAAATCCATAATATCATCATAATTTTGAGATAATATGGGGAAACTTGGCCTTACTAATGAATAATATGTCCCTCCTTTTCCTGGGATTTCGGGGACAAAATCCTTGTTAGGGGTTTATAATTTGTAACACCCCTGACCTAGGTTATGAACTAACCCTAGATTTTTTGCTTAAAATTATGATTAGAGGCTTTTGGTTAACCCTTGATATGTCATTAAAGCTTTAGAAGAATCTATATTTTCATTTCTGCCCTTTTTGAACAATGTTGCAAGATTGTTTTGTTTAATAGGGACATATGTGAAAATTTCCCAATTAGAGGAGTTAACATGCAAATTGCACATGTCAAGATGTTCCTCTGATGATGAGACATCATAAGAATGAATATGATGTGGTGATATGGATTCCCCAAGCTTGGGCACCAAAATATAGCTTGTAGAGCAATCCTTGTACTTTAAAACCTAGTTTTGGTGTAAAGTGCAATTTACCAAAAACATAGGGTGCAACATGTAAAATATACCCTCTATATTACCTCTCATGCATTTTAGAATCAATTGGAGTAAAGAAAATGAGGGGGGCGCCTCATTGGAGTAACCATATAAGAAGGATAATCATTGTAATTGAATAATCAAGATGTATGCAAAATGACCCTTATATATGTATGACTTAATAAAGTGTTTGGCTTCTTTTCCTCTAAACCAAGGTTGAGATATAAGTTTGCATGTTATGAGAAGGGAGGAATGTGGCAAAGAAGTAGGAGAGGGGCGTGGAGGATATAGATGTAAAAGAGAAGAAGTATTTATCATTGCCTTGGAAATATGCCCAAAAATATATAAGCAAGCTCTTTCCACAATCAAGGGATCGTTCCCTTCATTTCCTCTTCTCATCCTTTTGCTTTGGGCCATATAAGGAGGAGTTTAGGAGCAGAGGAGGACTACCAAGTTGATCTAGGTAAGTTTGGTCATCTTCTAGCTAGGATTCATGGAGGAAATTCCATTACAAGGCTGGTTTGCTAGTGTTCCTTACACAACTCTTGCTTCTAGCCATCTTCTCCATCCAATTCTTGAAGAAAGGACCTTGGACGACCCCTGGAGCTCAAGCCACCATTAAAGCTACGGAGCTTGGAGCTCTAGATCAGATTCTAAGGCGGGTTTTATAACTCTAAACCTTAAAGCTTTGATTATGTATTTTCTTTTCTTGCAAACGTTGCTAGTTCTTCTTCCCTCGGTCCTTCTTTGCACTCTTGCAAACAAAACCGTGGAGAACAGGCCTTGATCTGGAGGTAGAAGAAGGGGGCATGAATACCAATGCTACTTTAGCAAACGGTCTTGCACCCCTTGGCCAAACGGTTTGCAAAACCGTTTGGGGCAAACGGTTTCAAAACCGTTTGAAGGGCAAATGGTTTCGCAAGGTCAGTTTGAGAAAACGATTTCAAAACCATTTGAGGGAGTTTACCAAGGGTTGACCGTTTGAGATTCCTGTTCATAATTATGTTGGTTAATAACTCACAAAATTTTATAGGTTAACTCCCAAGGAATCGTGAGTTGAAGGCTAATCAATTAGAGAAACCTAATTGGATTAAGTGCTGATTTCCAACCTAATTAACTTGACCTTTTATGGAAAACGGTTTCAAAACCATTTGAGGGGGTTGACCAAGGGTTTACCGTTTGAGATTCATTTTCATACTGATATTGTTTAATAACTCACTAAATTTTATGGATTAGTTCCAAAGGAATCATGATTTGAAGGCTAATCAATTGGGCAAACCCTAATTGAAATTAGTGCTGAAATTCCAATGAGTTGATTTGAGATTTTTGGGTTGATTAGCCCAAATAGTTTGAACACCGTTTGGGAATCACCCAAATGGTCTCAAAACCGTTTGGGGGTCACCCAAGACCGTTTGGAGGTCTATTTTTGGATATTTTTAAGTGTTTGAAGATCCAAATATATGGCATGAACCCTAATCGGCTAAGTGTTGATTTTTGTAAGTATTGAGATGATGTTTTGGGTGATTGAGCCCAAACGGTTTCAAAACCGTTTGGGGATTACCCAAATGGTCTCAAGACCGTTTGTAGGTCACCCAAGACCGTTTGTAGGTCTGGGGTCAAGTATGGTGGAGTAATTGAAGGTCTAAAGATACCAAATTGAAATGCAATCAAGTGTTGATTCGATGATCAACTCAATAGTTCAAACCCTAATGATTTTTTTCACTAGAATCCAAGGGTTGGATGAGCCAAACGGTCTCCAGACGTTTGGAGGCCACCCAAGACCGTTTGGAGGTCTAGGGGTGAGTACGGTTAAGCAATTGATGATCTAATGATACTAAGTTAAAGTGTAATCAATTGCTGATTTGGTGATCAATCCAATGATCCAAACCCTAATTGATTGACTTGGATTTTGATGATTTGATGGGCAAACAGTCTCAAGACCGTTTGGAGGACATCCAAATGACCTCAAGACCGTTTGGGATCAGGTCATGTTCAAATTGGATGATGGTTCAATGGGTTCAAATCAGTTAGACTCCCATTGAAATATGTTGAAGGGTTGACGATTCCAATCTTCATACATAATGATGATATGATCTCAATTCACTGCTATGTGAATAGTAAACCCTAATCTAGGGTAATGTGATGCTATGTGAATAGTAAACCCTAATCTAGGGTAATGTGATGCTATGTGAATAGTAAACCCTAATCTAGGGTAATGTGATGCTATGTGAATAGTAAACCCTAATCTAGGGAGATGTGATGATATGAACAAGTAACCCTAATTCTGAGTTATGCTTTTAAGCATGGAACTCCATGATTGAGAAATGAGATAGGAATCACTATTCCTAATCTAGTTAAGAGGTTGAATAACTCTATTTGGATTAAATGAGAATCCTAACCCTAGAAACCAGCCGTGGTATTATGACACGGTCGTGGTGAGTCCTTTGTGGCACGACCGTGCAAGGTAGCATGGCCGTGGTATCACATATATAATTTGAGAAGAACCTGTATGGTGTTGTTATGATACAATATGCATGTTATTAGTAAATATTGATCATGCAAGTTTTCATAAAGAGGTGATCATATCCAGGTAAGGATTATGATATCTTATGTATTGAAATTACTTTACATGCTTCAAGTATAATGATATGCTATGATACCTAGTGAATGGTAAATTATGAGTTCAAGTACCTAGATTCTATAATCATGATGATAAATTTAGAAAGGTACTTGATAAGTTGAGGAATTGAGACCCTAACACTTTGTGAGAAAAAGTATGGCTACAGGCCATGAATCCCCAATAATAATGTCAGACATTAGATATATGATCTAAGTCTGAAGAGAGTTAGTGTTGTAATAATGGTTTTATAGTAAATAAATGACATACATGTTCTTCTATTTCTTAGAAGATAAATGACATATGGGTTTATCAAATCATTTCTATATTGCTTTAATAGGAAGAATGGTTTAATCGGTTAAACATTGTTTTAACTACTCCCAGACAAATATAACTTCTTTGTGTACATTTATTCTCTTAAGATGCAATAATTATGTTTCTGGCGAAGAGTTATAACTCTCGTTGGGACAATTTTATAATTTTCTCACCCCATGGGAAACATATTTTTAGGTGGATGTGGGCGAGGAGGAAGAAATCCTTCAATATGTGAAGGGCAACATCAACAGTACCAGGGACAACAGTGAAGTTTTAGGTGGAGAATTGGTTGTTATGCCACGTATAGATGTAGTTAGAGTCCTATGTGTCGTCTCTATACTCTCAGGTCCTTGGAGTAATAGTTAGTGCTTTCGAGTTTATGGTCCAGTACCTCGAGATTTCTGTATCTTGCCCTATATAGTTAACATGGTAGTTGATGATTGTAATCTCAAGATACGACCTTACAGAGATGTACTGATGGATCAGTTTGTAAATAACTTATCATGGTACTTTATGAAAAAACTTTACCATTTAAAGATCTCTTCACAAAAAGATTTAATTTTTAGTGATTTTTGGTAATCTGCTGCTTAGTGAACGCTTCCGCAGTAGTTAATCTTGTTTTCTCGAGATAGACGTTACAATTTATAGGGCAATTTGGATTATGTTCACCGATCCATACTTCCACACTCCTACAATTAGTACCTATCGAGCCGTGTAGGTCCCCTGGAAGCCAACTTGGTAGTCGAGGAGGTGGAGGCCGAGATGTAGCGGGTCTCGTCTTTTTTACCTATATATATAATTTCATATCAGTTGACTCATATATATACACACTAACAAATTAAAGTAATGAAAAATTATCATACAATATCAGTATAGAGGACATCTGCTTCGGGCCATAGTATCACTCCACCTACTGCCTCACCAAGTGTTTCAACATTTGGGTGTGCATGAGGCAGTGCAAGAATCATCCAGCCAGGGAGTACATGTATCGGGCTCACACGTACCATGCCATCTGGTACTGGACTCCCATGAAACATGCACCCTTTAAGGGGTGGGTAAGCCGATGCCTCTGCAACGAGATATCCTTCACTTTTTAGTCGACATGGCTTCAACCCCTATAAATTTACATAAAGAATGTTATATGCATATATACACAAACATATCATCTTGAACAGACTAGCTATTATATATGCCATAAAAATACTTATAGAGGACATTCTAGGTTGTGGGTCTATAGGATTACTCCCAACCTCTATAGTACGAGCAGTAGGAGAAGAGAGGTCTGCCACAGGTACTGTCTGAGTGGCAGTCTGAGATGCCTGCCACTTGTTAATTGCTTCATGGAGTCTTTTATCAAGTACTTCCTCGACTCTCCTATCAATTAAGGAATCTACCTATACATGGATAAAAGAAATGCTAGTTTCTGATTATTAAATTCCCTTTCACAATAACGTTCTAAAATAGGAATAAGTTACCTCAGCTTGTGAAAGTTCTGCTTTTGGGACATGTTTTCACTGGGCTGGCCCAAAGAACGCTTTGATGTCCACACCAGCGCCTGCACCCCTTACACGTCCAGGATGCTCTAGGTTACCTAGAGCAACTATGAGTTCATTCCTTGTGCCCTGAGGGATGAACTTGCCTTCCTTCCTCTGCTCGTGCATCTCCCGCTAATCACCATCAACAAAAATTCGTAAGTAAACATAACAATAATCAATATCGATAGATTGCTCTAAGAGTTCATTTGGTTCATTTGAGGACAAAATTCCTATAAGAGGGGAAGGATGTTACAACCCCGATTTTGAGTTCATTTGGTGAGAAATGAAATTTCTTATATTAAAGATATTTGAAAAAATAATGAAATAATTTGCTTCAAATAAATGGATTTCCTTTCACAATAGCCTTGATTGATTGTGTTGTGGGCTTTATTGGCTATTGGGCCCAAATAATAATGAAATTCAATTAGTAAATGGATAATTGAATTTTTAAGAAAAGAAATATGTAGAAACCTCTAGAAGGAAAATCCAAAGAGGATTTCGTGCCTCTTGGGTTCCTTGGATACCAAGGAGTCCAAGGTTGCAAAAAGAAAGCAATGAGAAAAGAAAAGGTTAACTAAGTATTTCTTTATTAAGAAATAAATTGAAAATAATGGTAATATGTGGAAAGCAAGTAAAAAGAGAAATAAATGAGTTATCCTTTGTGGGATTTCGTATCCCAAGGATCCCTAATGATAAAAGGAATATCAATGATGAAAAATTAAAGAGAAATAAAGAGAAATCCGAAAAAGGAAATATTTCCAATAAGAACTCAACATGATAATGTGAAATAATGCGTTTAAATGCATCTAGAAGGATAATGAGTACCCTTCAAGAGAAATTACGAAATCTTTGAATCCCTTTGGTTCCAAGGAACCCCAATGGAGAAAAAGAAAAAGGAAATACCAATAATTGCAAAATAAAAGAATAATGTGATACATTAGTAATGAATGTTGAGATATTGATAAAAAGGGAGTAATTGCTATTAAAAGAGAATAGAAATTTGTGGCCAATGATTAAAAAGGGAAAGTACAAAGAAAAGGAGAGAGGAATTTAGAATACCCATATAATATAAAAAAAACAAAAGAGTGAGAGAAGAATACTTCTCATAGAAGGAAAATTGATTCCTTTTTGAAAAGGGCTCTTTGAGTTGAGTATAAACCTACCTACGGCTTCGTTTCCACCCCTATATAAGGGATATAGCCTTGGTTTGAAGGGAGGAAAGAACCCCACGTCCTCCTACTTTCTTCTTCTCCGTTCTCGTGCAAACCATAACCAAGAGGGTATAACACTATCCTAGGACAACGAGGAGTTTTGGTTGTGGTCCGGATGGAGGAAGGGATCTCCCATGAACATCCGAGTAGGGCCGGCTACCTTTCTCGCTCCCTCATCTACGCGCAACCCTGATCGAAGACCTGCAGATCTGCAGTAATACGTAGCAGCCATCGCGGGCTTGGCTTGCTCGGGTATGTCCATCTGGGCCATGGCCAGGTGGTCCTCTATGTGGGAGAGGGAGCTGCGGAGCTAGGGCAGTGAGTTTCGACGTCTTTTGTGGTCCAGGGAGGAGCAACTAGCCCCGCGCAGGTGTGAAAGTGGCGGCCAAGTAGGGCATCTCGAGCTTGAAGATGACCCCCCGACCATTGGACGGTTATGCCCCTCTGTGGGCTGAAGCGTGGGCTGACTTAACCAGGGGTAGCGCGGTAATTTGGTTATATTTTCCCAAATCGTTGCTTTGCATGGAGTTGGCTACGTGGCATCTCCATATTGGTCCAAGTAAGTTGATTTTACAAAAATCATATCTCCTAATTCGTAGCTCGGATGACAAAAGTTTATATATGATTTTTGATCAGAAGAACATGAGGAATCCAATAAAAATAGTTTTATAGACTGAATCTGATCATAGTTTGAAGTGTAGTGTAAATCATCATCTTTAATGAATTAAAGATTAAGAAACCCTAATCTGATATGATTAATGTGTTTAATAGGGTTTAATGGATCATAAGAGTTGATATTAACCTATTAAACGTAAAAAGGTACATTAAGATCAAAAAGGATGATCTTTGTACGTAATTAGTTTAATTTGAAGATTATGTACATAAATATGATTAAAAATTGAAAAGTACATAAAGCTATCATCTTTAATGATTTAATTAATGAAAAACCCTTAGATTTGATGATAGATGGTTTTAATGTTGTTTAATGGATAATTTAAGCCAATATTAACCTGTTGTTGATAAATGGGGAAATAGGATCTAAAAAGATGATCTTTTTATATAATTCGCTTAAGTTAGGGTTTTGTGCATGAATATGCATTAATGAGCTTGAAAACCCTAATTTAGGCGAATATGACATTTAAATGTTTTAATTGTTTAAATCTATGAATAAATAGGGATATGATGATCCTAAGTTAATTGGGGGTATAAAAGACTATTAAATGAATGGTTTGAGCAATTAGGGTTTATATGAGTGGAAAAGAGTATTTTAGGGTTTTTTAACCTAAAAGAGATAAAATTCGAGAAAGTAATCTAAGAAACCCTAATGAAACCCTAAAATGGACACAAAACCCTAGAAAGAAAATCCAAGTAAATAGAGTAGATTCTTGATGAAGTGTGTAACAGTAGAGTACATTTTCTTTTCAGGAACTATGTGATGATTGAATTACTTGCTTGGATCTGTTGATTGACTTGATTATATACACATGAAGTATATGTTGAATAATATGCATGACTCACCAAATCAGGTATGTGGTTACGATTATGAATAACCACTTTAGTTTCCCGATGGATTCTCGGATGTTTAATCGCATTGAATGCAACTAAACTGTTGGATGTTTATTTATTTCATGCAGCTATAAAGTGACTATGATTATCACTATAAATGTGCATGTATAACTAGCTAGATCCGGGTCCACCTCTGTTACTTTGAAAAGGCTAAGAAAGGGGTAATCCCAGAGCAATGTCTAGGTTACCGTGAGTTAGAAACTGGGCTACCTACGTGTAGTGACATGAGACTCCTTAGCATACCCCGAGTTAAGGAGTGGTCTACTTACGAGTAGTGCCATGTGACTCAACCCTAGAAACCGGTTCACTTATAGGTGGATCATGAGGGGTTTAATGGGGACAACACAGAGGATAGGGTACTCTTGGATTGCAGAGTTATATCTAAAACGTAATCTTGGTTGTTAAATGATTAATTGAATGATTACATTGTTATCATAGTTGCATGTTTATTGTTTCCCCCACATACCAGCTTCGACTAACCGACGTTTTGTTTGTCGGCGTTTTAGGTACAAGCCAAAAGGACAAACAGTAAATTATCATATTGTGAAATACATGAAGTAAAATACAAGGAGGATTAGTTAGAGTAGAATCCTTAAGTGGATAGAAGTTTAGAGATCCAAGTTTTCAAAAAGGTATGCAAAATTTTATTTTCTTACAGCTTTCAGTATAGTATGTTAAAATTTGATAATTATTCTTGGTTAATTGCCAAACCTTTGATCTAGAAGTCATGGGTGTGGCTTCGACCTCTCGGTCTCCCTTAATTGGGGGTTATCGGGAGGTGGGGTCATAACATTTGGTATCAGAGTTGATTTTTACCATTTTTGCAACCGCCTCAGCAGTTGTGGGCTTTGGTATCTCTCCCTTCTTGTTTTGACTCCCAGCTATCCACATAGCATGGCGAGGCAGAGGTGCGGGAGCAGTAGTAGAGGACTCTGCAGTCTCCTGAGTAGCAGTAGGCTAAGTAGACTCAGCCTGTAGTCTTTGGCGAACGCCTGCATATCCTCTTGGACCCATTGTGTGGTCGTGCACATTCAGTGAACGCCTTGCTCGTTGAGCATCGCTGATAGCCTAGTTAGTTAGCACATTGATTTAGTTAGTAACACTAAAGGTTAATCTTGAATAGGTGAATACATAAAAATCTATATTAATTAAATTGGGAGTGGCGCTTAATACCTTGAATTCATCTGTTTTTCTTTGGGTAACAAACTCCTCCCAGTCTTTGGGGTCCGAGTAGTTCCATTGCTATGTGGCTTCCTTCTTCCTATATTTATTTTTAAAAGAGAATGCAAACAAAAATTATTAGTGTAGAGTTAGTGAAATATTGATCAATGTCTAGAATTAGAATCAATCAAGAACCTATTCTCAGCATCGCGTATGTAATCTCGGGTGAGATTGGTCCTATAGTTCCTTAGGACCCTCCCACAACGTTGCATCTGACATTTACGATGCATCTTTTCATCCAGATCAAATATGCTCTGCAAATTAAATATAATTGCTACTAACTAGTATCCTAAAAATTAGTAATCTACACAAATAGAATTACAAATAATAATAACTCACACATAGTTCCTTCCATATGTGGTCTTTCTTCCCCTTAGGAACTTTATGCCATGATTCTAGGATAGGACTGTAATGGCTACGAGTAAGAACCCCAAGATATGAAGCAAATGAGTTGCGGTTCACTCCATATGGATTTCTTGCCTGATCGAAATCCACAACCAATTTGGGTCCATTGCCCCTTTGATGTATTAACTTGTTCATCATTGTGATGCCCCTCACTTTCTCAATTTTCTTTTGTTGCTCATCAAGTGATGTAACAACTTTAGGGGGTACATCAAAAGCCTAAAATTTGATAAAAAAACACACTTACATGATATAATTATAAATGAACATATAGATAGAAACCGCAGGGATATATTATAATTAAAATTAACTAACATTGTCAGGCGGCACAATCACGTCCTCACCCTCACGGTGATCATTAGCACAGTCATCATGGGAATGCTTAGCCATCTGAAAGTTCACATTCACATTATATATTTCACATTGTAAAGTACACATTCACATTGTAAAGTAATTCACATTGTAAAGTTCACATTCACATTGTAAAGTAATTCACATTGTAAAGTTCACATTCAGAAAAATAAAACATAATAAAAATATAAACATCCATGCCTCTAATATTGTGATCTTTTATCAATTAACAATCCTTCATTATGATCCCCAGCTTCAATGTTTGGTGGTGTTGGCAACCCAACTGAGAATGGACTGGAGTCATCATACTTATCATAGTACTCTTCTTCATCTATAGGATCTTCAATGAACTGTCTTTTACCATGAAGAACAACTGACAATTTATCATTTGCAGGATCATCGATATAAATTACTTGTTTCTCCTGTGATGCCAATATGAATGGTTCACCCTTCTTGCCAATCTTTTCAAAGTTCACTAACGTGAAACCCAATTCATCCACTATAACTCCTTTATTGTTGTCAACCCAATTACATTTAAAGAGCAGAATTCTAAAATCAACATAGTCAAACTCCCATATGTCTTCAATGACACCGTAATATGACATTTTAGCTTCACGTTGACTTTTATCCTTTGCACTTGCAAAAAACAATGAAGATGCTTGAAGGGTGACCCCGCTGTTTTGGACAACACTCTTATCATCTTGACGCTTTGTGTAATATGAGAAACCATTTATGTCAAACCCTTCATAATACATAACATTCAGTTTTGGTTTAAAGGTGAGGCATTTGATGGTTTTAGTAAGATTATCTGGTGTTCGAGATAGTTGATGTAAGACTTTATCTTCAAACCACTTAATAAATGTCTTGTTATGCTCTCTAGCAAGCCACATTGAATTGGATCGAGGATATTGTCTCTTGATGAAATTGGTATGTTCCTCGATATAAACACTCACTTCATCGATGTTGTGTAAAATATACAAGTGACCTTGCTCCAACTGCTCACGGTTGATTACTTTCACCCATGATCCCAAAACTCCTTTGCCAAAATGCTCCTCAATATTCTTGTCCCACTCAGAAAGTCATTGCAAAAATCCATAACCTCTCTCGCCACATAACCCTCAATAATACTCCTTTCAGGCCGATAACGGTTTCAAACATCACCATTAAAAATGCTCATGTATCATTCAAAGGGATACATCCAATGCAAGAAAACTAGTCCCAACATTTTCACTTCCCTAGTCAAGTGGACAACAAGATGTACCATGATATCAAAGAACGGCAGACAAAAATACATCTCAAGCTGACATAGGGTAACAACCACTTCTCTTTGTAAATTATCGAGAGTATCAGGGTCAATAACTTTGCTGCACATACTGGTGAAAAAGAAACAAAGTCTGGTGATTGCAAACCTTCCATGCTTCAGCAATATAGATCTAATTGCCACATGCAATATTTGTTGCATTAGAGTGTGACAATCATGAGATTTAAGACCTATCAACTTCAGATCTTTCATTGATACCAATGTACAGATGTTGGATGAGTAACCATGTGGCACCTTAACATTTACCAAGCATTCACAAAATGCTTTCTTCTCCTTTCTAGACAACGTGTAACAAGCGGGAGGTAAGTATGTTCTCCGATCGCTACTAACTACTTCTATTAATTCTGTCCTTATTCCCATTTCATGTAGGTCAATTCTGGATTTTATCCCATCTTTATTCTTACCTGGTATATTCAACAGAGTACCGATGACGCTATCACGTACATTTTTCTGAACGTGCATGACATCGATACAATGCCTGACTGTCAAAGAACTCCAATAAGGAAGATCCTAAAATATTGACTTCTTCTTGAATAAAGACTTGTCACTCCTTGTGGCCATCGTACATTGTGATCTCTTACCAAATTCATTGGTGATGTCTTTCACTCTTTCATAAACATCCTCCCCTGATATAGGTTTAGGTGCACTACATTCCTCATTCCGTCCATTGAATGCCTTGCGCAACCTACGATACAGATGAAATTTTGGAAGAAACCATCAATGAGAAAGCACTACAGTCTTGCCGCCATGTTTTAGTCGTATTGAATCAGTGTTCTCTTCACATATAGGGCACACTTTAGATCCTTTGAAACTATATCCAGACAAATTTCCATATGCTGGAAAGTCATTCACAGTGCAAAACAACATAGCGTGCAAACAAAATGTCTCTCTTCGTGAAGCATCATAGGTCATCACACCTTCACCCCAGAGCTTCTTCAACTCATCAATCATAGGTTCAAGATAAACATCGATATCATTTCCAGGTTGTTTAGGGCCCGATATCAAAGACGACAGCATAACATACTTATTTTTCATACACAACCAGGGAGGAAGATTGTATATAACAAACATAACTGGCCAAGTGCTATGTTGGCTGCTCAATGTCCCGTACAGATTCATCCCATCTGTACAAAGCCCAAGTCTTATATTCCTGTTCTCTTCACCGAATTCAGGGTACAATCAATCAATCTTCTTCAACTGTGGGGAATCAGGCGCATGTCGTAGGACCCCATCATTATTTTTCTTAACATCTACATGCCACCTCAAATTCTTTGCATCTATAGGATTGGCAAATAAACGTTGAAACCGTGGTATTATAGGTAGATACCACATCACCTTGGTGGGAAAACCAGTTTTGGACTCCCCCGAAGTCGTCAATTTATACCTTGACACACCAAATTTCAGACAATCTTTCAAATCCACATAGTCCTTTTCAAATAATATACAATCATTCTTGCATGTGTGTATCTTCTTGGCCTCCATTCCCATTGGGAACAACAATTTTTTTAACCAGTATGTTGAGATCGGCATCTAATTTCCTTCAGGAAGAATTTCTTTCAACAAAGACAACAATGACGTGAAGCTTTTGTCGCTCCATCGATTGTTAGCTTTCAGTTTATACAATCTCAACACAGCGCTAAGCTTCATAAACTTACAACCCTATATAACGGTATCTCAGCATCATGCACAATGTTTCTAAACATGGGAGGTGGATCAATTTTGGTGTGCTCTACCCCACAACTATCCAGCATCGCATCAACGATGTCTACTGGAACTGATTCGTTCACATCTACGTCATTGAAGGCAATTTCTTCTTCCACACAAGCACTGCTATCGACATCCACTGGTTTCGGGTTTGAAATCTGTCCATGCCAGTGCCATTCTGTATAGCCTTGTACAATCCCGTTGCACATGACATGCCTTCTGTTTTCGTCACTAGTATTGACTTTCAAGTTGTTACCGCAATGCCTACATGGACAGTAGAACCTATCTCCAGGTTGTTTCCTATGTTCCTCGGCAAATCTAATAAACTGATCAAGACCAGAAATAAACTCTGGGGTGCAGCGATTGCGAATGGACATTCATGTTCTATCCATTCTATGATCAAAGAGACAATAAGTATATATTACAACAAGATTAGGGTCTAGGGTAAATAGATTAGAGTTTATGGTTAAAACTTTAGATTTTATACATGTGATGTCATTCTTATATATAATAAACGTGTACCACCTATCCCATTCTTGAACACCTAATTTCACTAGTAAGTGTATAATGTGTATTGGGTTTTCAAGAAAATTTCGGTAGCATTTCCCCGTTGTTCTCCAAGTACATATGTACTTAGAGAACAAATGGGGAAATGCTATCGGAATTTTCTAGAAAACCAAATACACATTATACACTTACATCCTAAGTGAGATTAGGTGTTCAAGAACAGTCCCAAACTGGGGACTATCCAAGATTTACTCCTAATGAGTAAATCTTGGATGGGTTTCTAGGCCAACATAATATAACACCAGTCCCTGGTTCACAACCTCATTCAACACACAATTTTCTTATAAAAACACTTATGGACAGCCATAACAACATATCAATGCTTCCTAAATTAATCAACATATTATTTTATAACACAAATCGTGGTGGGTATAACATAGAAAAAAAACTCAACATGTCACAACATAAACATGTCCTTAACCTGATATACAGATATTTGTAACCAAACTCATTAGGAAGAGAGACCATGAAACACCATGCATTGATTTGAAATATAGATTCATACATTCTTCTTTGAAAGAGATTATTTATAATGTAAATATAGATTCATACATTCTTCTTTGAAAGAGATTACTTATAATGTAAATTGTCTCATCTTTGAACTAAAATCTAAAGCATGAAAGGTAGAAAAGCAACAAAAAGATCTCATGTTTCAGCATTAAAAGAGTAAAGAGCAGAAAACTTTCAACATTTATATGTCATGTCCCCTAATACCCACTTCATCTACCTGGGATCCATACCTAGTTCACTCTGTCACACCATAAAATGTTACTTTCTAGGGATACAAACCGCAGGCAAGAAGATATGCTAATTATGTTCCTCCAATCATTGTGGAAGATAAGCTTGCATTTTAGTAGGTAAGACTTTCGGGATCACTCTAATTGAGGAAGACAAGTCCCTAAGAAGGGACTGAATCTATCGGTTCCACGCTGTTGTTTTGTAACGAGACGAATCAAAAATCAAACAAAGCAAACAGCAGTAGTAGGGTGAAGGTTCCAAAGTAACCTGTTCCTCACCTTTGGACAAGCAAAATCTAGGCGGACAAGCTCCTCTCCACCTTGGAAAAGTTGAAAATCCTTCACAAGTCAAGTGGCTCAACCCAAGTTGCCTCTTGTACCTTGACTAGCTGTCGGCACCGCAACTACTGGTGAGTGGTAATGGCGCCGAGGTGGGCGGCGAGCAGAGAGGGCGGGCGAGCAGAGAGGGCGGCGAGCAGAGAGGTATCGCGCGCAGCTACTGGTGGTGCCGAGGTGGGCGACGAATAGAGAGGGCGGGCGATCGAGCTAGGGTGGCGGCCGGCCTAGAGCGCATCGGTTGGAGGACCAACAAACGGCGGTAGTGGAGGCGAGCGGCGGCACAGGAGCGGTGAGCAGAGGAATCGTCGCCGGAGCTTAAACCCTCAAAATCAAGATGAATGAAACAAAGAAAGGGGAAGAGTCGGGCTCGCACGGGTGCTATTAAATTAACATTAGGTGTCGGTTATTAAATAAAGCCGACACATAAAACTAAAGGTGTCGGTTCTACAGAAACACCGACACTTATTCTCAATGATAGTCATCGATTTTAACTAGAAAAAAACCGACGTCTATCTACATATGTCGATTAAAAAAATTGTTCTCGATTAATGATCATAGTCATCGGTTTATATAAAAAACCGACGCTCAAAGGGTGTGAAAAATTTCCCGTGGACAGTGCGGGAAAACCCATAAGCGTCGGTCACTGTTGTAAAATTGACGAACAAAATGTGCCCAATTTTTGTCTCGCGAATAACCTTTAGTCATCGGTTTATTAGTTAATAACCGACTCCATATGTTAAATTTTGGAGGTAATTTTTTTCACTGGAAATTTCGGATTTGACGGTTAATTTTAGGCGTCTGTTTGTTATTAAGGAACCGACACTGAATAAAAGAGATATCTGTGTCTGGTCGCCCTTCACAGATTGATGTCGGTTTATTTTATAAATCGACGCTCTATTGTTTAGGTGTCGGTGTATTTATACAACCGACGCCTTTAAAAGTGACGTTATAAGCCATTTTTGTAGTAGGTAGTCATAGGCAGTATTTGGGCAGTGATAAGTGGGTGAGTTGGTGGTTGGGACCGAGAAAGAGGATATGCGATGATTGGTCACGGGAGTTAAGATGATGTGTGAGAAATGGGCGTAGTGGTGAATGACTGGTCGTTGGAAAAAAAATTAATTAGACAGATAAATACAGAAAAAGGAAGAAAAAATTGGGTTGTTTGTTGCAGTTATGATGATGCGAGAATTTTGGGCTTTGGGTGAATTGTGAACGTAGAAAAAATAGGTAGTTGAAAGGATAGAGAAAAAATTATGCAACCATGTATAACGGAAAGAAAGGAGAGAGAGTTTTGAATCTTATGGGAGTTACATAAAAAAGTGGAGATGCGGGATCAGTTGTGGTTTGGAGAAAAGTATAAACAACAATACAATAATTATAACATAAATAATAAAAGAAAAGAAAATGTGTAGTCTTGATCATAACTACCACATCTTAAATGATAGATGATCGTGGTTGTGTCTTGTAACCACTAATACATGACAGAGAAAAATTAATTAGAAATGAAAATGTGAAAAAAAAGAATCAAAGAATGAGTTAACAGAAAGTTGAGAGACCGTAAGTAGGGACACTCTTTTAGTTAAAGGGAGAGAAATTAGTAAGGGAATAAAAGGGAGGGAATCATGACGATTTTTAGAAAAACCGTTTTCAAGAAGAAGAACGTCTTGATTGCGATGAGGAGAGGAAAAGAGAATAAACGATATAAGAGTTACATGAAGAGGGAAATGTGGAGAGTGGGTGATGGATCATGGGACTTGTCACTTTGGGGTGAAGGAGGAAACAACCTTGAAAAAAGGAGAGAAGAGAGAGAAATAAGGAGAGACCATTATTTTAAAAATAGTGTATTCTGATTGGTTGGTGGCACAGTTGTAATTAGAACAAAGTATTCACTCTTTTTTATAGTAGTATAGATTATTGATCCCGACAATGTAAAACTATACAAATAAAGAAATGTTATGTTGGCGTGCCCGAGGTGGGACACGCGCGTAATGCAGGCAGCAAAGCAATTTTTTGCTTAGGCCCGACCGGGCCCTGTTTTGCTTTTTTTTGCCACATGACATTGTTGCACATAAAAGAACACAAAAATGAAAAATAAGAATTACTTTTGATCCATGATGAATTTTTCGACGAAATAAAAACCATTGCACTCGTTACCAAAAATCCAATCTAACAATACTAATATTATTATACTTTGAAAAAAATGATATTCATATCTTTTTTACAAATATTGGGAACATTATGTTAAGATGTGTGCTAATTTATTATTTATGCACACCATCTAAAAAATAGGCATACTCAATCAAAAATGGGCACATTGAGGGTGATATTGTGCACATTCAATTAATTTGCATGCATTGACGTACTAGTTGGCGCATTCAATCAAAAGTTAGTGTATTCAGTCAAAAGCGGGCGCATTCAGGGTGATAGTGTTTACATTCAATTAATTTGGATGCATTTAGGTACTAATGAGATCATTCAATCAAAAGTGGACACATTCAATCAAAAGTAGGCGCATTCAAAGTGATAGTGTGCACATTCAATTAATTTGGGTGCATTGAGGCACTAGTGGACACATTCAATCAAAAGTGGGCGCATTCAGGGTGATAGTGTACACATTCAATTAATTTGGGTGTATTGAGATACTAGTGGGCACATTCAATCAAAAGTGGACACATTCAATCAAAAGTAGGTGCATATAGGGTGATAGTGTGCACATTCAATTAATTTGGGTGCATTGAGGTACTAGTGGACACATTTAATCAAAAGTGGGCACATTCAGGGTGATAGTGCACACATTCAATTAACTTGGGCGCGTTGAGACACTAGTGGGCGCATTCAATCAAAAGTGGGTGCATTTAGGGTGATAATGTACACATTCAATTAATTTAGGAGTATTGATACAATAGTGGGCACATTCAATCAAAAGTGGGTGCAATCAGGAATTACTAGGAACATTTAATCAAAAGTAGGCACATTCAGGGCAATAGTGTGCACATTCAATTAATATTGGATGCATTGAGGTACTAGTGGGTGCATTCAATCAAAAGTGGGCACATTTAGGGTGTTACTAGGCACATTCAATCAAAAGTGTTGTATTCAGGGTGGTAGTGTGCACATGCAATTATTTTGGATGCATTGATGTACTAGTGGGTGCATTCAATCAAAAGTTGGTGCATTCAGGGCGATAATGAGAACATTCAATTCATATTGGGCACATTGAGACACTAGTGGGCACATTCAATCAAAAGAGGGTGTATTGAGGGCATTACTAGGCACATTCAATCAAATGTGGGTGCATTCAGGGTGATAATGTGCACATTCTTAATATTGGGTGCATTGGAGGCACTAGTAGGTGCATTCAATTAAAATTGGATGCATTGAGGATATTGCTAGGTGCATTCAATCAAAAGTGTATGCATTCAGGGTGATAATGTGTGCATTCAATTAATATTAGGTGCATTTAGGGCACTAGTAGGTGTATTCAATCAAAAGTGAGCGTATTGAGGGCATTACTAGGCACATTCAGTACTACAGAAATGGCTTATAACATCACTTTTAAATGTGTCAGTTGTATATAAAAGACGACACCTTAAATATACAACGTCAGTTAAATAAAAAAACCGACATCTATCTATGAAGGGCGACTAGACACGTGTATCTATTTTATTTAGCGTCGGTTCCTTAACTAGCAACTGACGCCTAAAAGTAACTGCCAAATCCAATTTTTCCAGCAAAAAAAAATTACCTCCAAAATTTCACATACAACGTCGGTTGTTAACAAATAAACTGACGCCTAAAGGACAGAAATTGACCAATTTTTATCATCAGTTGTCTTACAATAACCAACGTCGTTGTATTTTCACGCGCTTAACCGCAAAAATTTTCACCTCCCTTTGGCGTCGGTTTTTATATGGAAACTGACGAATATGGTCTTAGTTTGAGAACATTTATTTTTGTCAGCATATAAAAGATAGATGTTGATTTTTCTAGTTAGAACTGATGACTATAAATGAACAATGGTGTCGGTGTTTTGTTGGTAACCGACGCCTATAATTTTTAGCGTTGGTTGTTTGTAATAACCGACGCTTATTGTTGACTTAATAGCACCTGTGCGAGCCTGGCTCTTCCCCTTTCTCTATTTCATTATCGATTTCGCCGCTCTAGGGTCTCGCGATTCCACCGTCGGTTCCCCTCCTTTGCTTCATGCATGCCGTCACCGCTCCCCTACTCCTTGTGCACTGCTCCCCTTCTCCTTCCGGTCGCCGCTGATCTGGTCCCCTGGTCACCGCTCCCCTGGTTGCCACCGCCGCTTCAGATGACCGTCACCTACCTCCAACCCAACCTGGTCGCCGCCTGCTTCACTGCTTGTTGCTCCTGGTCTCGCCGACAAGGAAACTCCCTACAACATTTAAGCTCTTCACAGGTACAATCACCTACCTCCAACCCAACCTCTTCTTCTTCCTCCACCTCTTCTTCTTCTTGCTCCCCTTTTACCAAAATGCATTGATAAAAGTAAGGCAGGAGCTGCATGTGGGTTGGACACGAAAAATATGGTTGTGCTAGCCAGCACGACCGTGTTGTCCACACATCTGTGCTTGCCAGCACAGCCACAGCCTCCGTGTCTAGCCCATAGGTCGTGCCTTGCTATTATCCATTTGGTAAGAAGGGATCAGGAAGAAGAAGATACATTTGCAATTGAATACTAATGCTTGACCTAATTCTCTAAATTTTGATGCATGTTGAATTAAGATATTAAAACCCTAATATACATATCGCCATAATCTTGAATTAACTATATTGCTGAAATATTGTGATAAATCTATATAAGATATTAAAACCCTAATATTAAATCTCTAATTTTGTAGTGATGTGTCAATGTGTCACCCTAACATCTACATGAATCCCTATTGTATGATGTAGATTGATGATAATGCATGAGCTAGTTTGAAATTTTGAAATCAATTAATTATGAATCTCTCCATCCCTAGGTCATACTAATTTATGTGTAATCTTTATCTTGATGATGAACATGCATGGACACTCAAAATGTTGAAATTAATGTTATAGAATGACAACACATTATTTATTTACCTATAAACCCATCCAAGTTTACTCTTTAGGAGTAAATCTTGGATAGTCCCTAGTTTGGGACTATTCTTGAACACCTAATCTCACTTAGGATGTAAGTGTATAATGTCTATTGGGTTTTCAAGAAAATTTCGGTAGAATTTCCCTATTTGTTCTCTAAGTACATATGTACTTGGAGAACAGCGGGGAAATGCTGCCGAAATTTTCTTTAAAACTCAATACACATTATACACTTACTAGTGAGATTAGATGTTCAAGAATGGGATAGGTGGTACACATTTATTTTATATAAGAATGATAGCACATGTATTTGTTGGTCCAGAAACTCGTCCAAGATTTACTCATTAGGAGTAAATCTTGGATAGTCCCCGACTTGGGACTGTTCTTGAACACCTAATCTCACTTAGGATGTTTTAACCATTAATTATATATAAGACCTTAAACCCTATAGTTTTAACCATGCATAAACTCTAATCTGTTAATTAACCCTAGACCCTAATCTTGTTGTAATATATACTTGTTTTCTCTTTGATCATAGAATGGATAGATCATGGATGTCATTCACAATCATTGCATCCTAGAGTTTATTTATGGTCTTGATCAGTTTATTAGATTTTCCGAGGAACATAGGAAACAACCTGGAGATTGGTTCTACTATCCATGTAGGCATTGCGGTAACAACTTGAAAGTCAACACTGGTGACGAAATCAAAAGTCATGTCATGTGCAATGGGATTATACAAGGCTATATAGAATGGCACTGGCATGGAGAGATTTCAAACCCAAAACCAATGGATGCCGATAGTAGTGCTTGTGTGGAAGAAGAAATTGCCTCCAATGATGTAGATGTGAACGAACCAATTCCAGTAGACATCATTGATGCGATGTTGGATAGTTGTGGGGTAGAGCACATCGATCCACCTCCCATGTTTAGAAATAGTGTGCATGATGCTAAGATACCGTTATACATAGGTTGTAAGTTTATGAAGCTTAGCGATGTGTTGAGATTATATAAACTGAAAGCTAACAATCGATGGAGCGACAAAAACTTCATGTCATTTTTGTCTTTGTTGAAAGAAATTCTTCCTGAAGGAAACGAGCTGCCAATCTCAACATACCGGGTAAAGAAATTATTGGGCCCAAGGGGAATGGAGGCCAAGAAGATACACGCATGCCCGAATGATTGTGTATTATTTCAAAAGGACTATGTGGATTTGAAAGATTGTCTAAAATGTGGTACGTCAAGGTATAAATTGATGACTTTGGGGGAGTCCAAAACTGGTTCTCCTGCCAAGGTGATGTGGTATCTTCCTATAATACCACGGTTTCAACACTTGTTTGCCAATCCTATAGATGTGAAGAATTTGAGGTGGCATGCAGATGTTAAGAAAAATAATGATGGGATCCTACGACATGCGTATGATTCACCACAGTGGAAGTAGATTGATTTATTGTACCCTGAATTCGGTGAAGAAGACATGAATCTAAGACTTGGGCTTTGTACAGATGGGATGAATCTATACGGGACATTGAGCATCCAACACAACACTTGGCCAGTTATGCTTGTTATATACAATCTTCCTCCCTGGTTGTGTATGAAAAATAAGTATGTTATGTTGTCGTCTTTGATATCGGGACCTAAACAACCTGGAAATGATATCGAAATTTATCTTGAACCTATGATTGATGACTTGAAGAAGCTCTGGGGTGAAGGTGTGATGACCTATGATGCTTCATGAAGAGAGACATTTCATTTGCACGCTATGTTGTTTTGCACTGTGTATGACATTCCAGCGTATGGGAATTTTTTTGGATATAGTGTCAAAGGATCTAAAGTGTGTCCTATATGTGAAGAGAACACTTATTCAATACGACTAAAATACGGTGGCAAGACTGTATATCTTGGTCATCGAAGGTTTCTTCCAAAATGTCATCTGTATCGTAGGTTGCGCAAAGAATTCAATGGACGGACTGAGGAACAGAGTGCACCTAAACCTATATCAGGGGAGGATATTTATGAAAGAGTAAAACACATCACCAATGAATTTAGTAAGAGATCAAAATGTACGATGTCCACATGGAGTGACAAGTCTTTATTCAAGAAGAAGTCAATATTTTGGGATCTTCTTTATTGGAGTTCTTTGACAGTCATGCATTGTATCGATGTCATGCACGTTGAGAAAAATGTATGTGATAGCGTCATCGGTACTTTGTTGAATATACCAGGTAAGAATAAAGATGGGATAAAATCCAGAATGGACCTACGTGAAATGGGAATAAGGACATAATTAACAAAAGTAGTTAGTAGCGATCGGAGAACATACTTACCTCCCGCTTGTTACACGTTGTCTAGAAAAGAGAAGAAAGCTTTTTATGAATTCTTGGTAAATGTTAAGGTGCCACAGGGTTACTCATCCAACGTTCGTACATTGGTATCAATGAAAGATCTGAAGTTGATAGGTCTTAAATCTCAAGATTGTCACACTCTAATGCAGTAAATACTGCCCGTGGCAATTCGATCTATATTGTCGAAGCATGTACATTTTGTAATCACCAGACTTTGTTTCTTTTTCAACAGTCTGTGTAGCAAAGTTATTGACCCTGATGCTCTCGATAAATCGCAAAGAGAAGTGGTTGTTACCCTATGTCAGCTTGAGATATATTTTCCTCCTTCGTTCTTTGATATCATGGTACATCTTGTTGTCCACTTGACTAGGGAAGTGAAAATGTTGGGACCAATTTTCTTGCATTGGATGTATTCCTTTGAACGATACATGAGCATTTTTAAAGGTGATGTTCGAAACTGTTATCGGCCCGAAAGGGAGTATTATTGAGGGTTATGTGGAGAGAGAGGTTATGGATTTTTTTAATGACTTTATGAGTGGTAATGACGCTCCTGTGAATGACAAGAATATTGAGGAGCATTTTGACAAAGGAATTTTGGGATCAAAGATGAAAGTAATCAGCCGTGAGCAGTTGGAGCAAGGTCACTTGTATATTTTACACAACATCAACGAAGTGAGTATTTATATCGAGGAACATACCAATTTCATCAAGAGACAATATCCTCGATCCAATTCAATATGGCTTGCTAGAGAGCATAACAAGACATTTATTAAGTGGTTTGAAGATAAAGTCATACAACAACTATCTCAAACACCAAATAATCATACTGAAACCATCAAATGCCTCGCCTTTAAACCAAAATTGAATGTTATGTCTTATAAAGGTTTTGACATAAATGGATTCTTGTATTACACAAAGTGTCAAGATGATAAGAGTGTCGTCCAAAATAGTGGGGTCACCCTTCAAGCGTCTTCATTGTTTTTTGCAAGTGCAAAGGATAAGAGTCCACGTGAAGCTAAAATGTCATATTACAGTGTCATTGAAGACATATGGGAGTTTGACTATGTAGATTTCAGAATTCCGCTCTTTAAATGTAATTGGGTTGACAACAACAAAGGAGTTATAGTGGATGAATTGGGCTTCACGTTAGTGAACTTTGAAAAGATTGGTGAGAAGGCTGAACCATTCATATTGGCATCACAGGTGAAACAAGTGTTTTATATCGATGATCCTGCAAATGATAAATGGTCGGTTGTTCTTCATAGTAAAATACAGTTCATTGAAGATCCTATAGATGAAGAAGAGTACTATGATAAGTATGATGACTCCAGTCCATTCTCAGTTGGGTTGCCAACACCACCAAACATTGAAGTTGGGGATCACGATGACATGTATGTTCGCGGAGATCACAATGAAGGATTGTTAATTGATAAAAGATCACATTATTAGGGGCATGAATGTTTATATTTTTTATATGTTTTATTTTTTTGATTGTGAACTTTACAATGTGAACTTTACAATGTGAATGTGGACTTTACAATGTGAATTACTTTACAATGTGAATGTGAACTTTACAATGTGAATTACTTTACAATGTGAATGTGTAAATTTACAATGTGAACTTTACAATGTGAAATTTATAATTTGAATATGAACTTTTAGATGGTTGAGCATTCCCATGATGACCGTGTTCATGATCACCGTGAGGGTGAGGACGTGCTTGCGCCACCTGACAATGTAAGTTTTAAGAATATATCCATGAGGTTTTTATCTATATGTTCATTTATAATTATATCATGTAAGTGTGTTTTTTTTTATCAAATTTTAGGTTGGTGATGTACCCACTACTACAGAAACGGCCTTTGGCGTCAGTCGTTTAACCCCATTTGGCGTCGGTTTCCGACCGACGCCTATGTGGGCGGCGCTAAAGGTCGAACACTTCGGCGTCAGTTTTTTACCCGACGCCTATTTGTCCTATTGGCGTCGGTTGTTTAGTAAATAACCGCCGCCAAAAGTGTTCGCGCCACAGAAAATGGCGTCATCTAGGGCACTTTGTGCGTCGGTTATTTACTACACAACCGACGCCTATATGGAATATAGCGTCGGTGTTTTAGTAGATAACCGACACATAAAGTGCCCTAGATGACGCCATTTTCTGTGGTGCGAACACTTTTGGCGTCGGTTATATACTAAACCACCGACGCCTGTACTTCAAGATGACACGGCCGTGCTTCCCTGCACGGCCGCGCTTCCCTGCACGGCCGTGTTAGTACTATAGGTGTCGGTTCTATATGAATAACTGACGCCATTTACACCACGGCCGTGCTATCCTGCACGGTCGGGTTGTTTGTACTATTAGGCGGAGGTTTTATCAAATAACTGACGCTGTATGTCTTTGCTGACGGTTTTCTATAAATAACCGACGCCTATTTTTTTTTTTTTCATATCAGTTTGCAGGCCTGCTGTGGCTGGTCAGCAGGATGAGAACCTGCAGTTCAGTTTTCTGAACTGCAGGTTTACGACATCCATTGATATCAGCCTACAAACAGGCCGCAAACCTGCAAAAGTCACAAGCAAAATTCTACACAAGTACATACATTCAGACATCAATTCAATTCTCACATTCACACATATAGAAACATTCAAATACATGTATTAACATTCAGAAATATTCATTTACATAGTATCATTCATTATCGCTATCAACATCCCAATTATATCTTACAGTTGCCACTGCTTGTATGGCTTTTTCCCATTCTTCTCTTACTTCATTTAATGCTTCCATCGTATATGGAGCATGTATATTTTTTAAGCGTTTACCTGTAGTGTTGTCAGTTTTAAACACCTGCAAAGAGAATGATGTATATATATAAGTAATAATATAAAAATAATATAAGATTGATATATTTCATACTAACTAATGAGACTATATATAATACCTCATGTATGGTATCGATGTCCAATGCGGCATATTTGATAATCATCTACATAAATCACATCACATAGTATGCGCATTCCCAGCCATTGTCTTGTGTAGCACACTATAAATTGAAACATACAAAATAATACAACTAAGCACAATTCACATCAATAATATATATATTCGAGTCGGGAACTTACTTGTACGTTCTGCCAATTTATTGGCTGGTTCTTTTTCCTTGGGACCGTTCCTCCAGCCTTTTTGAATGCATCTAAACCCCTACATGTTAATATAACACAATAAATTGCATAAGTAAATAGTAATGTAATAAAAGATGTTAACGTATATAAAAATGAAATATTTCTCACCAGAATAATGGCATTCTCATTACGTGTCCAATTTTAGTGTTCAATGTACTCCCCGCAGGATCTAGATAATAAACAGTGAATGTCCCGGGGATAATAACTAGTAACTCCCAATGTCTACCGCTAGAAGTAAGAAGTTAACAATTAATAACTCAAAATGCAAAATAAAAATGGAATTTTCTTAAGTCCAAATTATAAATAAAGTAAACTTACTTGACATTGAATGGAGCTATTATTATCGTCTTCTTTTGCTGACCAAAAATTGTAAAAGCATCTATAAAGTATTGTTGAACATTATCAGGGTCTTTAGCTACCAAACTAATCAATGATGGAATCAAAAATCCCACATGATCAAATGCAAATTGTTTGCAATGATCTTCGACTAAGTAGCTGCAAAACATATAGGCGTATGCATTAATATATAAGAAACCAGATCACCGGATCTTACACAAGGTATATGGATGTATAAACAAGATCTCACCTTATCCATGTCTCTATCATTAATGTATTCAGCCAATCATACATAAACAACTCAATAATATCTTGTATAAATAAAGAGCTATCGTATGATCGACCTGCATAATCTACATCTAAAGAAACTATTATAGGGCAATGTATATTATGTGCCCGTAGCCAACATGCCATTCCCCTACAAGCAGGACCTAACGGGTATGTTAGGTCAGTTGGAACCCAAGTTGGTAATGCGGGAAGTGGAGGTGGAGGCCTAGGTGCTCCTGGTGTCTTCTTTTTAACCTGTATATATAATTTCAGATCAGTTGACATCATATATACACATCAACAGTCTAAATCAATGTAAATTTATCTTACAATTTCAGTCGTGTAGACGACATCTGCTTTGGGCCACAATATGACCCCGCCTTCTGCCTCACCAAGTGTATCAATATCTGGGTGGGCATATGGCAACGCAACTTCCCTCCAATCGGGTAACACACGTAATGGGCCCACACGAACATAGCCCTGTGGAATTGGAGTCCCGTGAAACCTTTCCCCAGGAAGGGACGGGTAAGCTTGCGCCTCTGCAACAACATAGTCTTCTATTCTTAAGCGGCATGGCTTCAATGCCTACAAATTTACGTAAAGAATGTTATACATATATACATATAATCTTGAAAACATATCATCTTGAAAAGACTAGCTACAATGTCATAAATAATACTTACAGCAGACGCGCTAGGCGATGGGTCTCCAGGATTACTCGCAGTCTGTGCATCAGGAGAAGAGTGGGTCGCCATAGGTTGATTGGAAGCCTGAGATGCCTGCCACCGCAGCAATTCTTCCTTGACCTTCTCAGCAACTACATCGTTGACCTTCTTAGCAACTAAATCCTCAACTCTCTTATTCTCCTATACATGGATAAAAGAAACATTAGCTTCTTATTAATGAATTTCGTTTTGCAGTAACATTCTAAAAAAAGAATAGGTTACCTCTTCTTGAGAAAGTCCCGCTCTGGGTTTGCGCTGGGATGGCCCAAAGAATGCTTTGATGCCAACACCAGCGTCGGCACCTCTAACACGTCCAGGATGCTCTGGGTTACCCAGAGCAACTGTCAATTCATCCCTTGTGCCCTGAGGGATGAACGTGCCTTGTTTCCTCTGCTCGTGCAGCTCCCGCTAATCACCATAAACAGAAATTGGTAAGTTAACACCACAAATAATCAATATTCAAACGATTTCTCTAAGAGTGTTATTTTACCATTTTTGCAGCCGCCTCAGCAGTTACAGGCTTCTTTATTTCACCCTTCTTGTTTTTCCTGCCACCTATCCAGATATCATGGCGAGGCACGGGTGTGGCAGACTCCTGAGTAGGAGTAGACTCCTGAGTAGCCGCAGACTCTGCCTGTAGTTTTTGGCGAACGCTTGCATAGCCTTTTGGACCCATAGTGTGGTCATGCACATTCAGTGCACGCCTTGCTTTTTGTGCGTCACTGAGGGCCTAGTTAGTATGCACATTAATGATTTGGTTAGTAGCACTAAATGCTAATCTTGAATAGGTGAATACAATGTATATTAATTAAATTGGGAGTGACGCCTAATACCTTGAATTCTTCAGATTTTCTTGAAGCAACAAAATTGTCCCAATCTTCTTTGTCCAAGAAGTTCCATTGTTCAAGGGCTGACTTCTTCTTCTTATCACCCTCTTTTATGTATTCTCTGTTCAGATTTGTCCTATAATTCCTAAGCATCTTTCCAGCGCGTTGCATCACATTTTTACGATGCAACTTCTCATCCAATGCAAACAGATTCTGTAAAATAGAAATGTTATTAACTAGTATCCAAAATAGAATTGCAAATAATAGAATTTGTAATCTACAAAATAGAATTGCAAATAATAACTCACGCATAAATCCTTCCATATCAAGTCTTTTTTCCCTTGAGGAACTTTATGCCAATTGTCATACTTTACACCACAATGGCTCCGAGTGGTACACCCAAGATAGTTCACAAAATTATTGTGGTTCACTCCAATTGGATTTCCTCCATTATCAAACTCCACCACCAATTTGGATCCACTACCACTTAGCGCTAATAACTTCTTCAACAGAGTGATGCCCCTTTTCTTGTTAAGTGTTTGGTGTTGCGCATCAAGTTGCTCCAGTGCTTCAGTGGGTACAGGTGCATCAACCTAAAATTTGACAAAAATAAAACACACTAAATTAGCCCAATATAGAAATATAGGATATATGACATAACTAGAAGATAATGAATTTTATAGAAATACAGGATATGTTTTTAGAACTTACATTAGTATCCTCGCCATGCTCATCATGGACAGCATGCTCATCATGGACTTCATGCTCATCATGGACATCATGCTCATCATGGTCAGCCATCTAAAAATGTCATTAAAAAGGCAAACATTTAGCATTTCTATTAACTAGAAAAAGGCAAACATTTAGCATTTGTATTAACTAGAAAAAGGCAAACATTTAGCATTTGTATTAACTAGAAAAAGTCAAACATTTAGCATTTGTATAAACATACATGTCTCTAAAATTGTGATCTTTTATCAATTAACAATCCTTCATTGTGATCTCCGCGCACATATAAGTCATCATTAGCTTCAATATTTTGTGGAGTTGGCAACCCAACTGAGAATGGACTGGAGTCATCATACTTATCATAGTACTCTTCTTCATCTATAGGATCTTCAATGAACTGTCTTTTACCATGAAGAACAACCGACCATTTATCATTTGCAGGATCATCGATATAGAATATTTGTTTCGCCTGTGATGCCAATATGAATGGTTCACCCTTCTCGCCAATCTTTTCAAAGTTCACCAAAGTGAAACCCAATTCATCCACTATAACTCCTTTGGTGTTATCAACCCAATTACATTTAAAGAGAGGAATTTTGAAATCTATGTAGTCAAACTCCCAAATGTCCTCAATGACACTGTAATATGACATTTTAGCTTCACGTGGACTCTTATCCTTTGCACTTGCAAAGTACATAGTCGACGCTTGAAGAGTGACCCCACTATTTTGGACGACACTCTGATCATCTTGGCGCTTTGTGTAATATGTGAATCCATTAATTTCAAACCCTTCATAAGACATAACATTCGGTTTTGGTTTAAAGGCGAGGCATTTGATAGTTTCTGTAATATCATTTGGTGTTTGAGATAGTTGATGTAAGACTTTATCTTCAAACCACTTAGTAAAAGTCTTATTATGCTCTCTAGCAAGCCACATTGAACTTGCTCAAGGATGTTGTCTCTTTATGAAATTGGTATGTTCCTCGATATAAACACTCACTTCGTCCATATTGTGTAAAATATACAAGTGAGCTTGTTCCAACTGCTCACGGCTGATTACTTTCACCCGTGATCCCAAAATTCCTTTGCCCTCCTCAATATTCTTGTCATTATCAGGAGTGTCATTACCACTGAGAAAGTCATTGCAAAAATCCATAACCTCTCTCGCCACATAACCTTCAATAATACTCCCTTCAGGCCGATAACGGTTTCGAACATCACCTTTAAAAACGCTCATGTATCGTTCAAAGGGATACATCTAATGCAAGAAAACTGGTCCCAACATTTTCACTTCCCTAGTCAAGTGGACAACAAGATGTACCATGATATCAAAGAACGAAGGAGGGAAATACATCTCAAGCTGACATAGGGTAACAACCACTTCTCTTTGCAAATTATCGAGAGTATCAGGGTCAATAACTTTGCTGCATAGAGTGTTGAAAAAGAAACAAAGTCTGGTAATTGCAAACCTTACATGCTTCGGAAATATAGATCGAATTGCCACGGGCAATATTTGTTGCATTAGAGTGTGACAATCATGAGATTTAAGACCTATCAACTTCAGATCTTTCATTGATACCAATCTACGGATGTTGGATGAGTAACCATGTGGCACCTTAACATTTACCAAGCATTCACAAAAAGTTTTCTTCTCCTTTCTAGACAACGTGTAACAAGCGGGAGGTAAGTATGTTCTTTTATTACCCATTTCACGTAATTCTATTAATTCTGACCTTATTCCCATTTCACGTAGGTCCAGTCGGGATTTTATCCCATCTTTAGTCTTACCTGGTATATTTAATAGAGTACCAATGATGCTATCACAAACATTTTTCTCAACGTGCATTATATCGATACAATGCCTGACTGTCAAAGAACTCCAATAAGGAAGATCCCAAAATATTGACTTCTTCTTGAATGAAGAATTGTCACTCCGTGTGGCCATACTACATTGTGATTTCTTACCAAATTCATTGACAATGTCTTTTACTCTTTCATAAACAACATCCCCTGGTATAGGTTTAGGTGCACTCCGTTCATCATTCCATCCATTGAATGCTTTGCGCTTCCTACGATACGGATGGAATTTTGAAAGAAACCTTCGATGACCAAGATATACAGTCTTGCCGCCATGTTTTAGTCTTATTGAATCAGTGTTTTCTTCACATATAGGACACGCTTTAGCTCCTTTGACACTATATCCAGACAAATTCCCATATGCTGGAAAGTCATTAATAGTGCAAAACAACATAGCGTGCAAACGAAATGTCTCTCTTGCTGAAGCATCATAGGTCATCACACCTTCAGCCCAAAGTTTCTTTAAGTCATCAGTCAAAGGTTCAAGACAAACATCGATATCATTTCCAGGTTGTTTAGGGCCCGATATCAACAATGACAACATAACGTACTTATTTTTCATACACATCCAGGGAGGAAGATTGTATATAACAAGCATGACTGGCCAAGTGCTATGTTGGCTGTTCAATGTCCCGTACGGATTCATCCCATCTGTACAAAGCCCAAGTCTTAGATTCCTATCTTCTTCACCAAATTTAGGGTACAATAGATCAATCTTCTTCCACTGTGGGGAATCAGACGCATGTCGTAGGATCCCATCATTATTTTTCTTAACATCTGCATGCCACCTCAAATTCTTCGCATCTTTCGGATTTGCAAACAAGCGTTGAAACCGTGATATTATAGGTAGATACCACAACACCTTGGCAGGAGAACCAGTTTTGGACTCCCCCGAAGTCGTCAATTTATACCGTGACACACCACATTTTGGACAATCTTTCAAATCTACAAAGTCCTTTTGAAATAATACACAATCATTCGGGCATGCGTGTATCTTCTTGGCCTCCATTCCCATTGGGCACAACATTTTCTTTACCTGGTATGTTGAGATTGGAAGCTCGTTTCCTTCAGGAAGCATTTCTTTCAACAAAGTCAACAATGAAGTGAAGCTTTTGTCGCTCCATCTATTGTTAGCTTTCAACTTATACAATCTCAACACAGCTCTAAGCTTCGTAAACTTAGCAGAGCCTGTGTATAACGGTATCTCAGCATCATGCACAATGTTTGTTAAGATAGGAGGTGGATCGGTGTGCTCTACCCTACAACTATCCAGCATCGCATCAACGATGTCTGCTGGAACTGGTTCGTTCACATTTACGTCATCAGAGGCAATTTCTTCTTCCACCCAAGCACTGCTATCGACATCTACTGGTTTCGATTTTGAAATCTCTCCATGCCAGTGCCATTCTGTATAGCCTTGTACAATCCCGTTGCACATGACATGACTTTTGATTTCCTCACCAGTGTTGACTTTCAAGTTGTTACCGCAATGCCTACATGGACAGTAGAACCTATATGTAGGTTTTTTCCTATGTTCCTCGGCAAATCTAATAAACTGATCAAGACCAGATATAAACTCTGGGGTGCAACGATTACGAATGGACATCCATGATCTATCCATTCTATGATCAGAGAAAACAAGTATATATTAGGAAACAAGTATATATTAGGAAAAGATTAGGCAGCATTTCCCCGCTGTTCTCTAAGTACATATGTACTTAGAGAACAAATGGGGAAATGCCAACAAACACATGTTATGTCATTCTTATATATAATAAATGTGTACCACCTATCCCATCCTTGAACACCTAATCTCACTAGTAAGTGTATAATGTGTATTGGGTTTTCAAGAAAATTTCGGCAACATTTCCCCGCTGTTCTCTAAGTACATATGTACTTAGAGAACAAACGGGGAAATGCTACCAAAATTTTCTCGAAAACTCAATACACATTATACACTTACATCCTAAGTGAGATTAGGTGTTCAAGAACAGTCCCAAACCGGGGACTATCCAAGATTTACTCCTAATGAGTAAATCTTGGAAGGGTTTCTAGGCCAACAAACACAATAATAGATATCTACAATGAAGCCGGACTCCATACAAACAGTATATAATTTAGTGATTGTTCATTCTAATTTATATCAATGTACAAGTAATATAAAAAACAATGATTGTTCACATTCTAGGCCAACAAACACATGTGATGTCATTCTTATATATAATAAATGTGTACCACCTATCCCATCCTTGAACACCTAATCTCACTAGTAAGTGTATAATGTGTATTGGGTTTTCAAGAAAATTTCGGCAGCATTTCCCCGCTGTTCTCTAAGTACATATGTACTTAGAGAACAAACGGGGAAATGCTACCAAAATTTTCTCGAAAACTCAATACACATTATACACTTACATCCAAAGTGAGATTAGGTGTTCAAGAACAGTCCCAAACCGGGGACTATCCAAGATTTACTCCTAATGAGTAAATCTTGGACGGGTTTCTAGGCCAACAAATAATGTGTTGTCATTCTTATACCTAAAATCCTAGTTCTTCAAATTAGGGTGATTATTGATGTCTTAAAAAGCATGATTGGCAATTTAGGGAAAAGTTCATCATTTAAATTCCAAGCATTCACATGTGTGCATTACAGTTCATCATTAAGCAAGAAGGGTGATTAGGATTCTCAATATACTCAACAATAAAATAAGTTAAACATGTGTGCATTACAGTTCATCATTTACATTCCAAACATGTCACATGTGTGCATTACAGTTCATCATCAAGATATCTATACCTTACTTAAACATTCAATTATGAAGTAAATATACACTTAATTAAGAATAGCATGACACACAAAGTTGCAGTCAACATCATTATGTTTTGTTCTATCATGGACTATCAGATTGGTATATCACATATGTATCAGTACATTATTAAATAAACACAATCAGTAAATAACTTTTAAAAAAAAATCCACTAGACGTGCAGCCTAGACATGCATCCATGAGTGGGAATATATCATGGATGATTGGAAGGTGTTGGAAGTATGTGTATGAAGTTGTGTGATATATTCCTCCTCTAGATACTTGCTTCTCCATTTATTGGAGCATGATGATTGTGGTGAGTCATATATGGATGCATGATCTATGAAGTAGGTAGTATTTTAATATCTCCAAATCTCTTGATAATTTCAAAAACTAACCTCCCATGTGTAAGTTATTTTTTATGCTATAGTTTTGACCTTATGAGTTCATTGAGAAAAGGTCCTAGTATTTACAATAATATGTATTACTCATAAACTAAACTAACAATTTCTCACAGTTGGAAGGCTATCATCCATGGTGGATATCCAATTGATGTATGTTCTACTGAGGACCACCTATGTAGAATGTTGTTGTTGGAAAAATGTAGGAGCATAACCTCTAGTTGCAACACATTCTACCATTTTACCAATTTCCACCACAATTCCTTATCCAAGAAACCCAAATTGCATCACACCTATCCTACAAAATTTCTATTATCCTAACCTGCCCATAGGCTCCTTCATGTTTACCAAAAAATTGGGACCCTAGGCGTGCCCTGGCACCTACTTAGGCGCTGCCTGGGTGAGTTCTAGGTCGGCGGCGGCAGAGAAAAGCAAGGCAGAGGACAAAAAAGGTGGTGAAGGTTTGTGGGTTACCTTGCACGAGTACAGCACGAGTAAAGTTGCTTCTACCGGCGGGGGCGGAGGTGACGACGACAGCACCGTAGCTGCTTCTACTGGCGGCGACGACTAGAGGAGAGCAGGGGCGGTGGGCAACGACCGGCGGTGACGAGCGGACAGCAGCAGCAGCAGGGGCGGCGGAGAAGAAGGGCGCCGGAGAAGAAGGACGCCAGAGATGGGGCGCCGGAGAGAAGCGCCGGAGAGAAGCAGCAGCAGAGAAGCGCCGGAAAGTCGCTGCAAGAGGGAAAATCGCCGCAATAGGGTAGCAATGAAACAGAAGAAAGGGGAAGAGTCGGGCGATCGCGGGGGGTTATGAGGGCCCAAATAGCGTCGGTTGTTTACAACAACCGACGCCTAAACATCTTTAGCGTCGGTTGGTTGAAACAACCGACGTCCAATTGGACGATATTTTCATGGAAATTTTTGGCGGGAACCACCTTCAGCGTCGGTTAGACAAGGATAACCGACGCTGAAAGTGACATTGTCCGCGCAAATTTTCATCGCAAATAGGCGTCGGTTTTCTAGGTATATAACCGACGCTGAAAATGACACTATTTTTTTTATCGAAAAATGGATTTCGCGGGCGACTTTAAGCGTCGGTTTTTTATAAACAACCGACGCTTAATACAAAGCGGTACCCGTGTCTGGCTGGTCTTCGAATATAGACGTCGGTTTTATTAAACAACCGACGCCTTATATGTTAGGCGTCGGTTTTCCTTAATAACCGACGCCCAGAAAAATGACACTGAATGCTATTTCTGTAGTAGTGACCCCCTGAAGAAATTACAGCACTTGATGAGCAGCAAAAGAAAATTGAGAAAGTGAGGGGCATCACAATGATGAACAAGTTACTACAGCAAAGGGGCAATGGACCCAAATTGGCTATGGATTTCGATAATGCAGGAAATCTATATGGAGTGAACCACAACTCATTTGTTTCATATCTTGGGGTTCTTACTCGTAGCCATTGCAGTCCTAACATATAATCCTGGCATAAAGTTCCTAAGGGGAAGAAAAATCATATATGGAAGGAACTATGAATGAGTTATTATTATTTGTATTTCTATTTGTGTAGATTACTAATTTTTAGGATACTAGTTAATAGCAATTCTATTTAATTTGTAGAGAATATTTGATCTGGATGAAAAGCTGCATCGTAAATGTGTGATGCAATGCTGTGGGAGGGTCCTAAGGAACTATAGGACCAATCTCACCTGAGATTACATACGCGATGCTGAGAAGAGGTTATTGATTGATTTCCAATTCTAGACATTGATCACTATTTGACTAACTCTACACTAATAATTTTTATTTTGTATTCTCTTTAAAAAATAATTGCAGGAAAAAGGAAGCCACAAAGCAATGGAACTACCTGGACCCCAAAGACTGGGAGGAGTTTGTTACACAAAGAAAAATAGATGAATTCAAGGTATTAAGCGCCATTCCCAATTTAATTAATGTACGTTATTATGTATTCACCTATTCAAGATTAACCTTTAGTGTTACTAACCAAATCAATGTGCTAACTAACTAGGCTAATCATATGTTACTAACCAAATCAATGTGCTAACGTTCTTATGTATTCACCTATTCATCTTATCAATGTGCTACACAAGACAACGGCTGGGCTTGTGCTTACTATGTGATGTGATTTATGGACCTAATCATCAAACATGCCATAATGGAAATCGATAAGATACAACAGGTATTATACATAGTTTAATTAGATAATATGAAATATATCAATCTTATTATATATTATTAATTATATATAGATGTCATTCTCTTTGCAGGTCTTTAAAACTGTTGACTTCAACACAGGTGGAAAGCATTTCAATGTACATGCTTCCTATATGAAAGATGAATTAGATTATGTAAGAGAAGAAAGGGCAAAAGCCCTACAAAGAGTGGGAATTTTTAAATATAATTTTATTGACAATGATGACAATGATGAATAAAGAATAACTTTGTTCTCATAATTATTTTTTTGTGAATGTGAATGAATTTTTATGAATTGTCATATGTGTGTGAAGATGATCACATGAATGTTTCTACATGTGTCTGAATGTGAAAAGAGATGAAATGAATGGAACTGCAGGTTGCTACTGGTTTCTACATGTGTGTGATGAAAAAATAATGTGAAATAAATGTGCTTATATATGTGTGTGAATCACATATAAATAATATTATCCATCTTGTAAATTTTGCTGGTTTGTGTCCTGTTGTTGGCTGATATCAATGAATGTCGTAAACCTATATAGGCGTCAGTTATTTGGATAAACCGACACCAAAGACGTAAGGAGACACTTATTTTACAAAAAATCGACGTCTATGTACCCAACAAGCACGACCATTCTGGGGAGCACGACCGAGGTGGAAAGGGGATAACATATGCGTCAGTTATTTGTAAGACACCGACACTAAAGTTGTACTACGACGGTTATTAAAAAACAACCGACGTTTATATGGATAGGAACCACGGCCGTCCTGGAAAGTACAACTGTGGTGGCAGGGGATATGGCGTCGGTTATACTAGAAAACCGACGCCTATAGTCCCATTGTTGGTGCATTTTCAGTGGCGAGAAGCATTTTGGCATCGGTTCTTTTAGTAACCAACGTTTTTAACCATTCTATAGTGTCAGTTTTCTTAAATAACCGACGCCTATATTCCCTTTGCTGGCACGTTTTCGGTGGCGGGAAGTATTTTGGCGTCGGTTGGGAACCGACGCCGAAGGCTTCCACCTTTAGCGACGCGCACTTGGGTGTCGTTTGAAAACCGACACTAAAGCCCTTAATTAACCCACGCTAAAGGTCTATTCTATAGTAGTTATTCAATTAAAAGTGGACGCATTCAAGATGATATGTGAACATTCAATTAATATTTGGCGCATTTAGGTACTAGTGGGCACATTCAATCAAAAGTGGGTGCATTGAGAGCATTACTAGGCACATTCAATCAAAAGTGGACGCATTCAAGATGATAGTGTGCACATTCAATTAATATTAGGTGCATTTAGGTACTAGTGGGCACATTCAATCAAAAGTGGGCACATTGAGGGCTTTACTAGGCACATTCAATCAAAAGTGGGCACATTGAGGGCTTTACTAGGCACATTCAATCAAAAGTGGGTGCATTCAATTAAAAGGTGGGCGCATTCAGGGTGATAGTGTGCACATTCAATTAATATTGGGTCCATAGAGAGTTCTAGTAGGCATATTCAATTAAAAGTGGGCACATTGAGGGCATTAACATTCACATTATGTTAAAATTTGTGCTAATTGGCTATTTATGGACATAATCTACAAAATATGCGCATTCACACCATAATGGAGTGCTTTTCTACATATATTAGGCATATTATGTTAAGATTTGTACTAATTTTCTATTTATACACGTACTCTAAGAAGTACATGCATTCACACTATACACATTTACACTATAATTGAGTTTTTTTACAAATATTGGACGCATTATGTTAGTATTTTGTGCTAATTTACTATCCATGCACATACTCTAAAAATAGGCATCATTCATATTATAATTGGGTGTATAACACCATAATTCATATTTTCTATAAATAGCACATTATGTTAAGATTTGTACTAATTTGCTATTTATGTGCATGCTTAATCTTTACTTTTTTTTTTAAAAGTGCAAATAAGACTTATTTATTATTTTATATTTTTTTTTCTTTCAAAACTATGTCAATATTAGTCTTGCTCAAATGTATTTTTTATAACGAATACGGTGGATTTTGTTTCGTCAAAAAATTCATTACGGAATTAAAGTTATAAACAAAACAATGGATTTCCCTCTATTATTTTCACCAAAAAAATCAAAAGAAAAAAAAAGTAAAAAAAGTAAAACCGGGACCCGCGCTCAGCACGTCACTGGCGCGTTGCCCCCCCTCCCCCCGTGAGTCCCATAAATCAAACTCATACAGTTAACATATGGTCCTAGATAAAGTCTTTTGTGCCTGTTTCCTGTCCTAAATTTTGCCATGTATCAGATTCCTACATTTGTCAAATACCAATTTAGATACCATCCAATACTTGATATCCAATACTTGATAAGTGAACTGTGAAGATGTATTGTTACAAATTTGGTCCAATATTGTCTACCAGATACATACACTACAACAATAAATATGGCCAGCGGCAAGCCAATTTCCATGGGGTAGACGATCACAAAATAACAAACAATCATCGCACATGGTGGCAAGGACCGTGCCACATATGTTTGAGACATATATGAAATTGAATATCATATTTTTCTTCCTGAAACAAGTTCTCGGCATCACAACCATGAAGGACTAACCAATGCCATCCTTAATGTATCTTTCAAACGATGATGCACTAGCAACACCAGGATATAATCATAAGAAGGAGAGCATGATAGAAACCATATACATGCATGCCCTTCTAAATGTAATCATCGTTTTATTATGCTTTGTCTCGGATCGCGAGCATAAGTCACTAAGCCTAGCAATCTCTTTATTAGAGAGCCTTTCTTTATTGTCATTGGTCTTGAAAAAAATAATAGTTTGAAACTACTACAGTCCCAAAGGTTAGTACAAAGGTGATATTATATTTGTGGTATAATAGTAGTTCTACAACCAACACACTATTATATAAAAAAATCAATGATCCTCTTTTTAGTAACTCAAAGTCCTTTTTTAATAATGATAAATGTTTGCATTTTGATATGTGCATCTTTATATTCTGTTATAATAGTTAATGTACATTTCCATCTTACTATTTTCATATGTTGCAAATACATTTATGTCGTTATTTGTTATACACACAAAAGATGATTTATAGTGTCATGCAATTTAAACAAGGTATTCTTGATTTTTTTTACTTTTATTCATTTAATTAAATAATACAAAGGAAATAGATTTACCTCATGCCATGTTTATTATTACATACGATAGATAAATCTGTAAAATACATCAAATAACAATGATATTTAATTTAGGAAGAATATTGAAAATTATTGTGTCTACAATATACATGCGATGAAATATTTAGATTTGTCAGAGGAAAAAAATATTAATACAAAAAAGATAGAGAGAGTATTATGCTAATCTTTCAGATGATAAGAAGGAAGCAAAGTGTGAAAAATTTAGAAAAAATAATTCTAGGAGAAACTTTGAGAAAGACTACGGAGCTTCAAAAGAGAAATATTCAATCACAATAGAAACATTTGACCCTGTATCTGGTCACAGAACAACATCCTCTAATAACATAGAAGAAGAACAATCAAGATATGAGTTCATAGGTATATGGGAAGTGGGATCTTCTTCAACTATTGGAGAAAGAACTTTTTTTTCACCCTCTTTAATATGCAAGAGAAATGGAGATCAAAACATAGTGAAAAACATTATTTTAGATTTTTCTATACCTATATAGGCTTATGTTTTTCCTGATTGTAAAAAATATGATCATTGTCAAGCAAAAAGATTTCCTTATGAAGTAAGGACATTTTGTTGTTATGATGGAAAAATTCTTTAGCATCACATGATTATCCTTTGGAATTATGTCATTTATACACATCATTAGAGAAAGAAGTTGTCACTTCAGACAGTGTATATGAACATACAATAATACTTTTACTTTTACATAATGGGTGCAAATGAGGACCGAAGTCTTTCAAAGAGAAGCAAAGGAATATACACTTTCAAGGTACAAGGATAAATTTATCATTTCATAAATAAGATCATACCATAAGATGCACATCCGTCACATCTACAACTATATATTTATGACACTAATAATGAAATACAAAATCTTGATTTAGTTGAAATTTTTGATGATCCAAAATAGTAGATAATAACTATCCATCATGTATGCAAATACATTTAGATCAATGACATGCTTTTATTATAAATGAACAAAATGTGATATGGATATGGTGTGTTGAGATATATGCTTTGTTCATATTACTTTATACAGACTCAATTTACCTCAATTTTTTCAAATATCATTTTTTTAATATGTTAAATCATCGATTACTCACGTGATTAGAACGTGCCTCTCTGCTAATATCAAATAGAAACAACAATATCACCACTTTCCGCCTCAATGACTTGTGCTTGACCTGGTGAGTCTCCGCTATCCAAGGAGGACAAATCTTCAACTTAGAGAGCTTCTATGTGGAAAAGTCAAACCTCAAAGGAGGACGATCTACTCCATGAGAACGGTATATATACCCCAGACCAGACTCCTCATTAGATCACAAGAACATAATCATAATTTGACAACATCAATAGAAGTAAAACACCTACAACTTGTTCTGATCAGTTGTAGCACAATCATCCCCAAGGAGCCCTATCTTTTAGAACCATACTTTTTTTTGAGTTAGAAGAGACATTAGTCTCCCCCCTCCCTCAAAGAGCATGCTAGAGCCCGGATGACTGCAAGAGTGATAAATACTATACACAATGGGATGTTCGAACATGGGTCCCCCAGGGAGGACCTACTGTGCTCAACCATCCACGCTACATAGGCTGGGTTTTTAGAACCATACTTGGAGTTGTAGGAAGTTTCTTTTCTCACTATGTACTTTTCATTATTACTCTATCATTACATAACCGGAGTTATCCAGTTTCTATCTGTCAAAATAAAGACAACAAAGGCTGAAATGCTTTATGTCGATACTAATATAACCATTTATATTATTGGGTGTTATGTGGCTGAATTTGCTGCAATTGAATTTTAGAAATGACGGAAGCCTACTTGTGTTCCCACTCAAGCATGCCACAGGTTTTGTATCTCCACTTGAAACTAGGTTAATCTCATTGGTAGCTCAATGGAACAAATATACAAACTCACTACTATTTAACTCCACCAATTTCACTTATGTGAAAATGATCACATTTAAGTTCAGGTATAGGTAAGGGATTAAATAACCCAATGAGTCTCTAATGTTTGGCCTTTGCTGACTAGCAAACACTATAACATGCCGCATACACAACTTCTACTTTTGTCTCATTCATATTTCTTTGAGATTTTAGCATATCTTTGTACAACATGAATGAAAACTGTATATAAAAGTGTTTGCCTCCACAAGAACGATCTTTGTTAGCTCATTTTGATCTTGAACATGGTTTCTCACAAAAGCACAATATGTTCAAAAAGTAAAAGGCAACCCTCTTCACTGCATGCATATCTTGGATCATGTTATGTATACGTGGACCTATACCATGTATTGTTTTGTTGTGCTATCATTGGAATCACAAGATAGCAATCCGCTCGACGGTGTCAAGCCCATGTGTAAATGAGTCTCTCTAAAACCGACCAATATCTTGTTTTTCATGACCGTTATGCAATTTAAATCAAGAGAAGGCATAAAGGAAGATGAGCTTCTTCTAATTTCTTTGCCATTACATTCACCTTTTGTAAGAAGTTAATCAATCATGTAGTTCTACTTCTACCATATATGTTGCCCCATATTGAGACCTTCGTGCAAAAATATGTACGTTAAGCTTATACAAGTTGTGTATATGCGGAAAGGCCCACCAAAAAGGTAATGCCACCATGTACTTATATTCAAGACCATGATAGTCAACTCTATACCATTCCTAGAAAGTTGTTCTCATTTGTTATAAACTACTGGAAATACATGACACTACCTTGTGATCTTGCATCAAAACATAGCCTAGCCCTTTATTGAATGCATTATAGTAAGCATTTTCTGCATATAGTTCATTGTGATGGTGAACACAAGAACACATTTGATGCGTTGTTGGCATAAATATTGATCGTGTTTGGTCAATTTTCTATTATTTCTTCCCTTTTATGACAATAGTCCCACTATCCACACTATGAGATCCTAGAACTTGAAGCCTCGAATGGAAAAGAATATTTGTTATGAAACAAAATTATTTGGATTTTATTTCACGAATATTGGGTTTTCACATAATGGTATCAAGCCCCCATACAGTAGGTGAGGCCCATATGGGCATGTGACCCTGATTTTTGAGTCATGTGGTCAAGCCAAGTTGGAAAATACTATTCGCGTTGATAGAACCACCCTTGCATTTGTTGCCATGAATGGAAGTTGGGTGTACATGGGTCATTCTAGGTGAACACTCAAATGAAAAAGAGAATATGAGGTCATGTAGTTGAGACTTAATCATTATGTCAAAAATCTAACTAAGGTAAGTGTAGCATACCATTATTTGAGGCCCAACATGATTATTATTTTCCTTTGAAATACTATTACTTGAATATTTTTATTGCAAAAACTAGATTTTTAGATATACCAAATGTGGTATATTTTATAATGCACTAGGTGTTGTAGCTAGCCCCCTAATATATTTTTTGCCTAGTCTTCCTTTTCTATACACTTGGGCCTAGCCTACTTAACTCACCTCTACATCTCTCTTGGATAACAAACTCCGGACCTTGTTGAATCACATTCTTCAATCGTCTAAGTACATATGCAAAAATTTGGATTTATATCCTAGAATATATTGGTACTAATTTTTTCATAGAGCTCATAGTTTAATCCTTCATTACACCGTACAATATTTTCCTCATCAGTTACACACAATTTATGAAAAAATATAAGTAGATGTAGAAAGAATCATATGCTCTTATACTTATCGTGAAACACAACTAGGACGGACATATTTGGAACCATAAAATGAAATAAAAACTATATCAAAGTCATACTTCACATCCTCTTTGATTTGAAATAGATGATCTCTACATACATATGTAGTGAATGGTAATATGACTCAAACATAATCTGGAACTTGGTCCAAGTAAAACTTTATATATATGTGTGTCTCTTATGATCTCCACCAGTGGATTTGATATCCTTTAGATGATAATTGAAGTGATTTCATTCTCCTATTTTGACACATTCGCTATATGGAACACATTATTGGTTTCATATATACAAGCATCTAGTTCTACATGATCAACATTACAATAGACATCTTATATATCATCCTCTTTGACTACTAATTTAGCCTATTCATTTGGTTAAAGAGATTGATTGTAGTTGTTGTTGATGGAGAAACTACAATTTGTCCTACTTGTACAACTATTGAAACTAATATATGAGTCTTGGCATCGGAAATATCATTCATAGATACCTTTTTCTCCTCCAATACTAACTTCCTCCTCATGATACTCTTCCTGTGTAATCTCTACTTTGAGACCTTAAACAATTGTCACGTAGAGACTCTCCAACCATTGATCAGCTCTGCCAATCATATCATGGAGAAGGAGCTCATGCCATTATTCATCATATAATAAAAATGACCTGGGTAGACTTACAAATTTATATGATGTCTCTATATATAGAAATTAGCCAAACTTAGGCTCAGTTTCATCATGTATCTGAGTAAAACTAACATCCACACCTATTAAACTTTCAACCACCAAGAGTGTGCAAACAATATTTACCCATATGTGAATGGATATACAAACTAGATTTATAAGTTAGTCAACAATTAAAGAATACATATTAAAGCACTTTTTCATTTTGAATTTGGTTGTGGGAGAACACCATCCTATTTTTCTTTGCACGAACCATTGAAAACTAGCAGTATCCCTTGTTTGTGTCTAGAGGGGGATCACCACCAATTTATTTTAACCTGACAATAGAGGATTACAAACAATTGAGAAACCATTCTTCAAAATATAAAAGGTTGTTGCTTCCTTACAATCAAACACCTATTGAACCATACCATAAATAAAATTGGATGGAGATGGAAAAAATGAATTACAATTAATGCATAAGGTTGTTGATGTAAAGCTTCTCAAACATATAACGAGGATGAATTCTAGGAGAAGGCCAAAAATTTAGCACTATATAAGTTATATGATGTAATAACAATTCAAGGAAATCTCAAATAGATCCATGGATCATGTGTATTTATAATGTCTATAGATGGACCTATTTATAAGAGCATCTTAGGATTATCTGAGGCGATTTTCTAGAGGCATATAGGACTATACAACAACTACAGAGCTATTGGGTTGGATGAAAAAAGTTAGTTGCTCAGTTGTGCATTGGATAGTCCTTGCGGGTAGACCTATAAATGGATATCTAGAATCTGCTAATTTGATCCAAGTTTGAGTGTGGAATTTTGAAAAAATGTCTGATATCTATAGAGTTCAGATCTGATTTTGGATATTGAACTTCCAATCTAAAAATTGGGGATCGGATATCAGATATTTTTGTATCTACTTTAAAAAAAATCTGAGTTTGACAAACATACATATATTATTAAATACATATTTTTTATGTATGGATATATGAAAATATGTATATTTTATCATATATATTTATTATAATATCAAAATTATATATATAATATATTATTATCACAAAATGTATGATTTTATGTTCGAATCAGATTTGGATGTTTTCATATGATGTCATGGAATATTAGATCAAATATCAGATCAAATTCTTTTTTCAGATTTAGATGTTAGATATAGTAGTATAAATCTATATTTGATCTGTTTCACATGTCTACTTCTTGGTCTAAATTATCCTTTGATGGAGATACACTTCATTCAAACTATGACTTTGACCATATTATTAAGAAATGTATTTACATTGTTTAATCTCTAATAATTGAATAGAAAGACTTACAGAATCCCATTCAGTCAAACTGGAAGTTTGGCTGAGATGCTGCCCCGCATAACTATGAGTTTGAAAGTTTTAACTAAAATCTACCAGACTTGTCATACTCCCAAAAAATTTGGATTTAGATCTAAACATTATTCTAGTAGATTGCATAGGGATTTCAAATATACAAAATCATGCATAGCTTGTCCATATTGATGTTGTTATAACTCAAATTCTAAAATGATGAATAGAATAGTAAGAATATCAACACCGAGGAAACACGTCTCATAGGCATAGGTATATATAGTTCAATAGGTCCAACAATCTCCACCTCCTTTATAGTGATAAAATAACTTCAATTTTATATCCATTGAAAATCTTAAATAGAGAATTCAAAACAACTCCACTGAAATATAAGGAAGATGAGCAACAAGCTGCTCCACCATCCCCTTTTGAAAGTGACATTTTTTTGTAAAAGAAACTTCGGCAAAAAAGATATATAATTGAGTTTTGAGACATTATTATGTTTTATGATTTCAAATATTCATGATATGGTGAATATAATAATGTGTAAGTGAGTTCAGCCATAGAGTGGTTAAAATATAACTCCCATATCTAGGATTGATGTAAAAGAAACCAAATTAAACTAAAAAACCTATGAAAAATTCATAGTAAGTAAAAAGATTATGTCTTGTGTAGGGTTTTTGTGAAAGGGGAATAAAAAAATAACAAAACTTTCCCTCTCATTTTAACGTAGTCATTAGATCTGTTGTAGGCATAAACTGTCAGTGGGCAAAAGACCTAGAAAGAATAAAGAGTATGCCTTTGCAAACACTAGTTGTCCAAATGGAGACACATCTTTATCGATGAAGAACTCAAACTTTTGAATGTATATCTTAATAGACCACCAAGAAATCCAGATTGTCCATCAAGAAATCAAGATTGGACACCAAGTTTTTGCATGATTGTCTTCTACACAACTCCTTATTTTCATCTTGTGGAACATCTTCTCCAAGCCTCCACATGTGAGCCTTGGCCTCTATTTCATCCACATAGATAAGGGATAATGTTGTGCACCACCTTGGCCACCAAGTTGAAATAGAACATGAGTTGTTGACATGCTAGTTGTCCTAGTATTCCCCGTTCCTCTCCTATCTTGGGAAACAATCTTTAGGGAAACTCTCTCTCTCTCTCTTCAAGAGAGAATTACAATAGAAAACTTGTCTCAAGTGTTTATGTCCACTCTTTAGGATGTACTCCCTTTATATAGGAGAGTCATGAGCTTGGAAAACCATAATTCTATTCCCTTTTCTAATAAGAATCTAAATAAAAACCTCATTTCTAAAAACTCAAACTGCAATTATAATTGGCCAACTGAGATTCCGAATTGGCCAAATAGGATTTCCAATCATCTGACTTGGACATTCAAGATCTAGATCTGAATTCCTTATTATATTCCAATTGGCTGACTGGGTTAATCCATTTCTAACTGAATTTTTTTCCAAGTTGAAACCTTCTTATTGAATTTCAACCGACTGACTAGGATTCCCAATTGGCCAATTGGGTCAGTCCAACGTAAAAACTAGTCGACCAATTGACAATCAATTGATCCATTGACCCAAGAAATCCAATCAATGGAGTGGACATTTTAGTCACCCAATTGGATAGGAAATCAACCTATTTATGATTCATAACCATTCTAATCATTCGTTTGATTGGAAAATCCAGTTCCCTTATGCATCCTTAAGCATGTGATCCAATAGGTCCCTATTTAGTTGGTAGTTGTTATAACCCCAATTTTTGGGTTCAAGTGGTGAGAAATATAATTTCTCATATTAAAGATGTTTGAACAAATAATCATATAATGGGTTGAGGATATTGGTTTTCGTATAAAATAGCCTTGTTGTTTGATTTGTGGGCTTTATTGGCTATTGGGCCCAATAACATGGCAATAATAAAGAAAATTCAATTAGTAAATGGATAATTGAATATTCGAGAAAAGAAATAACGGAAACCTCTAGAAGGCAAATCAAAAGAGGATTTCGTGCCTCTTGGATTCCTTGGGTTCCAAGGAGTCTAAAGTTGCAAAGAAAAGCAATAAGAAAAAGAAAAGATTAATTATGTATTTCTTTATTAAGAAAGAAATTGAAAACATTGATGAAATGTGGAAATTAAGTGAAAAGATGGATAATTGAGTTTCCCTTTATGGAATTTCGTATCCCAAGGATTTCTTATGATAAAAGGGATGCCAATGAGGAAAATAAGAGAGAGATAAAAAGAAATCCTCAAAAAGAGATAATTAAATGAGAAATAAACAAGATAATGTGAAGTAATGCATAATGATGCATCTAGAAGGATAATAAGTATCCAATGAGAGAATTTCGAAATAATGGAGTATCTTGGGATCCAAGGAGTCCCAATGAAGAGGAAAGAAAGAGAAAATACTAAAAAGGAAAAATAAGAGGATAATGTGTTGCTTCTTTAATGAATTATATGGAATTATTTAAAAAGATGATATTTTCTATAGAGAAAAATAGGAATTGTGCCAAAGCATTAAAAAGCAACTATAAAGTAAATAAGAGAGGAGGAATTTCGAAGTCCTTATATCCAAGTAATAGGATATACCAAAAAGGATTAGGAAGAGAGAGAAGGAATACTTCTCTTTGAAGGAATAAGGTTCCTTTTTGGGAAACGGACTCTTTGATTCAAGGATAGCCGACCTAGGGCTTCTTTAGCTACCCTTGTATAAAGGTAGACCCTCTGGGTCGAGTCCAAAGAGATCTCGCACTCTCTCTCTCTCTCCCTCTCTCCCTTCTTCTTGGTTCTCACACGTAAAACCCTAACCGAGAGGGTTGTCTGACCTTGAGGCAAATGATGGGCTTCTGGGTCGTTGTGTTGGATGAAGGATGCAACCACGGCAACCCTGAACATCGGAGCTTGCATCTTCACGCGTGCCGCCCCTCTCGCTGGCTGCAGATAGACCTGCAGCATGGCAACGGTTCGTAGGCCAGGAACTCCCTCACCCGGCCGCCACACCACCAATGGAGGCTTAGGCAGGCGGGGGGAGGGCGGCGGACGCAAGGGAGGTGTCCCTGTTGTCCGGCGAGGTCGGATCGTGGAAGGAGAAGCCCCGCCCATGGCTCCTAGGGCGACGGCCGACTGTGGTCGCAAGGAGGAAGATGAAGACGCGCGTTAGACGTTTTTTCCCTCCGGGCATCACAAAGCTAAAAGAATCGCATAAGGGTAAAAGAGTCCTTTCGATATGTTTTTCAAACAACTAAGTTCGCTGGATGAGAAGGCCTACGTGGCGCAATATGATTGGTTGAAAAGTAAGTATTTTTACTAAAATCATATCTATTTATTCATAGCTCGGATGACAAAAAGTTATATATGAAAGTTGATCCTCAGAACGAGAGGAATCCAAATAAATTATGTTTGAAGTCTGATTCTATTTGTAATCCGAAGACTAATGGAAGTAATCATCTTTAATACTTTAAAGATTAAGGAATCCTAATCTGATATGATTAATGTGTTTAATAGGGTTTAATGGATCTTTAGAGTTGATATTAATCTGTTAAATGTAAAAAGGAACATTGAGTTCAAAAAGTAAGAACTTTGCACATGATTAGACTAATTTAGAGTTTATGTGCTTAAATATGCATGAAATTGGAAAAGTACATAAAGATATCATCTTTAATGATTTAACCCTTATATTTGATGATAGATGGATAATTCAAGATGATATTAACCTGTTGTTAATAAAAGAGAGAATAGGATTCAAAAAGATGATCTTTTTATAATCTGGCTTAATTTAGGGTTTCGTGCACGAATGTGCATTAATGAGCTTGAAAACCCTAATTTAGATGAATATGTCTTTTAATTGTTTCAATTATTCAAATCTGTAAATAAATAGGGATATGATGATCCTAAGTCAATTTTGGGTATAAAAGATTATTAAAATGAATAGTTGAGCAATTAAGGTTCATATAAATGGAAAAGAGTATTTTAGGGTTTGTTAACCTAGAAGAGGTAAAGTTCGAGAAGTTGATCTAAGAAACCCTAATGAGTATTAATGAATACTTAATGCGGATTAGAAACCCTAGAAAGTGAATCCAAGTCAATAAAGTAGATTCTTGATAAAGTGTGTAATAAATAGAGTACATATTTATTTCAGGAACTATGTGATGATTGAATTACTTGCTTGGATCTGTTGATTGACTTGATTGTATACACATGAAGTATATGTTGAATAATCTGCATGACTCTTTGAATCAGGTATGTGGTTACGCTTATGACTATACCGAATAGTTTCCCGAGGATTTTATCGATGCTTCCCTCAATGCATGAATTAACTGTTGGATGTTTATTTATTTCATGCAATTATAAAGTGACTATGATTATCACTATAAATGAATATATATAACTGGCTAGATTCGAGTCCACCTCTGTTACTTTGAAAAGGCTAAAAAGGGGGTAGTCCTAGAGCAAGGTCTAGGTTATCGAGAGTTAGAAATTGGGCTACCTACGTGTAGTGCCATGCGACTCATTAGCCTGTCATGAGTTAAGGAGTGGGATACTTACGAGTAGTGCCATGTGACTCAACCCTAGAAACTGGTTCACCTATAGGGGGAACCATGAGGGGTTTAATGGGGATCTACCATAAGGAAGGTAGGATCCAGGTCCACTGCAGGGATAGTACAGAGGATAGGGTACTCGTGGATCGCGGATGTTATATGTAAAATGTAATCTTGACTGATTAATGATTAATTGAATGATTACATGGTTATCATAGTTGCAAGATTATTGTTTCCCCCACATACCAGCTATGGCTGACTGACGTTTTGTTTGTCGGCGTTTTAGGTACAATGAAATGAACAAACAGTAAAGTGGCACATGTGATACTAAAAGAGAATTAAAGTACAAAAGAGGATTAGATAGATTAGTATCGACATGTATAGAAGTTTAGAGATCCAAAAATTTCAAAAGGTATGCAAAGTTTATTTTCTTACAGCTTTTCAGTTTAGTATGTTAAAATTTGATAATTATTCTTGGTTAATTGCCAAACCTTTGATCCGGAAGTCATGGGTGCGGCTTCGACCTCTCGGTCTCCCTTAATTGGGGGTTATCGGGAGGTGGGGTCGTGACATTTGGTATCAGAGCTTGGGTTCCTCAATTAACCATTAATAATCATTAAATTTTACAAACTCCATAGAACCCAAGGGAGTTATTAGAGGATTATCTGAAAGACGAAGGTGTCTAGAAAAGGATCACGACTGGGGGCTGGCAATATTTTCCTCCGCACCGCTAGTCGGAATACGAGGACTCCCGGATCTGTGTGACTGCCTGGCCAAAGTCTTAGGGTATGAATCGAAATAAGATACCTTTAGGATTTCTCATCTTATTCATCCCTTCTCATCACGAAATTCTGATAAGGACATAAAGGATTAGGGTTTTCTTTCTTCTCCTCACCCTCTTGAGGTATGGGTAAGGCTAATAAGGTTTAAGGAATCCTCCACCAAATTAAAGGAAATGCATGTAAATAAGATGTCATGGACATAAGCTTAATAGAGTAAGCGCAATTAAAGGATAGATACATGCTTAGGTCGTATGACATAAGATGTCATGTCCTCAGAAGATACCTGAGGCTAGACCTTCTTGTCAGGAGGATAAGTTAGTCTTGGAGATAGAGGTCTCCATGGCTAGTAGAGACCTGACACATCCTCTGAGGATGATGCGAACCCTAACCCTAAGTGATGGTTAGAGAGAGATGAGCTGGACCAGGTGTTTGAAGGGACATGCCTTTGGGATGCCATATGATTTATGGGTGACCTAACACCTTTGGCAACCCAACCCTGGGAAGGGTCGTGCATGTTAGGGTAAAGGATAGCTCCTTAGATGATGATGTTAGTGAAGGACCTTAGAAACCCTATGGGCTTGTGCAAGTAGGGCATAGCTGGCACCTAGGGCACGTCAGAGTGCAGACAATAAGGTGAAACCCTGGATAAGGAATTATGATGGAGCATAAAGGGTTATGGATGATCTTGAGCAACCATAAGTTCGAACCTAGGCTTCACCCATGTAGAGCATGCTTTTGAGGTTTAACCTTCATGAAGAAAGGACCTCTAATGGTGAGGTTGTATGCGCGGTTAGCTCTAGAGAGAGAGAGCAGGAAACCCGGCAAGAAGGTTGGAAGCCTAAAAACCCTGAATAATGGATGATAGTGGTTGCTTCATGATCGATCCCTAAAGGTTGATGATATCTTAGTTGCCTTTAGAGGGACCAAACCCTAGAGAGTGAAGCTGAAGCATCTGGTGCCTATGTGCCTAGGGTATGGGTGTTTACCTTCTGAGGTAGGAAGAGGAGTTCCTTAGACCTAGAAAGGTTTAATAGCAGGTTATGAGGCCTTGTACCTTGTTGATTGTCCTTGAGGAGGACTCAACCTTAAAGTGTTGTTCGATTTGAAGGATGACAGGAAGTGCACGTTATGCCTTTTGTAAGCTTGATTCATGGTTAATAGATAGAGTATGCAGTTGGACACCTAAAAGTGAACCTAGGGTTCCTAGGCCTAAGAGGGGAAGCGGTATACCTAATGCTCATGATGAGAAGTTGAGTTCCTGTAGAAGCGAGCATGATAAGAGAAGCCCCTGAAGTTTAAGGTGTATTTGATGAACCCCTCATAGCTAGGTGGATGATAAAGGGGAAGTTTGATCCTGATCCAACATCGAGCAGGACCTAGCATGGTACAGTAAGTGATCTGCTCATGCCTTAATGGCTTGCTAGGGTTAAGTAGGCTCGTGTGGATGAAAACCCTAGACCTAAGAGCTTTTGTGACCTCAGAGGTAGTTTTCCTCCCATCCTGGGAGAGGGACCCCTTTGGAAGGGTGTATATCAGTTTTGGTTAGTTTAAGGTAACCTAAAGAGGTCTCTTAGGATCTTGAAAAGCTAAGTGAAAAGTACATGGTATGAGAATGAACCTGTAGACCCATAGATATCCATCTCTAATTGCATATGGATGTGTTACCATGGAGGTAACCGGTATGGGGCTTGACCAAGGTAGGCAGGTTGCCATGATCCCTAAGAAAGGATGAGGGCCAGCCCAGGAATGCAGAAAGAGAGATGATGAAGACATGGGTAAGGTTCTAAGTGAACATGCACTAAAATGGTGAAGCCTAAGTCGATCCTAGGGTCAGGTAGGGATAAGACCGATAAAGGTAGGAGTTGCCTAATTCCCCAGTTGCACGTGACCATAGGGTCGGGAGGTAACAACTACCATTGCCTGAGGGCCATGGGTTAGGAGATTGATCACCTTCATGAACTCATGGGACCCAAAGGGCAGATGAGTAGGGCACTCTCTTGATGCATGAGGGAAGAGGGAAGACTCCAAAAGAGTCAGTACCCTTTAGACCTGGAGGAGATGACCAAGGATGGTGTGTAAACCCAAGTAGGTTCAAAACCAGTGTTCCATGGAAGTAACCTTGATATTAAGATGTTTGTGAAATAGAGACGTAGGTGTCACGTTTCAACCTAGATTTGAAGGTGTACTGGCGAGGTGGGATGTACCATCTCTACTCTTGGAACAGGAAGAACTCTGTATTTGGACTGCAGCCAAATGCTTATTTCTTCTTGTTATGGGGGTGAGAGATAGGACATTATGCATGTCATACACCAAGGATAAGAGATGATGTAGGTTGGAGCGTTGCCACGAGAGATGGGATAGAAAAGATATCTACCCTGGTAAAGTGAATGATACATGGATGGTTTGTAAACCCTAAGAGGAATAAGGTAGTCACCTTATGAGGATGTTTCTAGAATGAGCTAAATGGAGCATACAAGTTATACCAGGTTGAGTTTGATCACCTTGATGATGAAACCAGAAAGTGTTCTTAATGGAGAAAGACATAGAATTTGAGGTAATATGATAAGTGAAATACATGAAAGTGTATGTCTTCAAGGCTACCTAATACCTACGGATATGAAGTGGTAATGGGTGCTCTGGTTGAGATACATCTGACTTGTTTGACTAGAAGCTAGAAGAGTTTGTTTGGCTAACCTTAAGTTTGAAAAGGAGAGGTGTTTGGATAACACTCAGATGTAACAAGATACGTGGAAAGGATAAGAGGTTGTTTGGTTAGTCAGTCTAGTCCTCGATGCAATGAAGGGATGGTGGTAGAACCTCAGATGCACCTCTTTGGAAGAGAAGGTGACGAAACCCTGACTAGAGTGGTTTAGGGTTTCAGAGGATTTGATCTTGAAGGAATCATGACATACAGGAAATCATGATGGAAGATCACCATACACTATGGTAAATGGCAATAGCACTTTGGATGCTTGGGCTGAAGTTGCATGGGGTTTATAACCATGCAAGCCAGGAGGTAAAGGACGAACCCCAGTAACCCAGTGTATCGAAATAGAGGACAAAAGAGTTCCTAAGAGGGAATGGGAGGTCATCACTATGGATGTTGTGAAAAGTCTCCCCTTGACCAAGAAAGGTCGATATGCAATATGGGTTATGATAGGTCGCCTTACCTAGATGACATGAGAAAGAAGGAGTTCTGTCAAGGGACAGATCTGGTTGAACTACCCATGAGAGAGAGATGGTTCAACTATGGAGCGAGTTCAAAGGTTTTTGAGTTTGACCTAAAGGTTCCCTTCCAAAAGATGGAAGTAGGTGCATGAAGGACTCGATGTTAGTATAGTTTATCACCCATAACTATGTTTAATATGATCCAGACTAAAGGGTTTGATGAGAGCATGTATGCTCGTTCAGGGTGATATCTAGAGACAGTTCTTGTCCTATGTGACAATGACCACCATAGCCAGTATCGGGTTATAAAGAAGCTCTGTAAGGGAGGGTGTGTCGGTCACCACTTCAGTAAGGTGATGTTGGTGAAAAGGGCCACGTGATGGTTAGAAAAGGGCCACATGATGGTTAGAAAAGGGACCCCAGTGTGTGTAGATGAAGTCACTTTAATCATGCAATGGCTAAAAGGAGCCTAAAGACGACGAGGGTCGTGAGCAGATGCAAAGTAGATTAACATGCAGTGCACTGTGGGAAAATATAATGTGAGAATCCGACCCCTCTGAGCTGCAGCTGAGAAAGCTGATTCCCCGATACATGGGTCCATTAGAGATGGATGGGTGGAGATGGTTAGGTTTTGACCCTACCCCTCAGGATAGAGTTATGTGAGATATGTTCCATGTGTCCAATTTAGAGCACTATGTGAGGTATCCCGACCATGTGCTGAGCAATGAACCTAGTGAGCCCCAAGGGAGGCTGACATGGCCTGAGTCACCTGTGTAGTTTATAGACGCCAGGATGAAAGAACTCAGAGAAAAGAATATGTGATGGTAAAGGTTCTTTGGATGCGCCATGGGTATGGTAAAGCCACATAGGGGACAATGATGGACATGGGAAAGTCTTAACCTGAAATGTTTGTTTGCTTGATAGAATTTTGAGGACAAAATTCCTATAAGAGGGGAAGGATGTTATAACCCCAATTTTTGGGTTCAAGTGGTGAGAAATATAATTTCTCATATTAAAGATGTTTGAACAAATAATCATATAATGGGTTGAGGATATTAGTTTTCGTATAAAATAGCCTTGTTGTTTGATTTGTGGGCTTTATTGGCTATTGGGCCCAATAACATGGCAATAATAAAGAAAATTCAATTAGTAAATGGATAATTGAATATTCGAGAAAAGAAATAACGGAAACCTCTAGAAGGCAAATCCAAAGAGGATTTCGTGCCTCTTGGATTCCTTGGGTTCCAAGGAGTCTAAAGTTGCAAAGAAAAGAAATAAGAAAAAGAAAAGATTAATTATGTATTTCTTTATTAAGAAAGAAATTGAAAACATTGATGAAATGTGGAAATTAAGTGAAAAGATGGATAATTGAGTTTCCCTTTATGGAATTTCGTATCCCAAGGATTTCTTATGATAAAAGGGATGCCGATGAGGAAAATAAGAGAGAGATAAAAAGAAATCCTCAAAAAGAGATAACTAAATGAGAAATAAACAAGATAATGTGAACTAATGCATAATGATGCATCTAGAAGGATAATAAGTATCCAATGAGAGAATTTCGAAATAATGGAGTATCTTGGGATCCAAGGAGTCCCAATGAAGAGGAACGAAAGAGAAAATACTAAAAAGGCAAAATAAGAGGATAATGTGTTGCTTCTTTTATGAATTATATGGAATTATTTAAAAAGATGATATTTTCTATAGAGAAAAATAGGAATTGTGCCAAAGCATTAAAAAGCAACTATAAAGTAAATAAGAGAGGAGGAATTTCGAAGTCCTTATATCCAAGTAATAGGATATACCAAAAAGGATTAGGAAGAGAGAGAAGGAATACTTCTCTTTGAAGGAATAAGGTTCCTTTTTGGGAAACAGACTCTTTGATTCAAGGATAGCCGACCTAGGGCTTCTTTAGCTACCCTTGTATAAAGGTAGACCCTCTGGGTCGAGTCCAAAGAGATCCCGCACTCTCTCTCTCTCTCCCTCTCGCCCTTCTTCTTGGTTCTCACACGTAAAACCCTAACCGAGAGGGTTGTCTGACCTTGAGGCAAATGATGGGCTTCTGGGTCGTTGTGTTGGATGAAGGATGCAACCACGGCAACCCTGAATGTCGGAGCTTGCATCTTCACGCGCGCCGCCCCTCTCGCTGGCTGCAGATAGACCTGCAGCACGGCAACAGGTCGTAGGCCAGGAACTCCCTCACCCGGCCGCCACACCACCAATGGAGGCTTAGGCAGGCGGGGGGAAGGGCGGCGGATGCAAGGGAGGTGTCCCTGTTGTCCGGCGAGGTCGGATCGTGGAAGGAGAAGCCCCGCCCACGGCTCCTAGGGCGACGGCCGGCTGTGGTCGCAAGGAGGAAGATGAAGACGCGCGTTAGACGATTTTGCCCTCCGGGCATCACAAAGCTAAAAGAATCGCGTAAGGGTAAAAGAGTCCTTTCGATATGTTTTTCAAACAACTAAGTTCGCTGCATGAGAAGGCCTACGTGGCACAATATGATTGGTTGAAAAGTAAGTATTTTTACTAAAATCATATCTATTTATTCATAGCTCGGATGACAAAAAGTTATATATGAAAGTTGATCCTCAGAACGAGAGGAATCCAAATAAATTATGTTTGAAGTCTGATTCTATTTGTAATCCGAAGATTAATGGAAGTAATCATCTTTAATACTTTAAAGATTAAGGAATCCTAATCTGATATGATTAATGTGTTTAATAGGGTTTAATGGATCTTTAGAGTTGATATTAATCTGTTAAATGTAAAAAGGAACATTGAGTTCAGAAAGTAAGAACTTTGCACATGATTAGACTAATTTAGAGTTTATGTGCTTAAATATGCATGAAATTGGAAAAGTACATAATGATATCATCTTTAATGATTTAACCCTTATATTTGATGATAGATGGATAATTCAAGATGATATTAACCTGTTGTTAATAAAAGAGAGAATAGGATTCAAAAAGATGATCTTTTTATAATCTGGCTTAATTTAGGGTTTCGTGCACGAATGTGCATTAATGAGCTTGAAAACCCTAATTTAGATGAATATGTCTTTTAATTGTTTCAATTATTCAAATCTGTAAATAAATAGAGATATGATGATCCTAAGTCAATTTTGGGTATAAAAGATTATTAAAATGAATATTTGAGCAATTAAGGTTCATATAAATGGAAAAGAGTATTTTAGGGTTTGTTAACCTAGAAGAGGTAAAGTTCGAGAAGTTGATCTAAGAAACCCTAATGAGTATTAATGAATACTTAATGCGGATTAGAAACCCTAGAAAGTGAATCCAAGTCAATAAAGTAGATTCTTGATAAAGTGTGTAATAAATAGAGTACATATTTATTTCAGGAACTATGTGATGATTGAATTACTTGCTTGGATCTGTTGATTGACTTGATTGTATACACATGAAGTATATGTTGAATAATCTGCATGACTCTTCGAATCAGGTATGTGGTTACGCTTATGACTATACCGAATAGTTTCCCGAGGATTTTATCGATGCTTCCCTCAATGCATGAATTATATGTTGGATGTTTATATATTTCATGCAATTATAAAGTGACTATGATTATCACTATAAATGAATATATATAACTGGCTAGATCCGAGTCCACCTCTGTTACTTTGAAAAGGCTAAAAAGGGGGTAGTCCTAGAGCAAGGTCTAGGTTATCGAGAGTTAGAAATTGGGCTACCTACGTGTAGTGCCATGCGACTCATTAGCCTGCCATGAGTTAAGGAGTGGGCTACTTACGAGTAGTGCCATGTGACTCAACCCTAGAAACTGGTTCACCTATAGGGGGAACCATGAGGGGTTTAATGGGGATCTACCATAAGGAAGGTAGGATCCAGGTCCACTGCAGGGATAGTACAGAGGATAGGGTACTCGTGGATCGCGGATGTTATATGTAAAATGTAATCTTGACTGATTAATGATTAATTGAATGATTACATGGTTATCATAGTTGCAAGATTATTGTTTCCCCCACATACCAGCATCTATGGCTGACCGACGTTTTGTTTGTCGGTGTTTTAGGTACAATGAAATGAACAAACAGTAAAGTGGCACATGTGATACTAAAAGAGAATTAAAGTACAAAAGAGGATTAGATAGATTAGTATCGACATGGATAGAAGTTTAGAGATCCAAAAATTTCAAAAGGTATGCAAAGTTTATTTTCTTACAGCTTTTCAGTTTAGTATGTTAAAATTAGATAATTATTCTTGGTCAATTGCCGAACCTTTGATCGGGAAGTCATGGGTGCGGCTTCGACCTCTCGGTCTCCCTTAATTGGGGGTTATCGGGAGGTGGGGTCGTAACAGTAGTGATGTTCAAAACCTCACAAGCAAACGGAGGTGTCTAGTCACACATACTTACCACCCAACTAACATGAATGAGTTGAAGAACATCTACAACATGTTAAGTGATCAATCTTACCATGACAACATAATCCACATATTTAACACATTAAAATTGATGCATAAAATTGTCATCATCTTATCAATCTATGTTTTTTGAACTACATAAGACTATTCAAGATATTGAGAGCTCAATGTCATATAATGACTGACATGAACATGGCCATGAATTTCATAGTTTGCTTATGATGTGGTCAAAATATCACTTCAAAAGGAGGGAAAATTTTGATCTACATCACTCAGAGTCATCCCCATGTGTTGCAGTGCACCCAATCACTACCTTTTGGCAACTCTTACTCAGAGAATGCGGCGCTAGTGGTTATAGTACACAAAATAAAATCTAATTAATATAGTGACTTTATGTCTAAGGATCACAATCACTACTGTCATATTGTGATATGACAATGAAATGTCATTACATGACTTCTATGTGTCAATTCATGCTGGATCTATCCAGTACAACTTGCTCTCAAACAAATACCCATGTATCTGAGTTGGAATCCAATATCATGACTAAATGGACATAGTCATCACTCATCATACATGTTATTCCTACATATTATTATTTTCCTGTAGTATCCAAAACAATAACTGAGTAGGGACATAAAGAGAATGCATTTCTAAGTATACATACTATGTTATGTTCAACTCCTCAACCCAAACTATATGTCATCAAGTCAAAACATTCTTAGGACATTATTAGGTTTATTCATCATTTAAATACTAACAAAGATATAATTATTGGTTACCATTTATAATAATAAACTCAAATACAAAATTTCCTTATAAAAATCATTGCATGATGCTTGTTAGGGCATATAACCAACATCTTAGTTAGAGAACTAAAATCACAATCATGGAAAATATTTTATATGATATAAAATTTGTTAATTTTAAATTTTCATTTATTCTACATTTCTTTCCCCTTGTCAATTTCAAGAAGCTACATGTGAGAGTAGATAAACCCTATCTGGGGAATTCACAGGGTGCAACATATGGAACCAACATATAGAACAACACATGGACCCCTAATTGGGAAACTTGTGTTTTATTCTATTTCTATTTTTATTTTATTCTATGTTTCTTTCCCTCCTTATGTGAGATTCCCCTTCATAAATAAACGAATTAATGGGGAACAACATATGGAACATGTAACTAATTCTATGTGTAAGAATAAAAGCACGAATATGAAAAGCTACTGTTAAAACATTAGCTAAAGAGAGTATGATACCATGAAAAAATTTAGTAAGATGTTGTAAAGATGCCATAAACCGTTAAGCATAAGATCATACATGCTATATGGATATAAAAAGATCGAGCTAGATAAAAGGATATGAACAATATGTATTATCATATATAGTGAAAGAAGTAGGAATCTCAACCTGAGCCAAATACATTTATTTTATATAGGAAAGGTGGTCTATTACAATATACATCATGGTTAGTCACATGATATAGCTTTTAAAAAGCTAACTAGCTCATAATGTAAAATGATTAAAAGAAAAGTTACAAAATATAACCCCAATACAAAAGATATTTAAATCCCACAACAATGTATTTGAACTATTGTCCACATGCATATTGACACCCATATCATGATCTTTACTGTAGTAAGAAATGGTGTAATCACATTTTTTTTTTAATTTAGTTGAATATAATTTCAATCAGTATATAATTTTTTTCTAGTGATTGTCTGATTATCTCTGCTAGATAAGGAAAACACACTCTTCTATTACTCAGTTACTAGCCAACACATCATATGACATGAACCTCCATCAGATTGAGATCCTAACCTATCTAAATGATCATTCTGGGCATTAACTCCAATCATTTCATGAGCTCAATTTCTATTGAATCTGTTGAGTCGGATGCCATGCCTAATACCCTTATAATACTCGTCATAGGATTACAAGAGGTAATATAAGAATATTAACACAAATCTGAAGTATGCTCTAACCACTAGCATGTTTTTGTCTACTTCAAATAGTGTCAAGTTTTCTTTGAAGTCAAATAGATGAAAGTTAGCCATATAAAAAGAATTTGATGCTCTACACTTCAAATCTATGTGGACTATTGTCCCTAGAAAATCAGAATAGAATGTAGTTGGTTCCAAGTTAATATACAAATGCAATTTACATGCTTATGGATGAATATTTAGGTATAAAATCATGGTTGTGGCTAGAGGTTCACTCAGGAAGAAAATATTGGCTATTGTGAGGCATTAAACCAATGTTTATGTCCCTACAGTCAAAATTTTCCTTACAATATCCATGAATAAAACATTGGTAGTTGAGCCAACTATATGTTGGTAATGTCTTAATGAATGTTTAACTCAACATAAATGTTTGCATCAAACAAACACATGGTTTTGGTGATGATTCTTTCCAAAATAATTTGTGCTCACTAAAAAGTCTAATCATGGGTGTATAAATTATTCTCGATAATGGCTTAACAAAAAGTTATTAACCTCTTTCATATGGTTCATATACAACATGTATGATCTACCACTATTTGTATTTTCTCAAGACAATTGTATCATGCATCTACTATTGTATGTTGATGAATTTATATTACTAATTTTCAATTGAGATATCTTGGATGTCATCATTTTCCAGAAATTTAATCTATAAATGTACCTTATGGCTTACACTTTTATAGGAATAGCATTCAATACAACTTATTTGGCAAGCATGCATGTTATACAATAAGCCAGCTATGTAAAAACCACTCTTATTGTTAAAAAAAGTGTCCACCATAGGTTATGCTTAGATTAAATTCGACTTACTATACCCAATATCACAACATGAGTATATAAGATTAACATAATAGTCAAAACTAAAACTTAATTTTCCTTCCATATTCTTGAAACTTCAGAAATCAATGTTCCACATCATATCTTAAAGAAAACCATAACCATCAATTGTTAGTGTCATTCTATTAAAAAAAACCATTTGCAAACATAGATGACAAAACCAGATCAACTTTAAGATTCTCTACAATCATGTTTATATAGAATACACACACAAAATAAACAACATATCATTCCAAGACACCCACACCATCTAAATAAAGTGAGAACATATGAACTTTATTCCAAATTGAACACTCATTTTAGCTCTTTCATAGGGTGACCTATTTGTAACTGTTATTATCCCTAAAAACTATTAAAAAGACTCATATGAGACACACAACCACGTACATGTAAAACACACCTAAAGAGAGATAATATATGCGTATTTAGTAAATATTGGGCATTTATAGCAAAGAGGTATTCTAAAATGGTCACATGTGATATATGAAGGATAATCACAAAATAATAGTAGTATATTATTAAAAAAAGAATTTTAGGAACCTACAAAAGAACAATGAAAATAATAAGTAGATAAACTATTATACAAATTTTGACTCAAATGATTAGGTTTTCAAATTGTTCCCCTGATTATCTTGGGTTGCACTCATTACAGTACAACCATTTAGTGAAATTCCAATTAACTCACCATAAGGTCAAACCAGTTACACAATGACCAACGATATCTTAGCTTGCATGACAAACTAGGCAGGGGATGAAAAGACTACAACCTAACAAAATTCTAGGGCTCATATCATGGGTAAATAGGACCAAACTAAGACAAGTATGTGAAATTAAAGTTAGTTACGCTATATTCAAGACTCCCCAATGTACGTGTACATAGAACAAACTAGTATAACATCACAAACCCTACTACTAATGGCAATGATACAGAAACACATATCCCCCAACAAAATGAGATTTTCATGCCACTATATAGTATTAGATCACTCCACCAACCAATAATCACAACTCCCATGCCTATTCCATTAGAATGTGTGGAAAATAATATGGTGGCTCATGATATAGATTATTAGCCAGAGTATCACTCCTATAAAATAGGAGAGAGGGAACACGTACTTAGAAGAAAAGTCAAACCTTAATGGGACAAGTATAATTGGGCCCATAAACATATTATCTAACAGTCCTCCACATGATGGAGCATGACTGAAAGACATGTCCATCTTGATTACATGAAAAACATAAAATAGCCCATAAAAATATTGATCTCCATAACAAGAATTGATATTCCACTAAATGTTGCAATACAACAATTGAAGGACTCTGACACTCCCTATGAAAAAGAAAACACATTGAAAATGGGACTCCCGTTGAATTGGAGATTGCAGGAGAAATCACAAATAAACATTATAATCTTTAGCGAGCACCAATAAAAGTATACGATGGAGAATATGTCTAGAAGTCATATGATTCACTATTTCTACTGAAGTAATTCCATAAAAGAAGAACCAACATATGAATAATGCATGATAGTTTGAATAAGAGCACTGCTATAAGAATATTATATTATAGCAGGTTGGCACATATGCACTTGTTTGTGATATGCTACTATTAGAAACACGTGCTATAACATGTGTCAACAAGCAAATATGAATATTCAAGAACTAAACAACATGTATGGATCGATAGTGTTATGTTCTATTTTATATCTCCCCCTCACATGAACCATGGTGAACGAAGTAGTAGTCGTGGATGGATGAACTATAATAAGGGTGTATTCTTAGTAAATCAGTTACATCTCTACTGACACTTCCATGATGCTTGGTGGCTTGTTCTGAATCCATGCAGCTATTGTAGGTAGCTGAGGTATACAATTATACTCAATGACAACATATATCACTGCCAAAATGGAACATGGTAGGAAAAGTATGATTAAAAGAATCACTAATAGAGTTTATGCATGGTATGAAAGACACAAAAAACATAAATGCTACTAGAATTTAGGCACAATAGGATAATATGAAAAATAATCACAAGAATGTTGGAACGGTGATATATAACATACAAATCCCTAATTGAAATAAAAGCACTGATATATGTGAGTTAGGATAATAACATTGAGAGGAAGGAAAATAGTAGGAGCCCCCTCTCTTTTTATACAGTCTATATACTTATATGGTTTTTTTTATAACTACTTCAACCCTATGGACCAAGGAATCCCTTCCCTCCCCACATACACTCACAATGGAAAACTATTTGATATGTATTAATATACACGACCACAGTTACGCTTTGGCTAGTAAGCTAAGTGGGGAGTTGAGTTTCAAGGTCTCAAGAGGGTAGTAAATGATGGCTGGGGAAGTGTTAGAAACTCTTATGAAATGATGATAGAAATCTTGTGAAAGAAGGAAGGGTGAAGATGAGCATATAAGATGGAAATATGATGCCTAGAGGGGGGCCAAGCCAAGAATAGACAATGGCATCCAATTGGTGGAGGCTCTCTTTTTTTTCCTAGGGTTAGGCTTCATGTTATAATACAATGTGGAAAAAACATGGGGGCTCATGATATGAGTTCTTAGACAAAATCTCACTCCTATATATTAGAGAGGAGAACACTTACAAGGAAGAAGACCCAAACTGTAATGGGTAGAGTATAATTGAGACCATATACATAATTAACTAATAACTATTACAATATGAATTATTAGAAAATTGGAAGGGTCCCATAGACCGTTACAAGATAACCTATTTCACTTACATGTACATGCCTCATGGGGTGATTTGTAGTTTATAGGGATTATATAACCATAATTATTTAGAATTTCACTCGGTTATTATCCAACATTATTCATTTTTCATAAACATACTCCATGCTAAAAGCATTTATGTGATGATCCAACTCTCTAGTAGTTTTCGTTTATGAAATTTGTAAATATAACAATTGTACAAAAATGGGATAACAATTAAGGAACATAATCAACTCAACATTAATTAGTCTTTCTAAATAATAAAGAGTGAATTCCATTTCATCTGTCTCAAATTTCCATATAAATTATTATCACTGAACCCCTTAAAGTAAATATATCTAAATGAAGTAAATTCCCAATTTTTTTTTGAAAATGTTCTTCAAGATAATTTTCCATATAATTCGGTACTTCACTTTTTCTCATCATTAACATCACTTCATATTTTCTTTAAGGAATGATGACACCAATGAATATAATCACAAGCTTAGTATACATATTGCAGATATAAGTTTTCATTCTATGATGGGGTTGTTATGTAATAGATAATTCAATTCAATGTAGTTAGATTATTTTGAAATCATAGCTTTGTAGTATGAATCAGTTGAAAACATGCATGTCAACTATGCTTTATATAAACTCATCGAATTCTTCATTCACCATTCATTTAAAATAACTAAGCATGAATTATAAATTGTGGCATGAAAGTAAACTATATAACTACTTAATTATCCTCTTGTATCGTATCTTAGGTTCTAAATACCATTCCATTTCATTTATCAAGTAAAAATAAGTTATGCGCATTACCTATGTAATAATAAACCTTCTACGGTAAGAACTAAATTACAAAGTAATTGAATCTCATGACATGATATCCTTCATCACTGGCACTATGTCCCAGAAAATGCATATTTATTATAGAAGATATATATATGAGAAATGTGTAGATGGATGCCTTATCTAGTTGGTTCATCAAAGAAGAAATCAACTTTTTTAGCATAGGTGCTAAATAGTTTTCATAACAACCATCTCTTGTTGGGTTTTATGACAAGTGCCCAAATGATGTTAGGGATTTTAATTGAAGGTAAAATTCTAGGTTGTTAGAGTTTTTCATGCACACGTCCTTGATTCTCATATTCATTCCTATAGAGGATGGAAGGATAATAAGATATCCTTCTGAGTGTTCCAAAAATAATGTGCAAGTGCTTAAGACACCATCTTCTTGATTTTGTTATTGTCATTCCTTTCAATACCCCCACGTTCACAATATAACCACCACAAGGAAATTTATGAAAAAAGAGAGATATAATTTAGAGCAATTGTCGCAAGTTAGCAACTATATATCACATGATAACATACATTGTAATCACTAAATCTTCTACATTGCAAAGGTAGGGTTGGAGGGGGAGGAGTTGAACACAATGGCAATGATAGCTGGGGTTTACACCCCCCTGAACAATGCCACCATGATTTGTATGCTAACTAGGATTATCAATGGAGACTGGAGGGAGACACATGAAACACATTCCATGGTCAAGATGCAAGAACTACCAACATAGTAATGGATATAGACCAAACACAAATAGGAGCAAGCTGACATGGGGGAATTTCCATGCACTCTAACCTTCTGAAAGATCTGTGAATCCTCTTTTTTTTCTAATAAATAGATTGGACACATTTTTGGAGAAGCCAAAGTTCTTACATGATGCAAATATGGAGGTATATGTCGGGAAAAATAGAGGCCAATAGTTTCTCACTCTAGGAGAAGAATATAACATTTGAGGAAATGAAGGCCAAGAAATTTCATAGGAGACTATTTGAACATATATTTTGTATAAAGATGCTACTACAGAATATGGAATCCAAGGTCCATTATCAATCCTATGGCATGAAGACTTGAATATCGAACTAATTAAACTTGGCGTAATAGTAACAAAGATTGATGAAACACCTTAATTTGAAATAGAAAAACCAAACTTTTAGAAATTCATGATGCCTTATTTTATATATAATAAACAAGGTACTAGTGGGTGAAGTGAGATTTATGGAAATGGATAGAATTGGAAAATGTGGAAACCTATGAGTAACTCCTACTCATTTATTTAGACAAAAATTACTTTTTGGTTTAGTTACTATACACAGACAACTGTATAAATGTGCTCACATGAGGCCCATGGACCATGACGAGATCCTATGTCTGTGTTCAACTCTTGGAGCCCTATTGAAAGAGTCCCAATAATTTCTAACATGCAACACATGGAATATATCCTCAATTGCGATATTGGTAGTTCATACATGCTCTTGAAACCAACCAGGGACTCACTCGAAAGCTACAACAACTTAACAAACCCCTCCTATTTCCATTAACTATGTTAGGAACATAGTATGTGTAAGGGGTTATCTAAAATTATGTATGTATTTTCATTTAGCAGCTTTACATATAAACAAAATTTTACTAGAGTGATCAAGGCTCTAAAAGTTGTGAGGTATATTGATGCCTTTTGTTCTCACTAGGCAAGGCATGCTCCTAAAAAAACAATACCCACAAATTTAATTTCTTATATAAATAGGTGTATATATATTACTTTTTTAAATACATATACACACAATTTATTACAAATTTATTTGTGATTTTTGTAATAATAATAGACAAAAAAGAATCCTACAAATTTGATTAGAAAAAACTCCTTGTTTGGGATCATATACACTTGAAAAAGAATACTAAACACTAATGTAACCAACAACAATCCCATTCTACAAGTCTCACGACTCAACCACACTCCCCCAAAACTTTCCCATGTAACCCAATTCTTCCCATCCATTCTCTTTCTTTGACAGAAGCATACGTGCATATCTATATTGTCAAGTGTGTATTACAAAATAAAGGTATATTATGTATAGAAGCATTTATAAAGTTTTTAAACATCAAAAGAATTATTGTGTAGAACAATAAAACTAATATTAATAAGGACATATCCATATTCTTGTTGTCTCTGCATCAAAAGTGATCCTGCACTCCAAGGTTAAGTTAGAGTTTGAAGTTGTTTCTTTGCAAACAAGTTATCTTCAGAGGAGGTGGTTGTAGTGCACATGATGGTTACATGGAGGATTTCATCTACCACATAGATTCATATAAGCATAGAAGCAAAAAATCTCAAATGAGAAGGAACTCACAAAATTGAGGAGGAAGAAACAATGGAATAAAGGATGAGGAACATGTTGAATGAAGGAGACCGAGAGGTATAACAAGATAGGAAAATGGGGGGAGGCCAATAGGATAGAGAGGTTGTAGAGGAGGCATGGGTTGTGGCAGGAGGAAATTGGAAACCCAACCAATTCCCAACCAATCATATGGAAAGATCTTCTTTTGTTTCATATTGAAAAGTAAGGCAACTTGGATGGGTCAACATCAGTGCATGCATCATTTATGGAATCAAATTAAATTCATTATTCCCAATCATGATAAAAAAATCCACATGATAGCACACTAGATAGAATTTATGATCAATTCCACATTCATGATATCATTGAAAGTGAATCACTTAGATCGGTTTAAAATCTCTTAAAATCTTCTCATAGTACATTGTTGGGATTTTACAAGTATAATGTAGGCATTAGTAGTATTGTTAGGTTTCTAGAGTACAATTCATTAGGAAAGTAAGTTACTTAAAATTATAAAATAGAGACAAAAAGTAGGCAATGATACAAAGTGAAATAAGAAGTGAAAGAACAACTACATGATGAAGAAGAAAAATCACGTATATGACATGAAAGAAACATTGAAAAAAATGCACATATAATTTATCCTATCTCATGTTATAGAAATAAATATGCAGAGGAATTATTGTTGGCTGTTTTGGATATGTCATACTTAATTTTCAATGATGTTGTGTTACTAATGTGTGAATTAAGTGTCTCAAGTGATCAAGGAACTTAACATCAAAGAATCTATTGTTAGATACATATTTGGATGCTTCTAAATCAAGTTATACCTAGTTTCATGATAAGGTTAGGTGCAAATGTCCATCATGATATGAATGATGTAAGAACAAGTGACTACTGGTCCAAAAATGTCCTAACCTAGTTTTATACTTGTAAACATCCTTTAGGATAGTTAGAACTTCTCTCCTAGATTCATTTGAGCCATTTTACAATTTGTGCAAAGTATTTTTTAGTCTAACTAAAATTTGACCAAAATACATTCCGTTCAAATTGTAGATTGAACTAGACATATACATTAGAACAAAGGAGGCCCCGCTGGTGTTTTGGTCAAATTATAATTAAACCAGACTACAGTTCTCCAAAAAAGTTTTGTAGTTTGCAGTTATCCATTTTCATCCATACAACTAACCTATAATGACTAGTTTCTCACAAAACTTATACGAAGCACTCCCAACAATCATATTACCTATTTCTGAATGTTTCTTATATATAGGATAGAGGACACTTGAGAAGGCCAACTACATTTTATCCTTGTAAACTTAGAATATCACATTGCTATCTTTAACTATCTCCAAACTAGTCTAAGCTTTGTCTTAGTCTTAGTGTCCTACTCAACCAAATATAGCATTGTCTAAAACCTTGTGGAGTATCTCATCACTTGTTCATAGTGTTGCAATATTATATCTTGTAAAGATTATGTTGTACGATTATTCTTCTCTCTTTTTCTATCTTTTGGTTTGTTTATTCATGCTACTTCTTCTGAGAAGGATGCATCAAAATTATTTATATATACTTATTATGAGGAGGTTGTGTCCAAAGGTGATGGAGGTATATTGTGATCTTCTCCAAAGAGGCTAGTCCTTCAACGTCCCACAAAGCAATCAACAAGTTATCCAATAGTTGAGCCACATAAGACACCAACATTCATAATTTGTATCAATCTAGAAAAGGAATAAATTACAGGTTAAACAACTCTAGATGCAAACAAATATGTAATGGAGTTAAGAAACTTCAAACAGGAACCAATATACATCTTCAATATTTTGCGGTTAGTTTCACTTGACGATTACTTTCTCTACTTTTCATTGCATATATGCTTTAAGCAAGTTGCAATCAACTTTCCTTGTGTTTTGAGTTACACAAATTAGATTTCATCTATTCACCCCTGCTCTAGATCTTCTAAATATGCCTCCTAGAAAATAAAAAATTCACCTAGTTAAATTTAGATGTTTTCCTTTAAGTTTGAGTGATAGTATAATATATCTACAGTATAAGAGATATAAATAATTAAATACAAGTATTGGAAAAGCAGGACAAATCTTGTATGCATACCAATAAGATGGTGGACAATGAAGAAGAGTGAAATCTAACTAAGTATCATCATCAAGCAGCAAGCCCTGAAACATTTCACATGCCCTTATTCAATAAAACCTACAAAATATTTGAAGAACTCACTGCTATAGAAGGAAACTAAGTTGTAGAGAGTTTGTTAATAAGTGAGTGTAAAATAGACATATATGGATAAATGAAGGGATTGAGTCATAAAAATAAAAATGGATAAAAATAGATAAAAGTGGATCTAGAAAAAAAAGATATATATATATATATATGTGTGTGTGTGTGTGTGTGTGTGTGTGTATGAATAAAGGTTTACTAAATTGATTTAGAGTTTTTCTTTCTTGATAAGAATGGACGTGATTTCATCAAAATAATATTGGGCTATATCTCTAGGAACCTTGAACTTTTCCTAGTTGAGATACTGCATATATATATATATATATATATATATATATATATTTATATATATATATATATATATATATATATATATATATATATATATATATATATATAAATATATATATATATATATATATATATATATATATATATACGTATAAAGAGAGAGAGAGAGACAGAGGAAAATTATGGTAGATGTTAACTATATACCATTCAATGAAAAAACAACTATGCTTGGGAGATATCTCTTTTTTTTTCTATTTCTATGAAATGTTAGGATAAATGCATGATTTTCTAAAAAACTGAGTATAATTATTAGAACACATTATTCAAAGAGAAATTTTATAAGACGTGATAAAGGAGTGCAATGGTATGCTGACATGTTTGTGTTGAAAAGCACTCAAATTCATATTTTAGATTGAAAATTATTATCTAAGCTTTTGCTTTATAGAATTCATCAACAAGTTCTGGCAAAAAAAGGAGTAAAAAATGAGTACAAGTGTCACGTATGCATCACTAAAAATATATTAAAAATATACAAAATAATAATATTAAATGTGAGTTAGATTAAAACATCATATGACTTAACAAACCTTAATTTTAGCAACATTTATTTGACAATATATTTATTGGTTGCATGAGCATCAAACAAATCCATACTAAACTACTAGATTAATGTGAGACAATAGATGCATATCACTATATCAATAAGGCCCTACTTCAATTTGTAGAATAATATATTCTCATTTAATAACATTTAAAAATTCTAAATGCAAGTTCTTATAGAAACTTTGGGATACATAATTTAGGACACCATGCTCATGTTTTGTAATAAACACTAAATAAAACTAATATTTTTATGCACACATGTAGAGAACAATGTTTCTGACACCTTGGTAGCTTTTGTGAGACTCATTTTCATCTTGAGATCCCTCTAAGATGTAGTAGTGACTAATAGATTTATGGAAAAGGTAGGGGGGACAATGTTTCTCATTGCATTTTACCTTTATATATTTGTGTTCTATATTATGTGAGATGCAAAAGTCCTAGGGAATGATTTGTCATTCATCTTAATGATTGTGGCATCTATTATAAAATTTGTAACACTTGGATCTAGATGAGCTTTTGACCAGCTATAGTTAGTGCAAGCTTAACTAGCACCATACATGTAGTAGAAGATGCTATATTATCTTGGATTTGGAATGGTTTCTCCCTAGACATTCCAAATTACATAATTTCAAGTCTCTATCTTTTTGTCTCCTTCATTATAATGGTTTGTAGTCTTTTTAACCATATATGAACTACAATATCTTCACATCATAAAACAAAACCTATAGAGATTACCAAATAGTGCCACCTACTCACTCTTATGAATTAGTTATGCTTGTATTCGATCATATGAAAAATGAAATTATAAATACTGGTTATACATTGGAATTTCAACTATCTTCTAACCAATATACATTTCTAATTGTCATCCTTTACATACCATGTATGGAGAAAATAATTTTTTTCCTTCAAAGTAAAACACTAATAATAAACTGACATTGCGGAGTCATGTCTCGACATTATACACCCTGATGACAAGAATCCAAACATGGATACATGAAATGAGTGGATCAATTTCCTCATAGAATTCTTTTTTTGGTACAAGTGGATGCATGGTAAAATCATAACGTATATTCCCTTCCTACAAAAGTCCTTTAAGATCAATGCTTATCATACATTATACAACATACATAATTTCTTCAGAAAACTCATGTTTTTAGGCCACACCATGCACAAAGGGTGTGCATTCAATGAAGAAAGCTACCTACAGACTCATATAAGTCAAGATCAATTCTACCTATAATATTGTGAAGGAAAGTGGATGGAAAAAAAAATCATTGTGCGTCTTATTGCTATTAAACATAAAGATCCTACAATTTCAAACTCACTTTTGAAGAAGCCAAAATACCAAAACAAACTCACTTCATAAGACACTTAGAAGGACTTCTATAAAAAAAATTGCATTATTCATAATAATCACAATGTATCCAGCTAAAATGTCATATAGTCATCGTTAAACTAGCAAAATATTTTTTTTGTAAATATGGTCATTTCCATCCCCTCCTTTGATTGTAGGTTTCCATTTTGTGTTTGAATTTCGGAAATGATTGAAAATTCTACCGAACAAGGTGTTGGTGTCATGAAATAGGACATGAAAGGGTAAAATGAATATTATTGGTTTTGGTGTTGGTGTGTGAAATTGTCAGTTTTAGACGACAATGCAATGATAATTCTCAAAATGTGAGTGTAGGATTAGAAAACTCATCACATGTGCCCCTTTTGTGTGTCCTCTATTTGCAAGATTAGAAAGTCGCCATGGTACAATCTCTTCACACCCAACAGATGAATCAAGGCCAACCAAACATTAGAAAGGACATGCTATTGAAAATGAACTCCCTTTGTGATACTGAATGCATGATCCAACACCCCCTTATAGTGAGATACAAAATTAATTGACATGTGAAGATTTATTCATAGTGAGTTGTCTCAGGCGATCACATTCAAGGAGATACTGGGACATAGGAGAGAGTCAATGGTAGGGGTCTGATGAGGGACTGTAGGGGCACCCTAGGCTTCCCAGGAACTATCAGAGGCTAAAACCATGATGAAACCAATTTTCTTGGTCTAGCATTCACTTTGTTCATATGCAAAATGAAGGGAGTGGGGGTTGACAAGGTGGAAACAAATCATGGGGAAGTGACTAACATTTCCAACAACTCATTCACTTTCCCACGAAAAACCAATATATTGGCATAGAATGTGGAGGACATTATCCAAGATAATAATATTAATAATAGTAGGATTGATCATCATGCAAACATGGTGGAAACCGCCATGGCAATGTGGAAAAGGTCGATGGACAAGGACATCAATGTACATTTTTTGTTAGGTTTCCAGCTAAATGTCCTGGGTTTTTGCAAAGTAGATATGTTTTCCTTTTTAGGTTTTTTGGTAATGGATGATCAATATAGGACAAAAAGGGTTCTATCATAGAACTATTTGCTACCCAAATCAAAACCCCTAATGTCTAGACATCCAAAGGTGGCGTCCATCCCTAGAATGGATAACATATCATATGTAAGAGTAAAAATACAATCAAAAACATAGAAGAACTAAGGCGTGAGACAACATGCCATATCAAAAGAATGCCAAACTAGTAAATGAAATAAGTTCTTAGTCCCCATATTTCAAACCATGTGTGTTTCATTTGTATGTCATTAGATGTCACAGAAGTAAGACTAGTAGATAATCATATTGGGACAGAAGAAACAATCATAGCAAGAATCATAGTGAACATGTTACTTAAAATCATAAAATGGATACACATCATCACAACTATGTTGAGTATGCTATAAAAGGCACATAATAATAGATTTAAGATTATATATATATATATATATATATATATATATATATATATATATATATATATATATATATATTCTTAAGAAAACTTAATATAATAAAAATAAAGAAAGAAATAAAGATTGAAGAATTTCTTATTAACAAGGACACATCTTTTAGGTTCATTTCTATTATAAACAACATTATATGGAAATTGACTAGAATCTAAAAAAAGTGTCTGTGAGGGTCATTAGAGCAAAAGCTACTAATGACACATGTTATGACGTGAGGGACTACATGACTAAGTGAAGTGTTAAGCCTTTTTGTCAACATTATTCATCGTTTATTGACAACTCAAGTAGGATGCTCAACGTTGTGTTCCTACCCTGAGAATACATGAAGGTGAAGAAGATTTGTATAATAGATAAGTTTATTTATACATCAAGGTTTGTTCAACATATCTCAAGCACAATAGAAGTACTAATCATAGAGAACAAGTAGCTCAAGCAAGTATATAAATCTAAGAATTTTAAGCATACATACATACAAGAAATTACAAAGCCACTACTCTAGCCAATAGGAGGATAAAGCATACCTTGGTTAGAGTATAAGAATAACCATTAATATAGAAAACTATGTATATCAAGCTTGACTAGATCTTGAAAACTGAGTCAACAAATATATCTTGATATTGCAAATAAGTATAATTGGATTAACATCAGCATGATGTTTTCTTGTTAATCAGTAGCATGGGAGTTGGATGTGTCATCTAGGCCTAGGTATGAAGACCTTCAATATTGATCCTAAAGTTTCAACTAGTTCATGCAAGGTCATTATCATGTCACATCATACAACATGGTTTTATTTACATATTAGGCTGACACACCACTACAAAATAAGATATCTAACATCAAGATTGCAAGATCTTATATGGAGCAAATATAAAATTCAAGTAAGACAAGAAACATAAGCATTAACATAGTCAAAGTAGTCACTTTGAGTTATTATTATCCAATATTGTCATCATTAAAGAATAATTGGGGTCTAATTGACTTAGATGTCATAAAAATCACCAAGATAATGAATAAAAGTCATATTCTAGCAAACATCATTATTAAATCGAGTTTCATATAAGATTAGAGATCTAGTTATCAACAAGTGCATTGGGTCAGAATTCACAACAAGATTAGGGAACTTATTAAAATGAGGGAACAAGAATGATTCATATAGCATTTATGTGCACTAAGAATAAGAAGTTATTCAATTTATGATAATGAAATAGATTTGAGTAGTATTAAGTCAACAATTGAGCACGGTCAAAGATCCAACATCAAGGTATCCATAGAAAGCATGTTTCATGATTAAAGCACATAATTAAGTCAAAATGGGGTACTATCGTGAACAAGTTCCAATATTAGTTTGACATATATCAAAATTTATTGATATGGATCAAGCATGAGGATTTGGGGCACATTTAACCAAGATTAAGCATTGCATAAGCGATCTTTAGCATAGAATCCTATTTTAGATCATTTAATCAATATAAGATCATTTAAGGGGTGCAAGGATAAATGAAGTTCACATTTCATAAAGTTATTCAAGTTAGTAACCTTAGGATAATATCAATTTTTAGCTCATAAAAGATCAAGATCATGCACTAAATAGCATAAACCATCTTCAAAAGACATCAAAACCAAGAATTTTGGAATATCAATAGAAGTACCCATAGAACTGCGATGTGGAAGTATGTATAATGACAATATCATTCTTTTTCTGATCCAAATCACATATAATATGTCTATATCTGGGTATGACATCATAAAGATGTGATTTTTTGAAGATTTGTCTTGATTAGGGGATGAGGACCCTTTGAGCAAGATCTAAGGGCAACAAAGGGGGAATTTTTGGGTGAAGATCTCAAGTTTGGGATTCCAAGGATTTCTAGGCCTCAACCATGGTGATCTATTAAAAAAACATGAGTATCCCTAGCCCAACTGAAGGGGGGGATTAGTGGACCCAGGTTGTCAATGTGAGATTTGATAGTTCTTCCTGGTATCTCGTACACATGGGCAACTCGTGGCCATGCATTCCAGAAGTTGCTACTAGAGTCGCCAAAAGGTTGGACCATAGGAGAGGTTGTAGGTGTCTTTGTAGTATGAAAACTTGTCATTCAAATCATCTGGGGTGTTGTTGACCCTTTGGCATCCTCGAACACTACCAATAGGCTTTAGGGATGGAAAAACCAAAGTGACGTATGGTGAAGGGGCCACAGAAGAAGGTGGAAGAAGGAAGGAATACAGAAGAGGTCGTTGTTACACCCACATCCCATGATTACCACTAATCATGATATTAAGGCATAATTTGAAAATTAAATATAACACAAAGATCACCCTTAGCATTGTTTCTAGTATTTCAAACTCTTTGTTTACGCACATTCAATCATATAATCAACTTTACAAGAAAATGTAATACTTGATCACTCTAATCTGATCTCAACAACAAAGATACATATCTAGACATTCATTTTATTTCTCACACTTCCACATATGCATGACATGATACTTGGATACATTCTCTATTATTATGGAAATAAAGTTACACATCATCATTTACAACTCTCTCACTTCTACTAAAGAACCTAGAGTGACAAGGAGTGAATGAAATTAATTAATTTGATACATATCTCTTGTGAAAGATCTACTCTGACATTAACATTCTTTAAATTTACATTGTTTCCCTAAAAATTATGAGTAGAGGGGTGAGCCTACTTCCTCAATGAGTGAGTACTTAAAAGAAATAGTATAAAGCACTTTAACAGTCAAGATACATTATTCAACAACTGAATTTAAAGAAGGGCATTAATGAACTATAGAAGAGAAAATCATCCACAAACATATATATGACATTCTACTATAAATATCCAACAAAAGTACATCAATACATGAGTATACTTGATTAATCACAAAAGGAACTAGTAATTCAAAAACATACAAATGGAAAGTTATTGGATATAACCACAAAGAATATGAATTATTGCACGTTCTAGATTAATCTCTCATTCATATTATTATGCCTTGAACCCACATGAGGTGTACCACAACATGTGTAAGAATCACTCTACAATCTCACTATACAAGGCTTAGAAGCATGCACAAGTTCCTAAGACTATCTCTCGAGTAAGACCCCGTCAGTAGTGGCACTACTACAGAAATAGCATTCAGTGTCGCTTTTCTGGGCGTCGGTTATTAAGAAAAACCGACGCCTATCATATAGGGCGTCGGCTGTTTAAGCAAACCGACGTCTATATTCGAAGACCAGCCAGACACGGGTACCGCTTTGTATTTAGCGTCGGTTGACAATAACAAACCGACGCCTAAAAGCTCCTGCGAAATCCAATTTTCGAGCGAAAAGAAAAAATGTCACATACAGCGTCGGTTATTTAAATAGCCACCGACGCCTATATGTGATGAAAACTTTGCGCGCAAAGTGTCACTTATAGCGTCGGTTATCTGTTGATAACCGACGCCGAAAGTGGTTCCCGCCAAACAATTTCGTGAAAATATCGTCCATTTGAGCGTCGGTTGTTTCAAACAACCGACGCTAAATTATTTTAGGCGTCGGTTGTGACAAACAACCGACGCTATAGGTGAAATTTATATCCTGCGATCACCCGACTGTTCCCCTTTCTTCTGTTTCATCGCCTAAACAGCCGACTGCTCCCGCCGCAACTGCTGTCGCCCGACCCTCCAACTGCTGTCGCCCCTCCCCTCCACACCGCCGCCGCCGCAACTGCTGGACCCTCCAACTGCTGTCGCCCCACCCGACTGCTCCCGCCACGCCGCCGCCGCAACTGCTAGTGCCTCCACGCCGCCGCCGCCAGGACGACAGAGCTACTCTCCACCGCCGTCTCGCCGCCGCCGCCAGGACGACAGAGCTGCTCTCCACCGCCGTCGCGCCGCCACCAGGGTTTAGCTAGCTGCTTCTCCGCCGCGCCGCCACCACAGCTCCTCTTTACCGCCGTCTTCTCCAGACCTCCAAACCGGTATGCCCTCTTCTCTGTATTTTATTGATGTACATGTATTTTATTTGTGTGACAATGCTTGCGGGTGATTGGTGGGATTACGAGGGTAGTATTGCTGCAATAGAGATTACGATAGTAGGGGTGAGGCTTGGGGATGAATTTCTCTGCCATAGTTGAAATTTTCTTACTGAAATATGATGATGGGACAATTTTTTCTCTGCCATTTACAAACATGAGGTATAATCAAGCTATAATAGATTATAATCAAGCTATAATATATGTTTTTTCTAGATCATTAGACCTATATACATTATTTTTGAAACTATTATGTCATAGTTCTCATGAGGTATAATCAAGCTATAATAGATTATAACCCATGTTTACCTTACTTGGCTATAATCATAAGTAATTCACGGTTACCACTAAATATTATTCTCATTCCATTTCAAGTTACATTACCTTTTGTCATTAGGGTTAGGGTTGCTCTTTTGAACTTGACTAGGGTTTTTAGGGTTATGTTCAATCATCACCCCTATATCATAACTCCTCATTCTTAGGAGCTTATATTATTATCTTTACATTCAATTGTATCACAAATAATCTATCAATCAAGTCACAACCTTTCATAATTAGGGTTAGGACTTCTATTGTATCCGATTAAGGTCGTTAGGGTTTTATTCAACAGACAAACCCTAATTCATAACCCCGACATCTAGGATTTTAATTCATTACTTTAAGTATTCAATTATACTTGATTACTTTCATCAATTATCATTATAAGGTATTACCTTTCTCATACAATTAGTACAAGTTTCTTTCATCCTTACTAGAATATTAGATTCAACTTTAACTTGTTATATTGTCTGCTGCTTTTTAGGGTATACTAGCTAGCCTACACTTTTCAAAGTGTATCCTTCTCATTAATTTCAAGTGTATCCATTCATTATATTCAAGGTGTATCGGCCTACACTCATTAAGGTGTGTCAACCTAGGTATATCACCTACATGTTACACCTTGTGTCGGCCTAGAAACATGTGTTTGTAATGGTCAAAGTAATATGAAAAGGTCAACTTACCGAAAAGAATGCTCTTCTACCTTTTATGATATTCAAGAAAACCCTAGTTTGATGAACATGTTGTTAAACATGTTAATTATGTTTCTTCTATATATTCTGATGTCATTATATAATTGTGTGATCCCAACATATTAAATTGAGTTAGAATGATTTCATGAATTATAGGGTTTTAAAGTTGATAAACATGTACATGCGGAAATAGGGTTACTAAACCAATGGTTATAACATAGTATGATCTTAATCTGATCTGGATGTTCATAATAATGTAGTATGTTAAATATGATGATTAGGGATACATATAATGTCTAGTAAAGATTCCTAGACCTTTTGTTTAAAACTATTGATTTCTTGATTTATTATTTAATAATGCTCTGTTGATTAGGATTAACCATGTTTCCTGTAGTTTATAGACAATTATTATATATAAGAATGACAACACATGTATTTGTTGGCCTAGAAACCCGTCCAAGATTTACTCATTAGGAGTAAATCTTGGATAGTCCCCGGTTTGGGACTGTTCTTGAACACCTAATCTCACTTAGGATGTAAGTGTATAATGTGTATTGGGTTTTCGAGAAGATTTCGGTAGCATATCCCCGTTTGTTCTCTAAGTACATATGTACTTAGAGAACATCGGGGAAATGCTGCCGAAATTTTCTTGAAAACCAAATACACATTATACACTTACTAGTGAGATTAGGTGTTCAAGGATGGGATAGGTGGTACACATTTATTATATATAAGAATGACATCAAATGTATTTGTTGGCCTAGAAACCCATCCAAGATTGACTCATTAGGAGTAAATCTTGGATAGTCCCCGGTTTGGGACTGTTCTTGAACACCTAATCTCACTTAGGATGTAAGTGTATAATGTGTATTGGGTTTTCGAGAAAATTTCGGTAGCATTTCCCCATTTGTTCTCTAAGTACATATGTACTTAGAGAACAGCGGGGAAATGCTGCCGAAATTTTCTTGAAAACCAAATGCACATTATACACTTACTAGTGAGATTAGGTGTTCAAGGATGGGATAGGTGGTACACATTTATTATATATAAGAATGACATCAAATGTATTTGTTGGCCTAGAAACCCATCCAAGATTGACTCATTAGGAGTAAATCTTGGATAGTCCCCGGTTTGGGACTGTTCTTGAACACCTAATCTCACTTAGGATGTAAGTGTATAATGTGTATTGGGTTTTCGAGAAAATTTCGGTAGCATTTCCCCATTTGTTCTCTAAGTACATATGTACTTAGAGAACAGCGGGGAAATGCTGCCGAAATTTTCTTGAAAACCAAATATACATTATACACTTACTAGTGAGATTAGGTGTTCAAGGATGGGATAGGTGGTACACATTTATTATATATAAGAATGACATCACATTATACGCTTAGGATGTAAGTGTATACCCTAATCTTTTCCTAATATATACTTGTTTCCTAATATATACTTGTTTTCTCTGATCATAGAATGGATAGATCATGGATGTCCATTCGTAATCGTTGCACCCCAGAGTTTATATCTGGTCTTGATCAGTTTATTAGAGTTGCCGAGGAACATAGGAAAAAACCTACAGATAGGTTCTACTGTCCATGTAGGCATTGCGGTAACATCTTGAAAGTCAACACTGGTGAGGAAATCAAAAGTCATGTCATGTGCAACGGGATTGTACAAGGCTATACAGAATGGCACTGGCATGGAGAGATTTCAAAATCGAAACCAGTAGATGTCGATAGTAGTGCTTGGGTGGAAGAAGAAATTGCCTCCGATGACGTAAATGTGAACGAACCAGTTCCAGCAGACATCGTTGATGCGATGCTGGATAGTTGTAGGGTAGAGCACACCGATCCACCTCCTATCTTTACAAACATTATGCATGATGCTGAGATACCGTTATACACAGGCTGTGCTAAGTTTACGAAGCTTAGCGCTGTTTTGAGATTGTATAAGTTGAAAGCTAACAATAGATGGAGCGACAAAAGCTTCACTTCATTGTTGACTTTGTTGAAAGAAATTCTTCCTGAAGGAAACGAGCTTCCAATCTCAACATACCAGGTAAAGAAAATGTTGTGTCCAATGGGAATGGAGGCCAAGAAGATACACGCATGCCCGAATGATTGTGTATTATTTCAAAAGGACTATGTAGATTTGAAAGATTGTCCAAAATGTGGTGCGTCACGGTATAAATTGACGACTTCGGGGGAGTCCAAAACTGGTTCTCCTGCCAAGGTGTTGTGGTATCTACCTATAATATCACGGTTTCAACGCTTGTTTGCAAATCCGAAAGATGCGAAGAATCTGAGGTGGCATGCAGATGTTAAGAAAAATAATGATGGGATCCTACGACATGCGTCTGATTCCCCACAGTGGAAGAAGATTGATCTACTGTACCCTAAATTTGGTGAAGAAGATAGGAATCTAAGACTTGGGCTTTGTACAGATGGGATGAATCCGTACGGGACATTGAGCAGCCAACATAGCACTTGGCCAGTCATGCTTGTTATATACAATCTTCCTCCCTGGATGTGTATGAAAAATAAGTACGTTATGTTGTCATTGTTGATATCGGGCCCTAAACAACCCGGAAATGATATCGATGTTTATCTTGAACCTTTGATTGATGACTTAAAGAAACTTTGGGCTGAAGGTGTGATGACCTATGATGCTTCAGCAAAAGAGACATTTCGTTTGCACGCTATGTTGTTTTGCACTATTAATGACTTTCCAGCATATGGGAATTTGTCTGGATATAGTGTCAAAGGAGCTAAAGCGTGTCCTATATGTGAAGAAAACACTGATTCAATAAGACTAAAACATGGCGGCAAGACTGTATATCTTGGTCATCGAAGGTTTCTTTCAAAATTCCATCCGTATCGTAGGAAGCGCAAAGCATTCAATGGATGGAATGATGAACGGAGTGCACCTAAACCTATACCAGGGGATGTTGTTTATGAAAGAGTAAAAGACATTGTCAATGAATTTGGTAAGAAATCACAATGTAGTATGGCCACACGGAGTGACAATTCTTCATTCAAGAAGAAGTCAATATTTTGGGATCTTCCTTATTGGAGTTCTTTGACAGTCAGGCATTGTATCGATGTAATGCACGTTGAGAAAAATGTCTGTGATAGCATCATTGGTACTCTATTAAATATACCAGGTAAGACTAAAGATGGGATAAAATCCAGACTGGACCTACGTGAAATGGGAATAAGGTCAGAATTAACAGAATTACGTGAAATGGGTAATAAAAGAACATACTTACCTCCCGCTTGTTACACGTTGTCTAGAAAGGAGAAGAAAACTTTTTGTGAATGCTTGGTAAATGTTAAGGTGCCACATGGTTACTCATCCAACATCCGTAGATTGGTATCAATGAAAGATCTGAAGTTGATAGGTCTTAAATCTCATGATTGTCACACTCTAATGCAACAAATATTGCCTGTGGCTATTCGATCTATATTGCCGAAGCATGTAAGGTTTGCAATTACCAGACTTTGTTTCTTTTTCAATAGTCTATGCAGCAAAGTTATTGACCCTGATACTCTCGATAATTTGCAAAGAGAAGTGGTTGTTACCCTATGTCAGCTTGAGATGTATTTCCCTCCTTCGTTCTTTGATATCATGGTACATCTTGTTGTCCACTTGACTAGGGAAGTGAAAATGTTGGGACCAGTTTTCTTGCATTGGATGTATCCTTTTGAACGATACATGAGCGTTTTTAAAGGTGATGTCCGAAACCGTTATCGGCCTGAAGGGAGTATTATTGAAGGTTATGTGGCGAGAGAGGTTATGGATTTTTGTAATGACTTTCTCAGTGGTAATGACACTCCTGATAATGACAAGAATATTGAGGAGGGCAAAGGAATTTTGGGATTACGGGTGAAAGTAATCAGCCGTGAGCAGTTGGAACAAGCTCACTTGTATATTTTACACAATATGGATGAAGTGAGTGTTTATATCGAGGAACATACCAATTTCATAAAGAGACAACATCCTCGAGCAAGTTCAATGTGGCTTGCTAGAGAGCATAATAAGACTTTTACTAAGTGGTTTGAAGATAAAGTCTTACATCAACTATCTCAAACACCAAATGATATTACAGAAACTATCAAATGCCTCGCCTTTAAACCAAAACCGAATGTTATGTCTTATGAAGGGTTTGACATTAATGGATTCACATATTACACAAAGCGCCAAGATGATAAGAGTGTCGTCCAAAATAGTGGGGTCACTCTTCAAGCGTCGACTATGTACTTTGCAAGTGCAAAGGATAAGAGTCCACGTGAAGCTAAAATGTCATATTACGGTGTCATTGAGGACATTTGGGAGTTTGACTACATAGATTTCAAAATTCCGCTCTTTAAATGTAATTGGGTTGATAACACCAAAGGAGTTATAGTGGATGAATTGGGTTTCACTTTGGTGAACTTTGAAAAGATTGGCGAGAAGGGTGAACCATTCATATTGGCATCACAGGCGAAACAAATATTCTATATCGATGATCCTGCAAATGATAAATGGTCGGTTGTTCTTCATGGTAAAAGACAGTTCATTGAAGATCCTATAGATGAAGAAGAGTACTATGATAAGTATGATGACTCCAGTCCATTCTCAGTTGGGTTGCCAACTCCACAAAATATTGAAGCTAATGATGACTTATATGTGCGCGGAGATCACAATGAAGGATTGTTAATTGATAAAAGATCACAATTTTAGAGACATGTATGTTTATACAAATGCTAAATGTTTGCCTTTTTCTAGTTAATACAAATGCTAAATGTTTGCCTTTTTCTAGTTAATACAAATGCTAAATGTTTGCCTTTTTCTAGTTAATACAAATGCTAAATGTTTGCCTTTTTAATGACATTTTCAGATGGCTGACCATGATGAGCATGATGTCCATGATGAGCATGAAGTCCATGATGAGCATGGCGAGGATACTAATGTAAGTTCTAAAAACATATCCTGTATTTCTATAAAATTCATTATCTTCTAGTTATGTCATATATCCTATATTTCTATATTGGGCTAAGTTAGTGTGTTTTATTTTTGTCAAATTTTAGGTTGATGCACCTGTACCCACTGAAGCACTGGAGCAACTTGATGCGCAACACCAGACACTTAACAAGAAAAGGGGCATCACCCTGTTGAAGAAGTTATTAGCGCTAAGTGGTAGTGGATCTAAATTGGTGGTGGAGTTTGATAATGGAGGAAATCCAATTGGAGTGAACCGCAATAATTTTGTGAACTATCTTGGGTGTACCACTCGGGGCCATTGTGGTGTTAAGTATGACAATTGGCATAAAGTTCCTCAAGCGAAAAAAGACTCGATATGGAAGGATTTATGCGTGAGTTATTATTATTTGCAATTCTATTTTGTAGATTACAAATTCTATTATTTGCAATTCTATTTTGGATACTAGTTAATAACATTTCTATTTTACAGAATCTGTTTGCATTGGATGAGAAGTTGCATCGTAAAAATGTGATGCAACGCGCTGGAAAGATGCTTAGGAATTATAGGACAAATCTGAACAGAGAATACATAAAAGAGGGTGATAAGAAGAAGAAGTCAGCCCTTGAACAATGGAACTTCTTGGACAAAGAAGATTGGGACAATTTTGTTGCTTCAAGAAAATCTGAAGAATTCAAGGTATTAGGCGTCACTCCTAATTTAATTAATATACATTGTATTCACCTATTCAAGATTAGCATTTAGTGCTACTAACCAAATCATTAATGTGCATACTAACTAGGCCCTCAGTGACGCACAAAAAGCAAGGCGTGCACTGAATGTGCATGACCACACTATGGGTCCAAAAGGCTATGCAAGCGTTCGCCAAAGACTACAGGCGGAGTCTGCGGCTACTCAGGAGTCTGCTCCTACTCAGGAGTCTGCTCCTACTCAGGAGTCTGCCACACCCATTCCTCGCCATGATATCTGGATAGCTGGCAGGCAAAACAAGAAGGGTGAAATAAAGAAGCCTGTAACTGCTGAGGCGGCTGCAAAAATGGTAAAATACAACTCTTAGAGAAATCATTTGAATATTGATTATTTGTGGTGTTAACTTACCAATTTCTATTTATGGTGATTAGCGGGAGCTGCACGAGCAGAGGAAACAAGGCACGTTCATCCCTCAGGGCACAAGGGATGAATTGACAGTTGCTCTGGGTAACCCAGAGCATCCTGGACGTGTTAGAGGTGCCGGCGCTGGTGTTGGCATCAAAGCATTCTTTGGGCCATCCCAGCGCAAACCCAGAGCGGGACTTTCTCAAGAAGAGGTAACCTATTCTTTTTTTAGAATGTTACTGCAAAAGGAAATTCATTAATAAGAAGCTAATGTTTCTTTTATCCATGTATAGGAGAATAAGAGAGTTGAGGATTTAGTTGCTAAGAAGATCAACGATGTAGTTACTGAGAAGGTCAAGGAAGAATTGCTGCGGTGGCAGGCATCTCAGGCTTCCAATACGCCTATGGCGACCCACTCTTCTCCTGATGCACAGACTGCGAGTAATCCTGGAGACCCATCGCCTAGCACGTCTGCTGTAAGTATTGTTTATGACATTGTAGTTAGTCTTTTCAAGTTGTTATGTTTTCAAGATGATATGTATATATGTATAATATTCTTTACGTAAATTTGTAGGCATTGAAGCCATGCCGCTTAAGAATGCAAGACTACGTTGTTGCAGAGGCGCAGGCTTACCCGTCCCTTCCTGGGGCAATGTTTCACGGGACTCCAATGCCACAGGGCTACGTTCGTGTGAGCCCGATACGTGTGTTACCTGATTGGAGAGAAGCTACATTGCCATATGCCCACCCGGATATTGATACACTTGGTGAGGCAGAAGGCGGGGTGATATTGTGGCCCAAAGCAGATGTCGTCTACACGACTGAAATTGTAAGATAAATTTACATTGATTTAGACTGTTAATGTGTATATATGATGTCAACTGATCTGAAATTATATGTACAGGTTAAAAAGAAGACACCAGGAGCACCTAGGCCTCCACTTCCACTTCCCGCATTACCCGATTGGGTTCCAACTGACCTAACATACCCGTTAGGTCCTGCTTGTAGGGGAATGGCATGTTGGCTACGGGCACATAATGTACATTGCCCTATAATTATTTCTTTAGATGCAGATTATGCAGGTCAATCATACGATAGCTCTTTATTTATACAAGATATTATTGAGTTGTTTAAGTATGATTGGCTGAATACATCAATGATAGAGACATGGATAAGGTGAGATCTTGTTTATACATCCATATACCTTGTGTAAGATCCGGTGATCTGGTTTCTTATATATTAATGCATACGCCTATATGTTTTGCAGCTACCTAGTCGAAGATCATTGCAAACAATTTGCATTTGATCATGTGGGATTTTTGATTCCATCATTGATTAGTTTGGTAGCTAAAGATCCTGATAATGTTCAACAATACTGTATAGATGCTTTTACAATTTTTGGTCAGCAAAATAAGACGATAATAATAGCTCCATTCAATGTCAAGTAAGTTTACTTTATTTATAATTTGGACTTAAGAAAATTCCATTTTTATTTTGCATTTTGAGTTATTAATTGTTAACTTCTTACTTCTAGCGGTAGACATTGGGAGTTACTAGTTATTGTCCCCGGGACATTCACTGTTTATTATCTAGATCCTGTGGGGAGTACATTGAACACTAAAATTGGACACGTAATGAGAATGCCATTATTCTGGTGAGAAATATTTCATTTTTATATCCGTTAACATCTTTTATTACATTACTATTTACTTATGCAATTTATTGTGTTATATTAACATGTAGGGGTTTAGATGCATTCAAAAAGGCTGGAGGAACGGTCCCAAGGAAAAAGAACCAGCCAATAAATTGGCAGAACGTACAAGTAAGTTCCCGACTCAAATATATATATTATTGATGTGAATTGTGCTTAGTTGTATTATTTTGTATGTTTCAATTTATAGTGTGCTACACAAGACAATGGATGGGCATGCGCATACTATGTGATGCGATTTATGCAGATGATTATCAAATATGCCGCATTGGACATCGATACCATACGTGAGGTATTATATATAGTCTCATTAGTTAGTATGCAATATATCAATCTTATATTATTTTTATATTATTACTTATATATATACATCATTCTCTTTGCAGGTGTTTAAAACTGACAACACTACAGGTAAACGTTTAAAAAATATACATGCTCCATATACGATGGAAGCATTAAATGAAGTAAGAGAAGAATGGGCAAAAGCCATACAAGCAGTGGCAACTTTAAGATATAATTGGGATGTTGATAGCGATAATGAATGATACTATGTAAATGAATATTTCTGAATGTTAATACATGTATTTGAATGTTTCTATATGTGTGTGAATGTGAGAATTGAATTGATGTCTGAATGTATGTACTTGTGTAGAATTTTGCTTGTGACTTTTGCAGGTTTGCGGCCTGTTTGTAGGCTGATATCAATGGATGTCGTAAACCTGCAGTTCAGAAAACTGAACTGCAGGTTCTCATCCTGCTGACCAGCCACAGCAGGCCTGCAAACTGATATGAAAAAAAAAAATATATAAATAGGCGTCGGTTATTTATAGAAAACCGTCAGGAAAGACCTACAGCGTCGGTTTTTTCAATAAACCGACGCCTGATGTGGCCAAAGCAGTCCTGGAAATGGCGTCGGATATTCATATCAAACCGACGCCTATTTAACATATAGGCGTCGGTCGTTTAGTATATAACCGACGCCAAAAGTGTTCGCGCCACAAAAAATGGCGTCATCTAGGGCACTTTATGCGTCGGTCATCTACTAAAAGACCGACGCTATATTCCATAGTGGCGTCGGTTATTTACTAAAACACCGACGCAGAAAGTGCCCTAGATGATGCCGTTTTCTGTGGCGCGAACCCTTTTGGCGTCGGTTCTCTACTAAACGACCGACGCCTATAGATTAAATAGGCGTCGGTTAAAAAACCGACGCCGAAGTGTTCGACCTTTAGCGGCGCCCACATAGGCGTCGGTCGGAAACCGACGCCAAATGGGGTTAAACGACCGACACCAAAGGCCGTTTCTGTAGTAGTGTGGGCCTTGCCACATCTGGCTCTCAATGGGTAATTGGAGTAGTCAGATATCTCGACTCATCCTCTTAACTTGGGTACTCAGGAGGGGAGTCAAAGTCCTCAGGTTTGTCATGCACCAGACCTATTGAATATGTGCCTTGATCACAACAACTCATAACACATGTATCACAAACATCCCCTATTGGTGTTGGGTACCACACAACTATAAGTACTCCACCCTACTAGTGAAGACCCCCACACCCTATCGGTGCACTCTGACTTACCTTGATTTGGACTACCTCGAGTCAGGAAATAGTTTCCTCCGCACAACACATCCCTTCCTGTGATGGATTCTACAATGTTTAGGGCATCTAAATGTTTAATTCACTCTTTAAATTCATGAATCAATCATCACATCAACATTTCTTAGTTTAGTTTAGTAAACAATTCAGTTCATAGATCATCTAATATAATTGTAGCAAAAAATAAACTAATTTTCAACACCACATCACAAACTGAGAGACACTAATATGAAAATACTTAATTCAATGAATGTCGTATCCTTAGGGTTTCCTTTGACTCATTCATGTATCCTTTGCCTCATTCATATATCACATGACTCACATAAGGATTTAATGCATCATAAATTTTCACTAAATGAAGACTACTTTTAACAGTTCATATTTAACTAAACATATATGGGAAACCCTCAAATGAGTTGAACAAGGGTTTCCACACCATTCACTTAAATATCATGCATCAAGAATAACCTTGAATAAATGAATTTATTACGATAAAAGAATCATGTCAATTGAATTTCATGATTTCTATTCACAAACTTCCAACTTGCCATTCATATAGGGTTTCACCCTCTTTACTTAGATATCAAGAGAACACAAATACCATCAAATGAAATTCAAGATAGTATTTGACATATTTTACTACACATTATGACAAAATAATCATTTATAAATAAGGATATTCAAATAGGAAAAGTTCTTTATTCAATTATACAACAATTTCACCCATAATCGAAAACTCTAGATTTCAATATATTGTTATAAATTTTAAAATAACTTTAGGAGTTCAATTCTAGATGATTTTCATCCATTTCAAGATCATCTTTCATAACTTAAACTGAAAGGAAAATTTTGAGTTTGTAGTCACATACAAAGGAATTGAAGATTAATGTATATTTAATCCAATTGTATGCAATATAGTATTTAAAGGAAGTACCCAATCACCTAAGGTGTGAAGACACCTTAAAATGTAGCCTTATATATGAAATTCTCAAATTCATCTTAAAACCCTAGCAAATGACCAATTTATTCTTCCTTTCAACTTGGAAACCCTTGGAATAGGTAACTATGGAGAAAGACTGGGAAAAGGGAGAGACTTCATATCATTTCAAATCAAATTAGAGGAGGTGCAGAATCTTGACATGTGAGAGAAGAATCACTAAGAAAAGCTATATAGAGATGAAAATGTTACTTGCTTTCATCAACTCTAGGAAGAGAAAACCCTAGATCACATTATTCCATCCAAACCTTAACTCTCCCTTTCTCTCTGGAATTTTCTTTATCTGGAATGAATGATAAAATATGAGATGTCCTAGCATGTTAGGTTGATCTTATAAAGTGATTGAGGTGCTTGGGTTAATTGCAAATTGACCTTACTTATACTTTCTTCTATTTTAGCAGAAATTTATGTCATTAAAATGCTATTGTTAATCATTTACTTTATAGGTCCAACCTCTTTCAAAATTATGTAGGATTATCATTTTGTCTAAAATATATCTTATGAGCTCCAATAAAAGTTTCACATCATTAAGAGCTTCCAATAAATAAATAAAACTCAAACACTACACTATTGAACATCAGTCTTTTGCATGGTTGATCAAAGTGTTGTTTGACCAAGAACCCCATTCAAAGAATATCCAAATATTCTACATTTCTTCACTAACGTGCATGATTAGTTATCCATAACATATACAAATTTAAAGTAAATCAAAGTTACATAGAAAATTTGAAAAAAATCATTCACCATGCTATTATACCTATCACAATTTGTGTTTATATATTATCAAAACCCTAATTTTGGTGATTAGGGTTTACTCTTGTCAAACCCTAATTCTTCAAAGTAAAATCATAGTTGGAGTTCCTTCTAAGGTTAGGAACATCACAATTGAGCTACTTCATTAATCAAGTTTACACAATGATCAATCTAATAATGCATGTAATCATCCAGGTAAACCATAGTTTACCAATTAACCACATACATGGTCATAAAAATTCTCCCCTCCCTTAAAGATTGCTTCCTTGACTCATAAATAACAAGGAAAAGTACATTCAAGGTTTCTCTTAAACTTCTAAAATCTTATATGTCACTACATTCTTATATTTCATATGTGAATTATGTTTTCAGCATTGAGTCTTTTATTTCTCTTTTGATCACAATAGATTTAAAATAAGACTTCTCAATGCCATCAAAATAATTTTCTATGTCACAATAAATAGGAAAGAAAAAGAAGAATTCACCATTTTCAATCATGCCATACTCTATTGAGGGGTTACTTCAACATTGGTAATCCAATCCATCAATCTCAAGTCATACATTTCAATCGATACTACTGTGATGTATCACATTTGAGTTACTAAAGAGAGTTTACTTTGCTATTTTGAACTTTACTTTTGTTCAACTCAAATAGCAAAGCACTCACAACTTAGAAGACTAGATTAACAACAATTGTATAGTATCGATCCAGATTGTTGGTAGGAATGAATAAAACCATACCCTTATCCATTTAAAATATTTCTTGCATATGTATAGCTGAAATTATATGTGTAAAATAATTTACATCCCTTGATATACCTTTGACAAATTATACTTCTAAAAAACAAATTCACATATTACTAAAAGTCATTTGTTTTCTTTGATTTCTCTTCTTATTCATTACGACTTGCTTCTTGGAAGTTATCCTTCTCTGATCATATAGATTAAACTTCTCTAACCATTAAAATATTCGAGGTAAGAATGGATCATTCATCGTTATTTCTATCACCACATGAATTTATTTCATATTATACTTCTCTCATGTTGCACTTCTACTCCTATTCAAAACACACTTCTTATATTTTGAATCTATTTTTTGTCCTCCGTTCTTGGTCAATGTCCATTTTCTTTATCAATCTTTTTCATTTACAACCTTTAAACCCTAGATTATGATCACTTATAGTTTCTTCTCATACTTCTAATTTCAGGATCTTACTTTATAAAGATGTTAGTACACAAGATAAAATCACTAATGACATCCCTTGAACTCCCTAGAACCCTAACCATTCTAGGATTTGATCCTTATCAAGAACATGATATTATTACGACATGATTTTACTCCCTTCTTTTGATATGCAAACTTTATTTCTCTTGAGGTTTACTAAAGTCTTCCTTATTTTTACCACTTGAATTTCCTTTTCTCTTAAATGACGTTTATGATAGGTAACTTCCATTTTTTTCCCGTAATAGGGTTTTATCATGATATTATGTGTCTATAATACATTCAATATATGTTTCTACTACGATGATTATGCATCATATAGAATTCATTTTCGTGTCTCTTTATTCCCACATTTCTCTCATTAAGGAGGACACAAAAGAGAAGGTGAGAGATTTAGAATTTTGGTCTTGAAGTACTCACTTAGCACACTTCTCCTTTGTGGTATAATTAGTTATCAACAAGGATACTTGACTAGTTAGCAATTTCTTGAATATCACAACCTCTCTCTTTTATAATCAATATTATTGCCTCATGTTCCAATTCCTTCTTTAATTTCCATCATCCTCTTACTGTATGCTACTCTTCCGCCCATCATCTTTAACTTCAACTCATCTACTATGATCATGTTGCTCATTCATGTGTATGATTATGTATTCCATGATGGATATATTTCTTGTTATCCTTTTACTAATGTGAACTTGAAATTCTAAATCAATATTCTCCCAACTAGTTTCATCATATGTGTAATACACTACATGGCTTTCATTTCAAAACAAACACCTCATGCAAGGGTCAACCATTTGTTTTTCTTGTAATCAAGTTTTTCACCTGTATTTTGACTTGATCATTTGTTTAGTTGTACCTATGTTCTTCTTTCAAGGACTAGTTTCATTTCATGTGAATGAACTTATTGAGGATATTTGATTTAAGCTAGGTAGTTACTCTATTGAGAATTTAAATCAAAATAGTAGAAAGGATGAATGCATTAGAGTTTATAATATAATTACACAATCCATGCTCTCATTATATCATGTAACCCTCTTTCCTTAATCAAACTCATCATCTCCAACATTTCTCTTTGTTTTGTCAAAGTTTCTTATCCTAATCTTATAATTTACATGTTCATCAAGTTATCCTCACCTTAATTTTTTTGAAAATTATCTAATTCTATGTGCATGTTGCATGCTTAACTATTTTCTTCAATTTTCCCTTAGTTTTGGAGTACATAAATGCATTTTACTTGATTCTTCAATCCATTTATCATAAGTGATTCTTTCTATCTTGTCCCTTACATACTTCTCTCATATCTTTTCATATTTCACATTTAGAGTTCAAGTAATACTGATCATTAAACTTAATCTAATCCTTATATATTTTTGCCTTTGATTTCTTTCTATTCCATCTCTTGTGTGCCTTCAAATATTTTGAACTCATTTCTTCTTTACTTACATTTGTTTCCAATCAAATAAAATGCCTCCATTAGTTATATGGTTAAGTTCTCTTCATCCATTCTTTCTTCTTATTCACTTCATGTGCTATATACTAATATGTGTATTTACCTATATTCTTTCTTCTCGTATCCCTAATTTACGATTTTCTTATCTAAGACCCCAAAAATGGATCTTAGATATCAGTTCCAACTAATTCTAAGTTGTTCTAGTCTTTCCCTTATATTTCAACATCTTAGTGTAAATACATTCTCACTACAATCTGAGTTTAATTTGTCCATAGTTTACTCTTATTACATTGTTTATAATAGTCAGTAGATCCTAGTGACACATCTTGGCAGCCGGAATAGGCCAAACCTGCAACCCTGAAGCCAAGTGCTACTCAAGATTAACCAACTCCTATTTATCTCAAATATGTACAAAACATATACACTTGGGGAAAGATCATTTCAAGATCATTTTTGGTCTACATGATACAAATAATGTAAATGATAATTGAAACAACTTCATAGTGTACAATAATATTAAAGAAGCATATATATATATATATATATATTTGAAAACTGAATATCAAAATTCAAATATATATAAGAGCATTTCTATTAATCTCCAATCAAAATAACAATATAAAATAAAACGTTGTATCTCATTCTATCTTTATGCTTTTTTCCTTGATTACTTTCAGGTCTTCTAACCCTTATATTTATAGGGTTTCTTTCTAGCCCAGGCTCCCTCTGCATACTTGGCTAGGTCATCCAGAGAAGAATTGTAAGGGACCTGACCTGAGTTTTGGGGTAACCGTGTTTTCTTTGGCTTAATCATGTTCTTAGAACCTTGCTCAAACTCTTTCAGATGTGATTAGGGCTTGTGGAGGAGTTAAGTCTCCAGTTTGAGCTTGTTTGGTTGATGTTTGTGCTTTCTGGGCTAGTTTTGGTGCAAACTACAATTTACCCAAAATAGGGGGTTGATGTGCAATTTTCCACCTATAGAGTGTTCCTTCTCAATCTTGGCTTCATGAGGGAGATTTTGGTGCTTTGGGGCTACTTGTTTGGCTCTTGGTTGAATAGTGTCACCCTTAGTGGAGATTAGGGTTTTCTAGGGTTTGTATGCCTTAGCTTTGTGATCTTGTTGTTTTGCCTTGACCTAGGTCACGACCTAGGGCTTGTTGTGGGGTGTTGCGATCACTAGAATCCCCCCTTGGTGTGGTGGTCGCAACTAAGGTTGTCTTGGGTCGAGGTAGAGGTTGGAGAAGTGTGTTTCGACCTAGGCTTCATGGGGTGGTCTTGGTGTCGCGATCTTGTGGTGATGTTGTGGTGTGTCGCGACCTTGGAACCCTAGGTGTGTCACAGTCATGACATAGGGTTTGTTTCTTAGGTGGTCAAGATCCTACCTAGGGAGTATCACCATCTCTTGAATGTGGACCTTATGTTGTTTCATGTGGATACATGTTGGTCCTTTTTGTTGACAAGTGTTTCTTTAGAGCTCTATCTTGTTGACACCTCATCCTTTGTCTTACCTCCCTCCTCCTTTTCTATATGAACCATATTATATCCATGCAAGTGGTTCTTTTTGGTCATCTTATTCCACCCTTCTCTTATGCTCATCATTGGAGCTTGGTGGAGCAAGAAGGAGTGCTTTTGGTGCCTTGGAGGTGGCTCGTCTCTTGCATGGGGTGATAGTGGTGATCCTTGGCCATTCATAACTTCGGTGAGTGTTTTATCTTCTTTCTTTGGTGTTCCTTTAGATCTTATACCCCATCTTCTTCCTTCTTCTCAGACTTAGGCTATGTTTTGATAAAGTGATGCTCAAGTGAGTGAGAAAGAGTTTCTTCTCTCTTTTCTCCCTTCTTTCTTTGGTTTGGTTTTGGGGTTTTTCTCTCTCTTCTTGAGCTATCCTTAGACCTTGGTGTTTCTTCCTTATTGAGGTGCTCTTTTGGCTGAGAGTGGAGATTTTGGTGGAGCTTCTTTAACCCTTAGATTGTGTGTTTGGAGATCTTGATCTTGGAGCTTGGAGCCTTGGTGGTGATCTTCTTAAGGCAGATTATATAACAACTATACCTTCTCTATTAATTCACTTCTTGTTATGTTGTTTGTTGTTTTCCCTCTTTAAGATGTTCCTACATCATGCTAGCATTTGAAGCATAACGCTAGAATTTTTTTGGGAAATTTACCATGCTTGGTGTGGAAGTAACCCAAAACCCTATCTTCTTGTATCATTTTTGGGTAGAGGTGATGATATGGAGTTTCTTCCCTACAGTTGACCCTTGATCTAGTCCCCATGCTTGATGTTTGTACACCCAGAAGTAAGTGGGAGGTTAGTTTTAGTTTTAGTCATCTTGTCTATGGTTTATCTTCCTTTAGTCATTCTCTTCTTGGACCTTTTCCTTAGGGTTTGTGTAGATAGACTTGCTTGAGGCTCCTTTCATGATGATTATGGTTCTTGTTTAAGTTTGGGCCTATTTTGGTGACCTAGGTGTTTACCCTTAGTGTGGTCATGACCTAGGAGGTTCGGTGGTTGAGACATGGGTATGGGCATCGCAGTCGCGACATAGCCCATTGAGATGGTTGCAACCTAGGCTTTTGCGAGATGTCCCTTCTTGTGATGATGTTTGACCTGGTGACGTTGGGTTGAGACCTATGAAGAACAACAACCTTGAAACCCTTAGTTTCTTACCTTAGCTTGCTAGAGACAGCCCTTGGAGTGGTGTTTGTGAATAGGGGATACAGTAGTGACGACATGGTGGTGTTGAGACGTCGAGGTCATGACATGGAGGTGGTTGAGAAGCTTGGTTACGATACTAGGTTGAAGGGTGAAGATAAACCCTAACCCTAATGTTGTGGGCGGGACATGTAGGAGGTAGTCATTATATGGTGAGGAAGTGAAGGTCGAGATACCCATGGTGTATGTCACAGTCGCGACATACTATGGTGGGTGGCCGCGACCTATGTGTCTAAGTGGTTAACATGTGGTGATGGTAGGTGGTAGTGAAACATGTATGGACATCTAATTTAATCATGTATACATATGCGTCATGTTGTTATGTATGATCCCCAATCTTCTCTGATGATGTTGCTTATATCCTTACAATGGATGGTTCTTATGTTATGTGATCATCTCGCTTGATTATGATCTTCTAACGATGCAGTTGTTGTGGAATTGATTATCATAGATAGTGTGAGATATGATGGCTATGATATGAGACTAGATTGAATATGCCCTTGTGAGGCATGTTGATTATATAGGTGATACATGAATATGGTGGTTGGCCCTTATGACCTAACAATGGTTATTTTTCTGACATGAAAGGATGTTTCCTACTGATAGAGTTGAGGGATAGATATCCATTGGCATGTGGCTTTGTTGATGATGTTGTGAGTGTTAATAATATCAACATCATGTGGTGACAAGTGACAAGTTCACACCCTATATGTTTCATCTACGGAAGAGTACTATTCCCTTATGTTTGTATAATTTGTTATCATTTTATATGTTGTAACTTGATTGATGTTAAAAGACACTCAAGTGACCTAACTAATCAAGTGGAACTTAATTATGTAGCTTTGCCTTGTGCCATTGATCCATTCAGTGTCAACACTTGCTGAATGGTGAAACAAGTTTAGAATGGAGCACATAGTTCATGTTCTCCATACATCTTTAAGCATTTCTTCTTCTACTGGATAAGCAAAATTTACCATAAGATAGACTGGAGGACAACAAAATAGACATGAACCATAGTCCTAGGTCCCTATAGACTCAGCGAACCTAGAGCTTTGATACCAACCTGTCGTGTGATGCCCCATGCCACAAACCACAAGAGAGCTCAAAACTAACCGTAGAAACATACTTAAATAAATGGATTACCAAAAAACACTAGAAATTAAAACCATTTTCATATAAATTCGTATATCAACAAGCTTTACATATGAGTCCTTTTGTGTTGCAAGATACTTACCATGTATGCCATCAACCTGTTACAAGAAAACCTATCCCAAACATATATATACATATACACTGTATCCATACATGAAAAGGACATACAAGACAAACCACGTATCGAAATACGTCTACAAAACACACCCAAAAACCATCCCAAAGATCTGAGTGTACAAGGACGACTCTAGGACTCTAACTATAAATGACCACCACCAACACTTCCAACCTTGTCAGCTATGTCCCTCTTGCTACTGCTCAACCTCTGTTGTGTAATCTCTACCTCCTCATTTACATCCACCTAAAAAGATGTGGGGAACCCACATGGTGAGATTCCAAACATCAGCGGGAGATATAACTCTCCACCAACACTATTATTAGCATAAATTAGATGATTAAATAAGAAAAGTATGATTTGAAACTATGATAATAGTGTAATCAATACTAACAATATAAGCAACTTCAATTAGATTATGAAACATCTTATCATCTTAAAAGGAATATGAAGAACATGAATTCAATACTAACTATACTGTAAAAAACAAGCAAGGACGCATCCAATATTTTTGTATTTGAACCTAAACAAGTATACTACATGGCTGATTATGTGTTTTCTTATGCCCCAAAGATTTGAGTCATACCACCCAAATCCAACCGACAATTGCTAAGTCGAATCGGTGCCATACAAGGTCCATGGAAGAGTCAGAATCCATGACCTCACCCCCTCAGTCAGCACGAGTTCACTTGTAGTGACATCATCAGTCAAACTACTACCAATGACATATAGTCCAACTGTACAAGTCTAGCCTGCCTTGGTACAGGTCACGACGCTAGTAAAACTGAGCCACGGCCCACTGACGCACTCCTACTAGGGTATGGCCCATAGCTAATCTTGTATAACATATCATTGAGATATGGCCCGAAGCTGCACACCTGTTAGGGTATGGCCCACAGCCAATCTTGTATAATATATCACTAGACGTAAGGGGATATTTGTCATCACACGACGTCGGCAATGGGGATCCCGACGAATGTGTGCTCCAGATTGGATCAGATGTTCTCTAGATTCCTATGGGGGAAGTAGTAATATTCAGCCTCCAAGTTGTTTTACTCCTTTTTTTGACTATTTTGACATCTTCTTTGTAATTTATAGACATTAGATCTATTTACTATGAATTATACAATATCACAATATTTATTGAACTTATACTTTTTTTAGAACAAATGAAATCTGCCATATGGCCACAAGGGTGTTGTTGTAGGCTTTCTGGGCTCACACTAACACGTCTGATTCATTGGCATAGGTGCCCAATCGAGGACCCCTCTCCTCTTTCCTTTCTCAGTGCGGATCATTTTGTCTCTGTGTGTGATCCCCTATTCTCGAGTAATCTATTTTTATGGGTGTAGCAACATGGTACTTCACTGGGAAGGAAGCAACAACCCCATGGGGTTCCTAGTAAATCATTAATTCCACATTCATATTCAATTACATTTTGCAAGTCTCCATGACTACTCACATCCTATGATGCGACTATAAACATTGACCTCCATGACCTCACCGACTGTAGTTGCCGCCACGATTGTGTGAAAGGGGGAAAACCACTTTAGTCATCCTCAACAACAATTGAAGCTTCCTAAGGCTTAGTCATCCTCAACAACAATTGAAGCTTCCTAAGGCTTCACGCAACCTCTTTAAACTTCATTACATTTAAACACCAGTAGGAAACCTTCACATGATCTCTAGACTCAAGTTCCTCCTCCAACAACACTTGGTTCGTCAAGCAGCAAGCCTTCCACAGAAGACTAAGATTAGCTCAGGAAAAAACTCACTCAACACTAAACTAACTTTTGATCCCCTTATCTCGATCCTTCTTAACTAGTAACTCCCTCTACTTCCCTTTTGTTGCACCTGTAGTTTGCATTAGAGAAGACAACAAAACGGAGAGCTCATTCTCTCTCTAGCATTATCCAAATGACTTACTCTAGGGTCTATGGAAGCATATCTTTGAGGACTAAAACATATCACACAAAAAGGCCACTACAAATCCACAATCAGATGGAAATATGATGTGGGCTCGTTTGCAATTCACCACATGACATCTTCCCTAACCACATCTTGGACACAATCTTCTAGTCATTCGATTGACATGATCTTCAACTGGTAGTAACTCCACTCCAAGTTTATTTGTGGCTCCTTGGCACTGGGGGTGCATCCAATGGATGTATGATCCATGGCTAGAGGAGGGCCACACAGTTCACAACTACAAAAGAGTGTGTGTGACATCAAGGATATCAGATCAAATCGTTGCCTAGTAAATTAAAACTTAGGTCATTGGTCACACACAAATACTAATTATTCACCCATATTCAAACCTATATAACTTTTTTATAAGATCATCCAACTATTTTGAAAATTTTACCATATATTTATTATCACTTACTCCACTAACTATTAAAGGTTGGTGTCAGAACTCAACTTTTTGACATGTCATATAAATACCTCAAAAGGGCATAAAATCTAGGGATCTTAATCATGATATCAGCATCAATCTACACTCAAACATTACCAAAACACTTGTAACTATCAATACAATTCAAACGTATGAATTCACTTATGTCATCACACATTAATAGGCTCCAATAGTTCACTTCATCACATCCTACACACCTTAAAGAATTCATCCTCAAAACTAAGCCAAAATCTAGTCTTTCGCACCATGAGATCTAACATGGACCCCACGTACACCAACATGGTATGGCCTCGGTGGATCCAACTGAAAGGGTAAATCCCAAAGGGTTCAAATGGGTCCTAGAAAAGAAGACCAACATGGATGGCAGATTGGTCACAAAGGGATTGAAACAAGTTCAAGGTGTTGAACATGATGACAATCTTTTCACAAATTGCCATGCTTAAATCAATCAGAGTAATGTTTTCAATTGTAATTTATTATGACAATGAGTGTTGGTAGATGGATATTAATTTCTCAATGTCAATATTCAAGGATGTGTGCCTCACACAACCTAAAAGTTTTATGTATCAAAATAATGCAAATAAAGTTTGTAAGCTAAAAAGGTCAATCTATTGATTGGAGCAAGCATGTCAAAGCTAGATCTTTGGTTTGACAAGATAGTCAAAGAGTTTGACTATAGTCAAAATCAAGATGAAACATGTGTTTACAAAATGTTAGTGGGAACATATCTATATTCCACATATTGATGGGGAATGACATCCTTATCCAACAAATGTTGAAAAATCTGGCTAGGAAAGGACCTTCTCCATGATGGATTTAGATGAAGAATCCCATGTCCTAGGAATTAAGATATATAGAGATAGATCTAGAAAGATTGTTGGCCTAAGTAAGAGCACATACATTGGCAAGATGTTGTAGGGGTTCAACATGTAGGAATTAAAGAGATAAAATTTGTCTGTGATCATTGGAATTAGTTTCGGAAGAGCCTAGAGTCCTAGTTCTTGTTAAGAATGGGAATGCATGAGTAAGATTCCATATGCATTCAAAATTGGATCTATCATGTATGCAATGGTATATACTCATCCCTTTGTCTCTTATGTATTTGACATTATGAGCAGATATCAGTCATATTTCAGTGAAGGTCACTAGAATACCATAAAGAACATACTTGAGTACTTGAGAAGCACTAAGGATCAATTCCTTATTTATAGTAATAAGAAAGAGTTGTGTGTAAAGGGTTACACTGATGCAAGCTTCCAAACAGACAAAGAAGATAAACAATCACAATCCAAATTTGTATATGACATTAAAATAGAACTGTAAGTTGGAAAAATTCTGAGTGAGAGACAGTCGATTCAACAATAGAATTTGAGTATCTTGTTGTTTTAAACACAGTAGAGGGTATTGTATGGATCAAGAAGTTTATTTAAATGAACTTGTAGGAGGTTCCAATAATTGATGAAACAATAGAAATGTTGTGACAGCAATGGAGCTACTGGATAGGCTATGAAAATCATATAGCATACTACTTTAATACCATATCACACAAAAGATCATACTGTAAGGTGGTGTAAAGACTTGCAAAGTACCGGCTATAAGAAAATGTTGATGCTCTACTAAAAATCACTTGCGCATCAAGAACATGATGGGCATGTTAAGCTCATTTCAAATCATATTCATCGGTGATTGGATCTAAGTGCAAGTGGGTGTTCATTAGTATTTATGCCCAGTGAGCCAAACATATGATGATCGTAATGAGGCATCATATACTTGATTTGGTAATGATAAATATAAGTTTGTCTATTATTTTTGTCTCAATCATGAGATGATGACACAGGCATACTATATGTTTAAAGAATGATATTACTCGATGACATATGTATTTAGGTTAAAGGATCTAAAGAATGAGATCATATGTAAGATAAGATTATATGCATTCTTGTTATGTCCCTAATCAGATATTACAGTGGAAGAAAAATAGACAACAATAACACATAAGACTAAAATATGTGCTTATTCATGATAGAGTCTCATTAGTTATGATATATGATATCAACTTAAACACATATGTACTTGTTAAATAATAGTGCACCAACTACACCCATCTTGAGCATGATACATGGAGACCTTCGAATGGTAGTCACAATTGACTCTCAAAGCCATATTGGTGATTGTGGATCTTAGACTTAAAGTCAATACACTCATCACATTTCATTCTATGAACTTTGACACCATCCAACATGACCTTGAAAAAGGGTTTCTATAAAGGTGGTGCTTGTGTACATTGTGACACATGGGAGTTGATTGTGAGTGATGCAGATGGGATTTATCCCTCCTATAGGAATTGATATACTGGCCACTTGATAAGCCAGACTCAGAAATATATGGCCATACTCATATGACTCAATATGTGATAGGAAAGCTCACATGCATCTAATAGAGTCTTCTCTAGTTCAAGGAACATCGATTTAATACAAAGAGGATAACAATTCCATGCCTTGAGTTCAATCTAGATATAAGAGATAAAGGAACTATATGATCAATGTAACATTGATCAAGGATTGTAGGTTGAATTTTTTCTCCAACTATCCAATGACTTGGGTTGTAGTGAAGTTTTTCTAGATGCCACTCATTGCTTGTGATGTTATAATTTTGTTATAGACATTCACTACCAACATAATATGGGAAGTATATGGTCACACACATATGATGTACTTGGAATAGGAGTTTACTCATGAATAAGGCTTGACTTGATTACTATATTGTTAGGTAATCAACATTGGTTGATTGTTGACTAAGTGGAGTGTCTTGTCGATTGAATGGGAATGTGAGTCGGCCAACTAGAGTATCTAGTTGACTGACTAGATGATTAATAAAACTAAATCTAGGATTGATGTTGACATCATGGTGTGCATTGATCATCTCATTGAAATCTAATATGTTTGAAAATAGGAAAACATTCCAATCAACTGAGTGGAGTGTCAATCGACTGACTGGGAGCCCAGTCGACTGATTCAGAGCTTAGTCGATCAACTTCTGATTTTTAACAGCCAAAAATTCATGAAATTTGTCTCCTCGTGTTATCAAGTTTGCTGAAATCCTGACCCATTCACTCATATATGAAGGGGGGTCAAAGGCTCTTAAAACAAGTCTACTAATCTCAACATTGTGGTAACATGAGAGCCATATGTATATTACCTATGAATGGGAGAGATATCCAAATGGGATAAAAGTCAATGGTGGGACATGCTAATATGAGGGACAACTCCTTCTTATCAATTCTAGTAGAATGACATGATTTCCCAGTGGTTAGTGTGGTCTACGTAGAGTCATGGAGGCTTTTGTCATCATGCGAGGTGAACATCGTCAATCAACATTCATGGTACTACACTAGGAGGCCACCAACGACGACCATTCATGTCCTTCTTAGAAAAGAAGCATGACTCTTAGAGCATTGTCACTCTACTTGCTCCAAAACCAGGTATATGCCTTGCAACCATCCATCCCAATTCATAATTATTGACGCAATCCTCTAGTTATGGGAAACATAAACAAAAAAGATTTATTTACAATGCCATCTCTATCACCCTATTACCCTATAGTCTACACATAAGCTCTAATAAAAATGAAAACATGTTGAGTAGATAAGCATACAACAATAAAATGATTTATTTTTAAACATATACTGGTCATAAAAAAAGTGGATGTGGATAAGAGAAAAAATCAGGCAGTGGGGCTAATCCTCGCACCCTAGCAAGGGAACTACTCACTCATTTTAGGAGTAACAAGAACAACAGCATAAAAGAAGAGAACATCACATCACGATAGAAGACAAAAGCAGATCCATTATGTGTGGATGTTGTTCTATGAGATTTAGACTGATGGTAGTTGATGCAACAACAATTTTACATATGGATGTTCATCAGACTAGACTTCGGGCGTCATTCTTCCTTCTTCAAGGTTGAATCTAATTTCTATTAAAAGAGAGTAGGTGGTAATGAAGGATGGTGTCATCAAATGATGGGTGAATGATCCACAGAACATACCTCCTTCGAGGTTGGATTCTTAGTATCTTGGTGGTGGAGGAGGTGCAAGTACATTTAGTTGACTTTTCTCAACTGACGAAAGAGGTCAAAGGCTACTAAAGGTTGATGGTGGATGTGAATAGCAGCAGCCTAGCATCATAAATGGAGGATCCCCTTTTCTAGCGATAGTCCTCTTCTATTTATAGGAAAAGGTTAGGGTTTTAAACCCTTCCCAGTTGTAATGGAGTGAAGTCTTATCCACCATGGAGGCAAAGATACATTGTAGACGTGGGGAAGACAAAGGGTCCACGACTCACATTAACTCAATCGATAGACAAGGGGTCTCTCAGTGTTCAGCAAAACCATCAGTACGCAAGCAGACATGAGGACCATAAGAAGGCATGAGTGCAAGAAGACCAGGAAAGATGAAGTAGATGAACCACTAGAAGGAAAGCATAGGAAATCCTTTGGTAGATGGAGAAGAAGAGCCATCATAAGGTAAGCATAGTAATGTGATTAGAAGATAAAAGAAAAAGTTCCTTTAGAAGGAGACCACTAAAAGGCAGGCGTTGGACTTCCATTATAAGATGAGTGTTGGGCAGCCCTTGGAAGGCACTCTGGTCTTCCTTTGGTTGTCAACTAATTGAGGGCCAGAGTGGTGTAAACTGATGGTTTGGAAAAAGAATTGCAAAATGATGGTTTGGTACTTGTAAACCTCACCAGGGTGTATTTGCATGTGTGGAAGAGTCTGTGTCTATGGTGCATCAACTAATGGAAGGATATATATATATATATATATACTAGTAAATGCACATGCTACACACGTGGTATATATTTATGTATAGTGATTTACATAAAAGAAACATAGGTTACATTTAACAAAAACAATTGATATTACAATAATGTGAAAACATATAATTATTACTAAATCTCATATTTTGTAATTTATTAAAAAAATCTACGAATATTGTAATATATCATGACTCTCTTTCTTCTTATTTTGGACTCTTTGATTAATGTCATGGGTTACATATTCAAAAAGTTTCATAATCATGTTTTTTCTTCTATATGTAGTGGATGTCATATTTTATCTTGATCTTTTACATATAACTTACCTTAGGATTTGTCACTTACTATTTTGTAACCACATCTAATTTCATAGTGCATTAAAAGTTTTAACTTATCATTATATTTGTGCACAACAATTTTTTATGAGTGTACTGATGCGTATAACCTCATTTTAGGACTGATATACAAAACTACGTGAATATATGTATTATTTTCTTTTTATCAATTATGTGTGGGCCTAATGCACAACCACACACATACACAATGGGAAAATGTATATCATTTAATAAGTTATATGTTACCAACCAACCGGTGTTGCGTAACAAATTAGAATTGTGTTCTCACTTATCCTTTCTAAGGTTCACCAATTATTGTATGCATTAAACCAAGGGTGCTTGTATGATGCATTGGAACTCATGTGTACCTAATACTATTTCCTTTTGTAACTAAATACTTCAAAAACATGTATATGTGCTATATTGAAGTCATGTCTAGAATGTATCTATTTACTTCAAAACTGATAACATTTATATTTTATCAAAGACATGTAAATGATGTATATTTGATTTATCACTGTAGTCGAAATATCATGTTCAAATGGTTTATAAGAAGAGTGACATAAGAAACATGGGATACAATCTCACATTCAAGATTACAATGAAAATGCACCTGCTTTTACTTATTTATGAAGAATCTAAATTCAAGGTTGGTTGACCGGTCGTTATATACTAAATATATTATGTATTCGTTTATCTAGCTATTTATACTCTTCATAAATAGTTATTTAATCTTATATTTATACTTTACAAGTGTGTGTACGTGGTTTTTGGAGTGTAATTTCTTCTCAAGGAGTTTCAGCATATGAGGATACACATGCATCAAAGTAAAACATATAATTATAGCTGAATCAAAGAATGTATACTCCAAAGCATACTCTAATTTCAAATTTATTAGTAAATGAGATACGTATACATAATATATCATCTCAATATAATTAAATAAAATTTTAGACATCGAGATAAATCTCGAGTCATCACTATGAATCATTTGATATTCATTTTCCTTATCATGGTAAACTATAATAAATGTGAAATCAAATTAAAATAATAAAAAAACTATACACATATAATCTATTCACTAATCATGAATATATTTCTCCTTTTTTGAAAATCACATAGTATTTGGATATGTATAATTTCCAATCATCTTACATCTAGATGTTCTATTCTACTATTCATTATTTTTCATATAAATATCCAGTAAAAATGTTCAAAATGAGAAACTCATTTTGTGTAATATAGTGTGTGGTTTGTACTCCAATTAGTTTATAGCTCTCAAAACATGTTGTGTATTTCATAAAGTAAACATATTCAAATATTTCAAATTTCATGTCATATAAGCAACATTCTTTTTCTTATTATGTAAAGGAGGTTTATGGGTGTGCGCAACTCAAATGTATTAGTCAATTTTATGTAAATGAATTTCTTAGGTAATGGGTATTTATAAGCCTCACAAAATAACATAGAAGAATCTCATGACAATCATATAACTCTGGATTGTACGAAACAAGAATTATTGTTGTTGGCCATATAAAAATAGTACATTACATATAAACATCCTTGAAATTCCAATAACTTATATCATTTTTGGCATAAAAAATCTAATTATACTTCTTACTTGAGAACACATTACATATCGACATGGAATGATCATTAAGAAGATTGTGATCAAGACGATGTTACCAAAAAGTGTCAATAATTGAATAGAACCAAATGTCAAAATGAACTAAGTTAATAAAATGTGTCATGCAAAATTTTCATTTCCTCATATCCCACTTTATTATCTGAAAGAGTTATGTTACATATGAACATGTATGGATCTGAATGAGTATTACTATTGTAATTATCAATATAAATATGTATATTGTTGGTTTGTCAATATGAAAACCTAATGGATCTTGTATAAAATCCCTAACAATTTTATACTTTTCAGAGGTAAGTAAATATATTTTTGTTTGCATTTGTTATTACAATATACATATAGTGTAACATTTAAGATATGAATTCATTTTATACATCTCTCTTGTCAATATCGAAAAAATATGTAAAGTTAGCATAAGGTACACCACCAATATACCCAAGAAATTAAAATATTTTATTTATTGAAATTTGACAAAATAACATAGAACATTAAAAAAAAAGGATAATAACAACCTTTACAGGCTACCCCCACATCCTTTTTCCAGCCATAGCCCAGATAACTGGCGGGTGATAAACACAATGCTTAACAGGGGGCTCGAACCTCAGAATCCCCCCGGAGGGGGACACCGTGCCTACCACCTGAGCTACGCTGGCCAGGTCACATGGAACATTCAATTGCTATTTATAATTAGCATAATTTGTCACTAGAAAAGGTAAGTTCAATTTAAGCAATGTGGATTAGAATGGCATGTAACCTAATGATAAAATACTTAATTTTGTAGAAATATTACACAATAGATGTCTCTAGAGTATGTGTGTTGTATATGAGCATTTGTGATCTGGAATTGACATGTCTCTTGTAACCTTCTCATTTCAATATATTTGGCCACATCATCAACATTAATGATGATATAATATCATTTACAAATAATACACAAAAAATAAAATAAAAAAGTTGAGACATCAAATGTAAAATCTCTATCATCAGTATGTAAAGGTCTCATGCTTTTATTTATTGAACTTGTCTAAGTGATGTATGCTTTGTGATTAATATTGAGACATAATGAGTTTAATCTAATTTAATAATGTTAAGCTAATCGACCTTAAGAGGTGAATTAAGTAAGATGCAATCAATATCCTAATAAGGATAAGGGAGAGAGACATTAACATGGGTGATAAACATGTTAATAAGTATGTATTGATACTCCTATGATGAGTGGAGTATGAATTAGGGTTTGATTCTAGACATTATGATCTTAAATACTTAATTGTTAATAAAGGTAAAATCTAACCCTAAGGTAGGGTGATGATATGCTTTTATAATTGTAATCAATTTGATTGAGATAGTCCTAACCTTAATAATAAGAATGTACTTTCTTATATCATAGGGTGATGATGTAGATAATCCTAACCCTAATCATGGGAAGGATGCATTTCTCTAAAATTGAATAATGATGTTATATGTTAATATCAAAATTTATCATTATTTCAATTAGTTTTGTAATATATATCTCGTAAAGGATGAGTGTTAGTAAATTAAAAAGGTGATCGCGGTCACGGTCCTTGAATCCATGGAGTATACCGTGATCGCGGTCTCGGTTGTAACTCAGAAGGCACCGTGGTCGCGATTTCTGAAAGAGATCACGGTCGCGGTGAGGTGAGATCGCGGTCGTGGTCCTTAAAACTCACACCGCGGTCACGGTCTCTTTGGTAATTCGCATGACATCATGATCGCAGTCTCTGAAAGGGACCGTGGTCACGATGTTACCATGGTCTCAAAGAACACTGTGACCAAAGAGGATTTTTACAAGTGAACCGTAGTCACGGTTGTTGGGGGGGGTTAACCGCGATCCGGAATGCTCTTCTTTCCTACCATTTCGATACCCTCCCACATTCCCTTAACTGATGATCTTTTCTTCATCCATTTATTAATGAACCTTTTTAGGGTTTTATTAAAGCGACCGACGTCATAAGGCGGTAAGGAGAATAGGGAAAACTCGACGGTCTCTGGCAGCGCCATTCGCAGTCATCGAGAGATAGAGCGGAAGAAAGAATCGGTCTAGGCGAAGGTTACATCGGAGCGACAAAGTAGTACGACGACCTATTGGAGAAGAAAGGGTTAAGTCTATTACCTTGATGATGTTCGTGAAGGTGGAGATGGGCATGACAGTCGCGGCAATAAGCTTCAGACGGTGAAAGGTCGACGGTCGCGGTTGAGCGGAGAGAATCGTTTATCTCACACTCGGGGAAAACATGAAGCGTAAAGAGTCTGAGAGTCTATGGTAATGGGTATATATAAGGCACAACCGCGGCCAGATAGACTAAAGGCCCAGTCGTGGTGATCACAAGAATGAACCGCGGTCGTGACGTATAGAGTAGAACAACTGCGGTCGCAGTCCTTATCATGGGTACCATGGGTTACGGTCTTACGGAAGCAAAAGCTATACCGCGACCAGGTCAAAACAAAGGATGACAAAATTGTTTTCTTGAGTAAATATCAAAATATTTAAAAGGAAGAAGGATTTGTACATCACTTAAAGCAAAAGAAAACTAAAAAAAGCTAAAAGGTAAGAGAAAACAAAGCCTTAAAGAAAAGTAAAAACCTGGGTTGCCTCCCAAAAAGTGCTTGCTTTAAAGTCTCTTAGCTAATCTGCATAAATTTTTCACTCCTTGGGTCCTATAGTTGGACGTGGCAACTCTTGATTCTTCTCCTCGTTGGGCTGGGTTGGTTCATCTAGAATGATCTCTGACCTTCTTACAATGGCTTCATCCTCGTAGAATCTTTTCACCCTGTGGACATTGACCTTGAAGATCCCAGTCTTCTCTCCTTGAATCTCCATCATTCCTGATGGATAAATTTTTACCACAGAGAAAGGGCCTGAGCATCTTGTTCGGAGCTTCCCAGGGAAACGTATGATGCTAGAATTGATTAGAATAACTTTGTCTCCTTCACGAACGTCCTTTTTCCTTAGGTGGGCATCATGCCACACCTTCATTCTTTGTTTGAAGATCTTTGCGTTTTCATAAGCATGTAATATCAACTCCTCAAGTTCTTGTAGCTACAAATATCTTTTTTGTTCCGCCTTTTCCAGGTCCATATTCAGAAACTTAATCACCCAAAGGGCCTTATGCTCAAGCTCTAAGGGTAAGTGGTAAGACTTGCCATAGATTATCCTGTAAGGCTTTGTGCCTATAGGTGTCTTATAAGTTGTTCTATAGGCCCATAGAGCATCGTCGATCTTCATGGACCAGTCCTTCTGAGTGTGGCTAACAGTCTTTTCCAAAATTTGCTTAATCTTCCTATTAGATACCTCTACCTGTCCAGAGGTTTGAGGGTGATAGGGTGTAGCAACCTTGTACTTTACTCCGTACTTCTTCAATAGTGCCTCAAACTGCTTCTCTCCAAAGTGTGATCTGCCATTGCTTATCACAGTGTGAGGTACCTCGAAGCGTGGAAAAATGGTTTTCTCAAATAACTTAATCATAGACTTAGAGTTGCAGGTTTGGGTAGCAACAACCTCTACCCATTTCGACACATAATCCACAACCACTAATATGAACTGATAACCTTTTGATGAGGGAAAAGACTCATGTAGTCTTTCCCCAAAACATCAAAGATTTCATCTTCTACCCAGTTGGCCATTGGCATTTCGTTCCTTCTACTAATATTTTTGGTTAATTAGCACTCCTTGCCAGCCTTCACATAGGCAGCAACATCCTTGAACAGTGAAGGCCAGTAAAATCCTGACTGAAGCACCTTTGTGGTTGTTCTTTCCCCACTATGATGCCCTCCATAAGGTGAAGAGTGGCATTCTCTCAGTATGTCTGACACCTCTTCCTCAGGAATACATCTTCTATACAAATTATCTTAGCATCTCTTAAAGAGCGTAGGATCATCCCAATAATAATTCTTTACATCTAAAAAGAGCTTCTTCTTCTGATGGTAAGTTATCTCTGGGGGTAACTCTCCACAAGCAAGGTAATTACAGATATCCGCAAACCATGACATTTTTTGTTCTTTGACTTCTATCATGAGCAAAGCCTCATCTACGTAGTTATCATTGACGGGTGGCTCATTCCTTTCTTCAACTATAATCCTTCACAAGTGGTCATCGACTACATTCTCCGCCCCTTTCTCGGATTACTGATTCATTTAAAATCTACAGAATGTCTTCCCCATCAACCAGTGACTCTCTGTACAAGAAGACTACTTCCCTGAAGGAAGTAGAAAGGATAGTAAAAGACCTGATAGAAAAACTAAATAGGAGTACTCTACCGGTGCCAAACTGCCTGGAGATACAGCTAACGCTGGAACAATATCAGAGGATATTGGCAGGATCACCGCAGGAGGAGGACGAATAAGACACGAAACAGACATAACATACTGAGACCTCCAAGTACCAACTAGAGGAGTCAGAGAGTTGGGTACAGAGCAAGAAAAGAAAAGTTGCACCAAAAGAAACTAGGGGTAGCAAGAGGGCAAATCCAGTAACTATGGACAAACCAAACATGGATAAGGCTACCAAGGATAAGGAAGCAGTGGGGGAGACATCTTCACTACCCGAAGAACCCCCACTCGTGCCCTGGGATGTCATGCACCAGTCTACCTACGACTGGATGTACCAGCACAAGGAGTTTTGTCCAACACGCTACCTAGACATGAATGATTTCAAGAAGATGGGGATATGTGACAGGACAATGAAGTTCCTGGATGGCGCAAATCTACGCACCTTATGCACACCAAAGGAGAAATCTTATAAGAAACTGACCACAGAGTTCCTGTCTTCATTGAAGAAGTTCGCTACCAGTAGAGAAACACGAAAGGCGGGAGGTGGGACTACTAGCTCTAAGTGAGGCTAGGGGGGCGATACCAACGTAATTAATGAGGCGAATCTGAACAGAATATTCTCAAGGACAAAGGAAGAAGTCCATGCCTGCTCCTTCACCCCAAGAGAAAAAGAGATTGCCACCTATGATAGAGATGAACTGTGGGAGGAACTGACTAGAGAGGAAAAGCATAACTCGAAGAATTCTAAAGCCTCGCAAATTGCATCGTGCTTCATCCGTACAATACAAAAGATCGCCGCCCACACTATTCACGCAAGGTCAGAGATAGGGACAGTTAGCAAGGGAGATATGTTCCTTATCAAGTCAATGATCAATAGGAAACTGTTCAATATCGAAAGGATATTAATTGACCGTTTGTCAGCAACAATGGGCGGGGATGCAAAAATAAATTCCATGTACTGCATGGGTGGCCTAATAACAAAGATTGCCAAATACTTCATGGAGCAAGGAGAAGTCCTGAAGTATAAAGAAATGGAGGGACAACAACGAATAGGCACAAAATCCCTCATCAATGTTGGAATTGTGGCACAGCAAGGGAAGAAGTTATACTTCAAGCAGTAAGGATCAAAAAGATTACTCCCCCTTCTGAATTGGAATTCTATGACGCCCACAAGCCGACCAACGATGATATTGAAATGATGTGCTCTAGGGCACTACAAGCCAGTAGACATACTGTCCCAGCTATCACGGCTGGAGAAAGTAGTGCCCCGTCTGAATTAGAGAAGAAGAGCACGGAACCACGAAAGAAGTTAGCAGTGGAGAAAAAGAAGGCAGCAGAAGCAATTGTACAAGCAGCGAAAACACCAACAAGTATAGTGCAGCCAACACCCGTGGTTCCAACCCCAGAAGCACCAGTAAATATAACTAAACCCACACCTCTCGAGCCAGGAAAGGAAGTAATAGTGCTTCCTTCAGAGTCTGAAAAGGCTTCAAATAATCATTTGTAAAAACAAATTCTGCATCTTTGATCAGTAGATTTGACAAGGGTTTTGAAATCTTCGAAAAGTCCTTTATGAATCTTTGATAATAACCAGCATGACCGAGAAAGCTTCGCACTCCAGTCACATATTTAGGTGGGGGTAGTCTAGAGATAGCTTCCACCTTGCTGACATCTACTTCAATTCCTCTTTTTGAGACCTTATGGCCCAGGACTATGCCCTCGTGTACCATGAAATGGCATTTCTCACAATTGAGAACCAAGTTCTCCTCTTCACAGCGTTGTAGGACCAACGATAGGTTTTTCAAACAACCATCAAAATCTTTTCCATAGACAGAAAAATCATCCATAAAGACCTCTACAATATCTTCCAAAAAGTCTAAGAACATCGAGATCATGCAACGTTGGAAAGTTGCAGAAGCATTGCCTAATCCGAATGGCATTCTTTGGAAGGCATAGGTACCATATAGACATGTGAATGTAGTTTTATCCTAATCGTTAGGTAGAATGGGAACTTGGTAAAATCTGGAATAGACGTCTAAGAATCAAAAATATGTGTGATGCACAAGTCTTTCAAGCACTTGGTCGATAAAGGGAAGAGGGTAGTGATCCTTCTTCATTGCTGGATTCAGCTTTCGATAGTCGATACACATTCTCCACCCGGTGACAGTCTGAATGGCAACTTCATCTCCTTTATCACCGTTCACAATTGTCATCCCCCCTTTCTTTGGTACAACATGGATCGGTCTCACCCAATTACTGTCGTTGATCGGGTATATAATGCATGTGTCTCTTAGCTTGATGACTTCCTTTTTTTAACCTCTTTTAGCATTTGATTCAGCTTCCTCTGGCGTTGAACTAGGGGTTTTGTGGACTCTTCCATATTTATGCGGTGCATACATAGAGCAGGGTTAAGTCCCTTGATATCATCTACTGAATAACCTATAGCTTGCCTATGGATCCTTAGCTCCTTAAGAAGTCTTTCCAATTGCTCTTTATTCAGACCAGCATTAACTATAACAGGGTTTCTCCCCTCATTATCAAGAAATTCATACTTCAAACCTTCTGACAACTATTTCAGTTTTGGTTTGGGTTTAGGTGCCTTCTCTTCTCCTGGTGTCATTTCTAGAGAAGCATACTTGATTGTCTCGACAACTTCCCCTTCGTCACCCAAATCTCCTTCGTCTTTATTCAGGTATTCGTGGATCTCAACAACCTCGATGTCGTCGATTTCCAAATCTTCCTTATTTAACGCCCTCATAAGAGGGTCTACAACTGCCCTGTCTTCTTCTACTTCTTCACAATATTGGTTGTAGCTATCCACGAAGTAAGCATATTCGAGCAGGGATGGTCCTTTCATTGCGTCATTCACCTTGAAATCGATGTGGTTGCTTCCGACCCTCAGAGTTATGATGCCTTTAGCGACATCAATCAGTGCCCTCTCGGTCACCAAGAAAGGATGTTCAAAGATGATAGGGCACTTAGGGTCTTCAATAGTGTCAATGACAACAATATCACACGGGATGAAGAATCTTCCCAGACGAATCAGAACATCTTCAACTATTCCCATGGGCCTTTTAAAGGTGTGGTCTGCCAAATCGATTCTCATATTGGTCTTGACCATATCAGTCAGTCCCAATCGTTGTGCAAGGCTTAAGGGCATAAGACTGATGCTTTCCCCTAAGTCAGCGAGACCCTTCCTTTCGATGTTATCTCCTACAACAAAATGTATAGCAAAGGCTCCAGGGTCCTTCTTCTTGGTATGTAATTTGGCCCTTACGAAGGCAGTATACATACTGGTAAGATGCACTATTTCAACCCATCCTCCTCTTCTTTTCTTTGTGCTTAGGTCCTTGAAAAACTTGGCATATGTTGGCATTTCTTCCAAAGCATCCAGAAATGGCACCTCTAGGTGGAGCTTTTTCACCGACTCCATAAACTTTCATACCTCTTTTTGAGATATGCCTTTATGAGTTTGTACAGAAATGGCAATCTCGGGGAGTATTTACTTCTTTTGGTGAATAAGTCTTCCACAGGTTCTGGTTCCCTCACATTAGCTTGTTTATTTTTTTCTTCAGCTGATTTCTTTGTAGTAATCTCTAGCTCTGGTTCTTCAGGTCTGGTCGCCTCAGGGCACTCTACTATCCTTCCCAATCTAAGGACCGCCATCTTGATAGACTCTATGTTAGATGGCTTCTACCCTGAAGGGTTCTTCATCAGCTCGACCAACTGAGCGAGCTGTTTGTCTATCTAGCATTGGTGTGTTTGCATATCTGCCATTTGGACCTGCATCGTATTCAAGACACCAGAGTTGGACAGTGCATTTTGTGCTAGTTGATTGTTTATTGTGTCCTATCTCCTGACGAAATCAAATATTTGGCCCACTAAGTTAGGTTGACCATTGTTCCTTGCCTGACTGTGTTCTTGAGCTTGTCCTTCTCCTTGACTTGTGTTGGCAGCTTGACGGTTTTGATACTTCCCTTGACCTTGATAGTTGGTTTTGTTTGTCTGGAAAGTGCTTGTCTTGGTGTAGTGTCCTTGTACGTTCCTCTTCTTGAAACCTGGTTGTTTCTTAGGTGGATTATTCAATTGATGTGAATTTCCTGCAGCCTCTTTGTTGCCATAACTGAAACCGAGGTGATATGGCCTCTTGAAGTTGGCGTAAGAGACCTTCTTAGCTTCCTCCTCTTTAGACTCACTTTCACTTGATTCTCTGGGTCGGATGTATATGCAGTTATCTATTCCATGTCCACCTTCACCACAAATGACGCATTTCATCACCTTCTCAATTTGCTTCTTTCCTTTCCCTCCTGATTCCTTCAGCTGCTTGACATTTATTGCTATCTTTTGTATTTGAGATGTGATTGCTTCGAGAGCCTTTGATTCAATCGACGACCCTTTGTTGGTGGCTTTCTTATCATACCTGCTATCGGTCCTATCATAGTCAGTCTCAACTTGTAACTCAGCCATGTTTTCTATGATCTTTTTAGATCTACTGGGCTTCTTGCCGAGAAAGTCGCTTCCTGCTGCTGCATTTAGCGAGACTCTCTCTTCTGGAGTTAGACCATTGTAGAATGTTGTTATCAGGAAGCCCTTCTTATAATTGTGGTGAGGGCAGTCTCTCTGATATTATTGATACCTCTCCTAGGCTTCGTGCAAATTCTCGCCTAGTTTCAATGCAAAAGACGTGATCTTCTGCCTATTACGAACAATTTTCTCTGTGGTGTAGAACTTGTTCACAAAAGCATCTGCCAATGCATTCCAACCATTCAAAGACTGATGTGGTAGTCGAAGGTACCAGGATAGGGCCTTGTACTCTAAGGAGAAAATGAAACCCTTGCAGTAAATGACTTCTTGCAGAACTCCCCACATCTTAATTGTATCGCGGATATTTTTAAAAACATCGAGGTGATGATAAGGGTTATCGTGCTTTGAGTTCCCTTGAAAGCCTTTTTTTTATCATAGAGATTACTATTGGCTTCAATTCGAAGTTCACTGCATCGAACCTTGGCATGATCACAAGACATCTCGAGTTGTTGGCTTTTGTGGCTGCCAACTCCCGAAGAGTCTTTTCTTCCTCATCGTCATCTTCACTGGCACTGTCCCTGTGATTTTGTTCATAGTTGTGGTGGTTTCTTCTATGCCTACGGTGATGGCGACGCTCTTCGTGGTTATGATCATCTTCGGGTTGTTCACGTTCAGGTTCTTCTTATTCATCATAGAGATGATCGTCATTATAACGATCATTCTTATCTTCATCGATTCCTGGCAGAGGTTGGTGTTGTCTAATCCTCACGTTCCGTTCGTTTGCTGAAAGGGGACCTTCCACGCAACGTGGCATGATGAACAAGAGTTAAGTCGAACAAATTGCTTCTTCCTGGGTACTTGAATAGGTCGTACAACCAAGTTAGGAAACTGGAATGGTAAAATGAACTATTCTGCATGAATTCATGTTAAAATGTTTAAAACAACTGCGCTGTCAATATTATTGCTAAGCTTGAGGTGCGGGAGTATAGTAAGTGGACTCGGGTTCTAAATAGTATCGTTTTTCCTTGTCCCCGGAAACGGCCCTAAAAAGTTGACCGGCCTAAATCACACGTCCAAAAGGAGTGGATTAAAGTAGTCAGACTTTTAAAGAGATAACCCGACTCTCAGGCCCTCGCAATGATAAACGGGGTCTGATGTACTGATCGGGGTCGAACACAGGGACAAGGTTGGTCGTGTTAAGAATGCGCAAATCAAAACACTCTTATACTCCACCCAAAAAGGGTGTAAAGAGATGTTCCCTAAGGAACAGTAGCACAAGAACAAGAACGGTAAACAAAAAGAGAACAAACTGTAAACAAGTATATGATGGAGAACTCAGGTTGGGGTTCACCAACTAAAGCACCTTGCCAACATGTGAACCTATCTCTCTCTCTTGCATACTCATATCAAGATTACAAGCAACCAAGAAAACACCTATTCCACTCTCTCTCGAGATGAGGATAGATCTAGTCTAAGAGAAGCCTCTCTCTCGAGATGACAACTCAAAAACTTCCGTAGAAAAACATATGGTTTAAAGCTTTGGCATTCCAAAACTCTTTTGCATTCATACCACTCCATGACACAGGATAAAAGCGATATTACTCTCTTGAGATATCAACAATCAAACATCATAAGATGGTAGCTAAGCATACAAGTGAAACATTAAAATAGGTGCATGGAGACAATCTTGATAAGAGTATGTATATTCAAAAGAAAGAGATAATATACATGTTGGGAGAGCCTTAGCGGCTACTCTCAACCCAAGTTAAGGTGTTTAACTACTCATGCTTGCCGATAACATGATGGTGTTACATTCAAACAGATCCATAAGATACCACGAGGAGAGGTGGGAAGTACGACGGGAGGAAGTGATAAATCTAGAAGAGAAGAAATGTGATACTACACACTACTTCTTCAAATCTGGATTTACCGCATGGACGGCCTTCTCCTCTCGAAGAAGGGGTGGTGTCATCTTCTCTCTCCTTGGACTTTTCCCTTGGAGATCCAAAACTGATGGATGGATGGTCGGGGATGAGTCTAGAACGTAGCAACACTTTGTGGCCTCGAGATCTGAACCTGAATCTCGTGATTTGACAAGACGGGTGGGGGCGCTATTTATAGGCGCCTTCTGCCGACTTAGAATCATGGTCGTGGTTTGGTTAAGTGGATGTGTGACTGCGGTCATGATTCATGCCTTGTTTATTCTCGACCGCGGTTGAGTTTGGTCGTGACTTCAGGGTGATTGCGTTCGAGGTCTGCTTGCATCCAATCGGTCAAGGTCGAGGTCGAGGTCTTCCCAATTGGTCACGGTTTACAAAGACTTATCAGTGACTGCGGTTCCTCAGACGGGTGGGGGTGCTATTTATAGGCGCCTTCCACCGACTTAGAATCATGGTCGCGGTCTGGTTAAGTGGACGTGTGACTGCGGTCGCGATTCGTGCCTTGTTCATTCTCGACCACGGTTGAGTTTGGTCGCGGATTCAGGGTGATCACGGTCGAGGTCCGCTTGCATCCGATCGGTCGAGGTCGAGGTCGAGGTCTTCCCAATTGGTCACAGTTTACAAAGACTTATCAGTGACTAAGGGTTCCTCAGCTAATCACGGTCTGCTTGACTGAAGTCCTTCTTGGTTGCAGCCACCATCAAAGTCGTGGTAGAGAAGAGACCGTGGTCTATGAATCCATTCGCGATCTCCTTGTCATCTGATGATCACGACTTCTTTTGGAATCATGATCGCGGTTGGGAAAGAAGTGGACTACTGTCGCGGTCTTAATCCATGACCTATGTTGTGAAAAATATATACTAAAAGACGTATACTAAAAATATATATGCGATCATGTGTGTGATGCTTTAGTCACAAAGATAGCAAAATTATGTGAAAAGCTAACAAAAGACAAACTAAAAGCGGTATAAAATATATACACAAAGTACGTAAAATGGAGTGTTATCAGTGATACTTGGGTGCACTTTGACACATGGGGATGACTATGAGTGATTTTGATGGAGTTTGTCCCTCCTAAAGTAGTATGATATCTTGGCCATTTGATAAGCGACACTGAGAAATGTATGTCCATGAATATGTTAGTCAATATGTGATATTGAGCTTACATATATCTCAGACAGTCTGCTCTAATTCTAGGAACATATATTGAATGTTGAAGAGGATGGTGATTCCATGCCTCCAGTTCAATTTGGATATCAGTGTGAAAAATGAACTGTACAAACACAATAACACCAACCACAGATTGTAGGTTGAATTTGTTCTCCAACTTTCCATTTACTTGGGTAGTGATGATGTGTTGTAGGCACCACTCTTTGCTTGTGATGTCATAAATTATTTATGGACATTCACTGCTAATGTAACTTGGAACGCATAGAGTCACACACTTAGGATACACATGGAATCGGAGTATTGTTTATAAATGATGTTTAACTTTATTACTATAATGTTTAGGTATACAATTTAAACAACAATTGACTAACTGGACTGGGAACCGACCAGTTGAAGTGTTGAACTGATCACTTGGAGTGTCAGGTTGATAGAAAATTGCATTGATTAAATTTTGGATGAACCATGACATGGACTGACAAGGTGTCCAAATGATCAGTTTCATGTGATGAACATCCAGGTTCATGGATCAATTTGATTGCATCAAGGATTAGTCCTGACATCATGTTGTGCATCAATTGAATTAGAATTCCAAATATCATTGTTTTTGGGAAACAATATGAAATGATCGGTTCAAGTGTTAAATCGAGTGACTCACATGCCAATCAATCGGTTCACCAGTGAATCAATCATTTCTCCATTCACATGTTGCAAAAATTTATGAGATTCTGGTCCCTTCCTCTCTCACATAGAAATGGAACTTTGACATTCCTATAAATAGAGGGGTATAAGGGTCTTCCTAGAGATACATATCAATTACCTCTGATTATTATTGTCCTCTCTAGTTGTGGTAACCAATAGAGAGCCCCATCAAGTCCTACCTGATAAAGAGATTGATAGTAAGGGAGAACAATTGTTGGAGCACAAGTTGGTGACTAGTACACCAACATGGTTGGACAACTCCTTCATGTATGTTCTTCTAGAACGATATGAGTTTCTCATGGTCCGTGTGTACTACCATTGAGGTGAGGAGGTTGTTTCCTGTCAGTAGGAGGACAACATCAGACTGATGTTTGAGGTGATCAACTAGGTGTTGTTGTAGACGTTGTTCAGGTGTGACTTGAAGAAAGGTGCACACTAAGACGAGGAGATTGTCGTTGGACTATCTCTTAGACCATGTATATCCTTGAAACCATCCTTCTCATTATATAGTCATTTATGTGATCTACTATTACATAGGAAATATGGTAGTTAAATTTTGTTTCCACTGCCTGCTCCATTTCCATATTTCCCTAACAGTGGTATCAGAGGCACGTCAACTTACCATTTTTTGAAATTGATATGATCTGATTTTTAGTTTACATCATTTATTTGTTGCATGCAATGAGATATTAATGTGCATGTTTGATTAAATACCATGTAAAATCCCCAACTAATATATGTACATATATATATATATATATATATGTATATATATATATATGATATATATATATACAATTTACATGCTTCACCCCAGATAAGAGTTGGTTTTGATAGTGGATGTGTAGCGTGGTTTTGGCCAATAACCCTAAATATATGTGAATGATGGTTGTGTTTGTTTATTCCTATTTTATCTCAGTTTGCATATCGAGCCTCTATCTCATCATTGTAGAAGTGTTATTCTCTCCTACCTATACGCTCCTTGAATGTAACTTGAAGTTTCTCTATAATTATGTAATAGCATTAGGATAGTTTAATTCTTGTTATGTTGAAGAAGACAAGCCGATTGGGTTGAGGACTGGGGAGGAAAAGCAAAGATAAGAGACAAACCAATTGAGTAGAGGCCCAACCGATCAACTAGAGGATCCATAAGATGGTGGACCAGAGACCATGTAACCGACGAGATGACCAACTGACCATCCAGGAGGTGAGCCAATCAGTTCAATGGTCAAATCGATGAAACCCGATTGGCAAGCATAGATCTTCATCAAAAATATGTCTTTGAATGAAATGTAGACCCTAGGTGGTGGTAATTTCTTGTGGCTCCAAGGAATTACATTAGTATGTCCATAACCACCGCTTATGTTTTATTGCATGTTTTCTTTTGTAGGATATAACATGTATATGATATGTATTATGTATATGTGGTGATTGGATATGTATATGTATTTATAAATACAAACCCCTCAATATATTTTAAGCCTAAGATGCTTTTCATAAGCATCACACATGAAAAGCATGATCGACCAGCCGTAGGTTATGCCAAAGCATGGTGCACCGTCTATCTCATGGAAGTCTGATGGTAGATACATAGATCTACCAAAGCAGGGTACATATTCTATTGTGTTGACTTTTAGGTCAGACTTAATTGGGTAATCTTAATAAGATTAAGTACATAGACACATAGATATGGATTGTGACAAAGATTTGTGCACACCATCTATCCAAGAGATGCATTTTGATACTATTATAAAAAGTTGCTTACCTAAAAAGTCAAGTTGTGGGAGATCAACCAAAGATGACTCATGATTTTACAAAATATGGATCTTGGGTGACTAGAAGACTGTATGATGCAATCATTTGAATTGGTAGTGTGGGATATCAATTTGAATAAAATAGTGGGGGCGATAATTAATTAAAGGCCTAAATAAATATCATCAAATATTATTCAATCAAATCTAATAAAAAGTATTTTGACAAAATGCAAATTTTCTCTTGTAAAATCAAATTACAATCAAATCATCATAGCAATAAGTCCTTATGAAGGAAAATCTAAATGAGATATACTTCCATAAGTGGTTCAAGACTTTGAGAAGTGTTCTCTATATTCCTGAAACACCAGTGCCAGTGAAATATGCTCGATGTGCGCCTAAGGATGAAATGGATGCTTACTTGAAGAAGGCATATGATGCCATGGACATTAAAAACCTTATGTTGATCTACATGAACTATGAGTTTCATGAGCAGCATGAAATTATAATGTCTCTAAGATGTTATTTGAGTGCAAACTGACGGAGGGAGACACAGTGGAGTCGCATGTGCTGAATATGATTGGGCATGTCGAACATTTAGAAAGACTGGGATCTCCATTAGGTCAAGAGTTGGCCATGGATATGATTTTGCAATCATTGCCTAAATCATATAGCCATTTTATCAAGTGATACAACTTGAGTAACAGAGATAGACCCTTGTCTGAGTTTCTTGAAATTTTGATATATGTCAAAGCACTAATGAAGAATGACAAATTCATGTTGGGGTTAATGGAATGGATTCCAAGGACAAAGGAAAGGACAAGAAGTGTTTAGTGGTTGATCTAAAATCCAAGTCTTCTACACTCAAAATAAGGAGAAGGAAATGGAAACCTAGGAAGATGAAGCAAGGGATAGAGATCTCTACTTCTGGTATATATGTAATTGAAATTAACTCCTCAGTTTCTTCATCTTGGGGTACTAGATACTAGATGTGGATCACACATTTGCTGAAATGTGAAGTATCTAAAAAGAAATAGACCTTTAGAGAAAGCTTTGGTTGAACTACACATTGCTAATGGAGCAGTTGGAACTATGAGTTGTCTCTACTAAGTGGGCTTGTAGTAGAGTTAGAAAACTGCTATTATGTACCTTCCATTAATAGGAACATCATTTATGTATCTTTTTTGGACAAGAATGGATTCAAATTTCACATAAAAAATGGTATATGTTCTATAAGTAATGATGAGATCTTTTATGGCTGTATCCCAAAGTTTTGTGATCTATACTTAATAAATCTAGAGACAAGCATGTATAACATATATACCAAAAGACTAAAACTCAACAAATCAAACAAAAAATATCTTTGGCATTCTTGTCTAGGGAACATAAATGAGAATCACTTATCTAGAGTCTATGAAGATGGTTATCTGGACCCTTTTCATTTTGAATCAATAGAGACATGTGAATTTTGTTTGTTGGGGAAGATGACCAAGCCTCCTTTTAGTGGTAATAATGATAGTGCTAGTGATCTATTAGACTCATAAATACTTATGTGTGCGGCCCTTTTAGAACAAATGCTAGAGGTGGTTATTAGTACTTCATTACCTTTTCTGATGACATCATTAGGTCTGGTTATGTTTACCTGATGTAACATAAGTCAGAAACCCTTATAAAGTTCAAGAATTTCACGAATGAAGTACAAAACAATTTGGAAAAAGTATAAAGGAACTTCATTTTGATCGAGGTGGGGAATACTTTTGCCAAGACTTGGAGGACCTTCTGCTAGCCGGTGATATCATATCACAATGGAATCCACCTCAAACACCATTGCACAATGGTGTTTCATAAAGAAGGAATTACACAATGCTAGATGTGGTGAAATCAATGATGATTTTTTCTAATATTTTGACTTTCTTATGGGGTTATGCTCTAGAAACAACAACATTTACACTTAATAGTGTACCATCTTAATCGGTTCAAAATACACCATACGAGATATGGACTAGGAAGCGTCACAAAATGTCTTTTATGAGGGTTTGGCGATGTGAAGCTTATGTCAGGAAAATGTTCCTGAAAAGCTTGGCCCTAGATATGATAAATGTTATTTTGTTGGATTATTCAAAGAAACCAATGGCTACTACTTGTATAACCCAACTGACAACAAAGTATTTGTTTCCAGAGATGTTTCATTCCTAGAAAAGGAATTTATTTTCAAAGGAAGCAATGGGAGGAATGTAAGACTTGAAGAGGTTCAAAATGAGCAAGAAAACAATTGAACCAGTAGAAGTACAAGAGGAACAAGGAGATTCACAAGTAATTGTGGAATCATAAATTCCTCAAGTAACACAAAAACCTCATAGATCTAGTAGGATATGCATGGAGCCTAAAATATTTGGTTATCTTGTGACTCTGGAAGGTAGTCAGCCAGTTATAGATGATCATGTTGGTTTGTATGCCCATAGAGCAAGTCATATGATGATTGTAATGGGATACTTTGTAAATAATTTGAATAATAATAAAGGCATTTTCCGATCTATATGTTTAAACTATTTCTGAGATGATAGTGTAACATGATATATGTCTAAAGTATAGTTTTACTCAATGACGAATACTTTTGGGTTGAGGACCTAAACGATGAGATCATACGGATGTTAAGAGTATACATTCTTGTTTAGTCCCTAGTCAGTTTTTATTGTGGAAATAACCATAGACATCAATAACACTGAAGACTAGATTGTGTGTTGGTTGATGACAGAATCTCATTAGTCATGATATGGTGATATCAAACCAAGCACATAGGTACTTGTTAGAGAACAAGGTACCGGACAGACCCACCGTGAGAGTGACACATGGAACCATGACTTGGTAGTCACAGTCAGCTCTCACAGTGATGGTGGTGAGTGTGATTCTTAGACCTGAAATCACTACACTCAACACATGTCATTGGGTACACTTTGACATCATCAAACGCAGTCCTGAAATATGGGTTGTTATAAAGGTGATGATTGGGTGGCTTTGACACATGGGAATTTTGAGGGGTGAGTGATAGATATGGGATTTGTCCCTCCTGAGGGAGTTTGATATCCTTGGCCACTTGATGAGTAGGATTGAGAAAGGCATGCGCATGCACGTGTGAATCAATATGTGATATTGATGTCACACACATCTCACCCAGTCTGCTCTGAGATCAAGGAAATGAATGAATGTTGACAGGATGACTATCCCATGCCTCGAGTTCATTCTAGATATCAGTGACAAAGGAATTATAGATTCACTGTAACACCATTCACGGATTGTAGGATTGAAAGTTGTTCTCCAACTTTCTATTTCACTTGGGTAGAACTGATGTGTGACTAGGCACCTCTCTTTGCTTGTGAAGTCATAAGTGTTATGGACTTTCACTGCCAACGTGAAATGGACCAGCAGGGTCACACACATAGGATTTAACCTGGAAGAGGAGTTTTGTCCACAAACAATGTTTAGATTGATTACTAAAGGAGTTTAGTAGTTCAATTAAACACTCAATTAATCGATAGCTCAATATCATAATGTTCAAGGTGTTGGACGCGTTGATTGGAGTATCAGATTGATTGAAATCACAATTGACTGATTCTGCACAATCTGCTCTCCCAACCGATCGGCTCATGTGATGAAACGATCGGCTGAGCTTGGTGAACCGGCCGGCTCAAGTGTTGAGCTGATCGGCTCATGGTCAGGGTGAAATGATTGCTTCAAGTGTTGAAACGATCGGTTCAACTAATGCAACCGAGCAAGTTGGGAAAGTAGGATTGGTGAGAATTTTCCTTTCATTTCACTTGCCCAATTTGATTGGAACAAGGATTGGTATTTGATACCAATTAGAAACAAAAGTTGGAAAGTCAATCGGGAACTGACCAGGACCACGAACCGACCGGTTCAGAAGTGAACCGACCGGTTCATGGGTCCCAACCGATCGGTTGAGGTGTCAACCGACCGGCTCAGCTCCCCAACCGACCGTTTTAGTTGTGAAACGATCGATTCAGGTTGCGAGTTGGTTGCTTTTGTGGAAAATCGCGAACCCTTCTACTCCTGCTTTTAGTCCCATATTGTCAGGGATAGAGAACCCTATCCCATGACCCGCCTATATATAGGGGTATTGGGGCTTCTCAGAGTACAACTCAGTGCAATCCAGTTGCTCTGCAAAGTTGTCATTCTCTCTGGTTTTGGTAACTGAGAGAGCCCGAGCAAGTGCTACCCGAAAAGGGAGGCGCAACAAGGGAAAGACAACTGCAGTTGCAACTAGAAGTAGGAGAGTGTGTTGGCGACTAGTACACCAACAGGAGGGTGTGACTCCTTCCAGTTCCTTGTGCGACAAGGAGATCAGAGTTTCAGGCGGTCTGTGTGGACGACTGCAGAGGCGGGAGACCTCTGCCGCTCGGAGGACAACTGTCAATCCTGACAATCCCGGTGAGACCAGGAGTCTTCAGTCCCGGTGCGACCAGGAGCTGCACAGACACCGTCCAAGACCAATGGTGAAGACCGCGCAAGGCACGAGGTACTATCGTCGAGCAAGCCTCGGGAAAAGGTATGCATCCACAAACCATCTTTCCTATTCTATAGACGTTGACGTGATTCCTTTTGTTCTGGGTTTTGGGGAGAAAATTTTTGTTTCCTCTGCTTCTCTGCCTCCTCTAAAACCCAACAGTGGTATCAGAGCCACGTCAACTGTTTTATATTTTATGATTATCGATATGATCGACTTTGGTTTGTCGCCTTTATTTATTGCATGCGATGTGAATAATATCGGCATTATACATGTCCAATCCACAAATCCCAAATAAATATATGATATGTAATATTAATGCACTCAATACACGTCGCCCTTAAACAAGTTTTGTGATGGATATGTAGCATGATTATGGCCTATAAACCCCTATATCTGTGTGTGGTTGTATGTGGTTGCTTGAATCTCGGTCTGCGCACCGATTCCCATTCTCTTATTCCTGATGTAACTCGAAATAATTCGAGAATTCTTTTCCTACCTTTGCTCCCCCCGAATGTAACTCGGGGTTTCACTATTCAATTGTAAATAGGATGGATTTTATTTCCTGTTATGTCAAAGAACGGCGGACGACCTAAGATGATCGGTTCAAGGCGTGAAGCAATCGGTTGGTGATCCAAACGACCAGTTCGAGGGGCGAGACAAGCGGGTGGCGACCTGATGAGATGCATGATGACTAGTGAACCGATCGGCTGGAGGAGCCAGTCGATTGGCTGGTGGCACCCGAACAACCAACCTGATGGCGAGCCGATCGGTCATGGAGATGAGGTGATCAAACCCAGAAAGGCAGGCACAGATTTCATCTTGTATAGGTTGCATGTGATGTACACCTAGATGACCGAGATTCCTCTTGGCTCGAGGAATCACAATAGGATGGCCATTATCATTGCTTTTTATCATTTTGCATGTTTTCTGTGGGATACAACATGTATATGATACTTACTATATATTGTGGTGATTGGATATGTATATGTATATAAAAACCAAATCCCTCATTAATATATTAAGTCTTATACACCTTCCATTAGCGACACACATGGCAAACTTGATCGACCAAGCATAGGTTACGCCAAAGCGTGGTGCGTCGTCTATCTTGTGGAAGTGTGAAGGGTTGACATGTAGGTTCTGCCAAAGCAGGGTGCATGTTTACCGTGTCGGCTTTTGGGTTAGACTTAACTAGTGATTCTTAGAGCGTCTAAGCCCAGAGGCACAGAATAATCATGGCAAGGTGTTGCGCATGTTCATTCATCAAGAGTTTCATATGATGCAATTGGCATGATGGCCTACCAAAATAGTCAAGATTATGGGCGATCAGCCAAAGCTGACTCATGACTTGATGAAATATGAATCTTGACCCACTAGAAGATTGTACGCTGCAATCTTCCGAATTGATGGTGAGGGCTATCAATTTGAGTAAAAATAGTGGGAGCGATAATTAATTAAAGGCCTAATTAACTATCGTCAAATTTATTCAAATCAAATCAAAAGGAGTTTTGACAAATGCAAATTTTCTCTTGTAGAATGGCAAATGAATCATCTTCTAAAATGGGAAAAATAATTGAGAATAAATTCCATTACTGGTTGAGGATTGTGAGAAGTGTTCTGCACAATCCAGATATACCAGGAGCCTTAGAATCCACTCTATGTACGCTTAAAGCATTGGTGAAGAAGAAAGAAAGGTCATTGATAGAGATCAATGGAACAAAAGGTAAGGGAGAGAAGGGTTCTCTCACCAAACCAATTTCTTCTACATGGAGAGGATGGAAGGAACAATGGAAGAAGAAGTCAGAGATAGAGATCTCTACTTCTGGTGTATACGTGATAGAGATTAACTTTACTACTTCTTCGTCATGGGTACTTGATACCGGATGTGGATCTCACATTTGTTCAAATGTGAAGGATCTTAAGAGAAGTAGGCCTTTAGGGAAAGGTGAGGTTGAACTACATGTTGCCAATGGGGTAAGAGTTGCCGCCAGTGCCGTAGGAACCTATGAGTTAACTCTACCGAGTGGGCTAATAATAGAGTTGAAGAACTTCTATTATGTACCTGCCATAAATAGGAATATCATTTCCGTCTATTATTTGGACAAAGATGGATTTGAATTTCTTATTAAGAATGGAAAATGTTCCATTTCTAAAGATGGGATCTTTTATGGCAGTGCTCCAATGTCTTATGGTCTATACTTGATAGACTTGGAGACAAGTGTATACAACGTAAACACCAAAAAGCAAAAACTCAACGACTCAAACAAAACATATCTTTGGCATTGTCGTCTAGGGCACATAAATGAGAAGTGCAGTTCTAGACTCCATTAAGATGGTTATCTAGACTCTTTTGATTATGAATCAATAGAGACATGTGAATCTTGTTTGTTGGGCAAGATGACCAAGACTCCCTTTTCAGGTAAAGGTGGGAGAGCTAGTGATCTATTAGGACTCATACATACTGATGTATGTGGGCCTTTTAGAACTAATGCCAGAGGTGGGTATCAGTACTTCATTACCTTCACTGATGACTTCAATAGGTATGGCTATGTGTACCTGATGAAACATAAGTCAGTAACCCTTGAAATGTTCAAGGATTTCATGAATGAAGTACAGAACCAACTTGGTAAAAGTATTAAGGCACTTCGATCCGATCGAGGTGGAGAATACTTAAGCCAGGAGTTTAAGGGCCTTCTGCGAGCTCGTGGTATTGTATCACAGTGGACTCCGCCTGGAACACCACAGCATAATGGTGTGTCTGAAAGAAGGAATCGCACATTGTTGGATATGGTGCGATCAATGATGACTTTTTTTTATCTTCTGATTTCTTTCTGGGGTTATGCTCTTGAAACTGCCGCATTTACACTTAACTGTGCCATCTAAATCGGTTCAAAAGACACCATATGAGATATGGATCGGGAAGCGTCCCAACTTATCTTTTATGAAGATTTGGGGTTGTGAGGCTTACGTCAAGAAAATGTTTCCTGATAAGCTTGGACCCAAATTCGATAAATGTTATTTTGTTGGATATCCCAAGGAGACCAAGGGATATTATCTATACCACCCTACTGACAATAAAGTGTTTGTTGTCAGGGATGTTGTATTACTAGAGAAGAAATTTATTTCCAAAGGAAGTAGTGGGAGGAATATAGAGCTTGAAGAGGTTCAAGCCCAACAAGAAAACATTGAACCGGTAGATGTACCAGAGGAAAATGTAGATTCACAAGGTGTTGTGGAATCTCAATCTCCTCAGGTAACACAAGGACCTCGTAGATCTAGTAGGACCCGCCTTGAACATGAGAGGTTTGGATACCTTGTAACTCAGGAAGGTGGTGAGTTGATCATAGATGATGATCCAACTACATATGTAGAGGCTATGGAGGGACCAGATTCTGAGAAATGGCTTGAAGCCATGAGATCTGAGATGGAATCCATGTACTCCAACAAAGTATGGACTTTGGTGGAACCACCCGAAGGGGTAAAACCCATAGGGTGCAAGTGGGTCTTTAAGAAAAAGACCGACATGGATGGAAATGTGCAAACTTATAAAGGTAGATTGGTTGAAAAGGGATTTCGACAAGTTCAAGGTGTTGACTATGACAAAACCTTTTCTCCAGTTGCCATGATTAATTCCATCAGGATCATGCTTGCTATTGCAGCTTATTATGACTATGAGATTTGGCAGATGGATGTTAAAACCGCATTCCTTAATGGGAATATAAATGAGGATGTGTACATGACACAACCTGAAGGTTTTGTAGATCCAAAGAATGCCAATAAAGTATGTAAGATGCAAAGGTCAATCTATGGATTGAAACAAGCATCTCGGAGTTGGAATCTCCAATTTGATGAAGAAGTCAAAGTGTTTGGCTTTGCTCAAAATGAAGATGAACCTTGTGTGTACAAGAAGGTTAGTGGGAGCTCGACCACATTCCTCATATTGTATGTGGATGACATACTTTTGATGGGGAATGATGTCTTAGCCTTAGAGAAGGTAAAGACTTGGCTTGGGAATACTTTCTCAATGAAGGACTTAGGAGAAGCATCCTACATCCAAGGAATTAAGATCTATAGAGATAGATCTAGAAGGCTTCTCAGACTAAGTAAGAGCACGTACATTGACAAAGTGCTGAAGCGGTTCAGCATGGAGAACTCAAAGAGAGGCAACATCCCCATGCTACATGGAGTCACCGTCTCTAGAGCTCAATGTCCCCAATCTTGTGAAGAGAGGGAGCATATAAATGGGATCCCATATGCATCAGCCATCGGATCCATCATGTACACTATGTTGTGCACACGCCCAGATGTCTCGTATGCTCTTAGCATGACGAGCAGGTACCAGTCAGATCCTAGGGATTCTCACTGGACAGTCATGAAGAACATCCTCAAGTACTTGTGAAGGACTAAGGATCAGTTTCTTGTTTACGGCGGCGAGGAAGAGCTGGTTGTAAAGGGTTAAACCGATGCAAGCTTCCAAACCGATACAGATGATTATAGATCGCTGTCAGGATTTGTGTTTTGCCTTAATAATGGAGCTGTGAGCTGGAAGTGTTCCAAGCAAGAAACAGTTGTCGATTCTACTACAGAGGTCGAGTATATTGCTGCTTCACATACAGCAAAGGAGGCTATATGGATCAGGAAGTTCATTTCTGAACTTGGTGTAGTTCCCAGTAGCTTTGATGCAATTGAGCTTTATTGTGACAATTATGGAGCTATTGCACAAGCTAAGGAACCCAGATCACATCAGCGGTCCAAGCACATACTGCGGTGCTTCCATCTCATACGAGAGATTGTACAGCAAGGAGATGTGAAGATTTGCAAAGTACCAACTGAAGACAACATAGTTGATCCACTGATGAAGGCCCTTTCTCAGCAGAAGCATGATGGTCATGCTAGGTCACAAAGAATGATATTCCAAGGTGACTGGTTCTAAGTGCAAGTGGGAGTCTGTTGGTATGTATGCCCATAGAGCAAGTCATATGATGATTGTAATGGGATACTCTGTAAATGATTTGAATAATAATAAAGGCAATTTCCGATCTATATGTTTAAACTGTTTCTGAGATGATAGTGTAACATGATAGATGTCTAAAGAATAGTTTTACTCAATGATGTATGCTTTTGGGTTGAGGACCTAAACGATGAGATCATACAGATGTTAAGAGTATACATTCTTGTTTAGTCCCTAGTCGGTTGTTATTGTGGAAATAACCATAGACATCAATTACACTGAAGACTAGATTGTGTGTTGGTTGTTGACAAAATCTCATTAGTCATGATATGGTGATATCAAACCAAGCACATAGGTACTTGTTAGAGAACAAGGTACCGGACAGACCCACCGTGAGAGTGACACATGGAACCATGACTTGGTAGTCACAGTCAGCTCTCACAGTGATGGTGGTGAGTGTGATTCTTAGACCTAAAATCACTACACTCAACACATGTCGTTGGGTACACTTTGACATCATCAAACGCAGTCCTGAAACATGGGTTGTTATAAAGGTGATGATTGGGTGGCTTTGATACATGGGGCTTTTCAGGGGTGAGTGATAGATATGGGATTTGTCCCTCCTGAGGGAGTTTGATATCCTTGGCCACTTGATGAGTAGGATTGAGAAAGGCATGCGCATGCACGTGTGAATCAATATGTGATATTGATGTCACACACATCTCACCCAGTCTGCCCTGAGATCAAGGAAATGAATGAATGTTGATAGGATGACTGTCCCATGCCTCGAGTTCATTCTGGATATCAGTGACAAAGGAATTATACATTCACTGTAACACCATTCACGGATTGTAGGATTGAAAGTTGTTCTCCAACTTTCTATTTCACTTGGGTGGCACTGATGTGTGACTAGGCACCACTCTTTGCTTGTGAAGTCATAAGTATTATGGACTTTGACTTCCAATGTGAAATGGACCTGCAGGGTCACACACATAGGATTTAACCTGGAAGAGGAGTTTTGTCCACAAACAATGTTTAGATTGATTACTAAAGGAGTTTAGTAGTTCAATTAAACACTCAATTAATCGATAGCTCAATATCATAATGTTCAAGGTGTTGGACGCGTTGATTGGAGTATTAGATTGATTGAAATCACAATTGACTGATTCTGCACAATCTGCACTCCCAACCGATCGGCTCATGTGATGAACCGATCGGCTGAGCTTGGTGAACCGGTCGGCTCAAGTGTTGAGTTGATCGGCTCATGGTCAGGGTGAAACGATTGCTTCAAGTGTTGAAACAATCAGTTCAACTGATGCAACCGAGCAAGTTGGGAAAGTAGGATTGGTAAGAATTTTCCTTTCATTTCACTTGCCCAATTTGATTGGAACAAGGATTGGTATTTGATACCAATTAGAAACAAAAGTTGGAAAGTCAATCAGGAACTGACCAGGATCACAAACCGACCAGTTTAGAAGTGAACCGACCGGTTCATGGGTCCCAACCGATTGGTTGAGGTTTCAACCGACTGGCTTAGCTCCCCAACCGACCGTTTCAGTTGTGAAACGATCGGTTCAGGTTACGAGTTGGTTGCTTTTGTGGAAAATCTTGAACCCTTATACTCCTGCATTTAGTCCCATATTGTCGGGGATAGAGAACCCTATCCCATGACCTACCTATATATAGGGGTATTGGGGGCTTCTCATAGTACAACTCAGTGCAAGTCAGTTGCTCTGCAAAGTTGTCGTTCTCTCTGGTTTTGGTAACCGAGAGAGCCCGAGGAAGTTCTACCCGAAAAGGGAGGCGCAGTAAGGGAAAGACAACTACAATTGCAACTGGTAGTAGGAGAGTGTGTTGGTGACTAGTACGCCAACAGGAGGGTGCGACTCCTTCTGGTTCCTTGTGCGACAAGGAGATTGGAGTTTCAGGCGGTCCTTGTGGACGACTGCAGAGGCGGGAAACCTTTGCCGCTCGGAGGACAACTTTCAATCCCGATAGTCCTGGTGAGACCAGGAGTCTTCAGTCCCAGTGCGACCAGGAGCTGCACAGACACCGTCCAAGACTGGAGGTGAAGACCGCACAAGGCGCGAGGTACTGTCGTCGAGCAAGCCTCGGGATAAGGTATGCATCCACAAACCATCTTTCCTATTCTATAGACGTTGACGCGATTCCTTTTGTTATGGGTTTTGGGGAAAATTTTTTTGTTTCCGCTGCTTTTCTTCCTCCTCTAAAACCCAACAGATCAGCCAACAACCTATCTAGAAGCTACTAAGGGACCAGAGTCTGAGTAATGGCTTGAGGCCAAGATATCTGAGATGAAATCCATGTACACCAAAAAGGTATGAACCTTCGTGGATCCACATATGGGGTAAAACCCATAGGGTGCAAATGGGCCTTTAAAAGAAACACTGACATGGATGGTAAAGTACAAACCTATAAGGGCAGATTGGTTGCAAAGGGTTTCAGACAAGTTCAAGGTGTCCACTGTGATAAAACTTTTTCTCTAGTTCCCTTAGTTAAGTCCATCAAGATCATGCTTGCCATTATAGCTTATCATGACTATGAGATTTGGCAGATGGATGTTAAAATTTCATTCCTTGATATGAATCTTCTTGAGGATGTGTACATGACACCACTTGAGGCTTTTATAAATCCAAATGATGTAAATAAATTCAGTAAGCTACAAAGGTCAATTTGTAGATTGAAGCAAGAATATCAGAGCATGAATCTTCAATTTGACGAAACAGTCAAAGAGTTTGGATTTATTCAAAATGAAGATGAACCTTGAGTGTATAAGAAGCTTAGTGGGAGCATAATTATATTCCTCATATTGTATGTAGATGGCATACTATTGATGGGGAATGACATTCCTTCTTTACAGATGGTAAATACTTGGCTTGGAGATACATTCTCAATGAAGGACTTAGGAGAAGCATCCTACATCATAGGAATCATGATATATAAAGATAGATCCAGAAGGCTTCTTGGACTATGTCATGGCACATACATTGATAAAGTGATCAAGAGGTTCAACATGGAGAACTCTAAGAGAGGAAACCTGATCATGTGTCATGGTGTCAAAATTTCTAGAGCTTCGTGTCCCAATTCTTGTGATGAAAGGGAGCACATGAGTAAGATTGCATATGCATCATCAAGTAGATATATCATGTATGCAATGTTATGTACTTGTCCAGATGTCTCATATGCCTTGAGCATGATGAGCATATATCAGTTAGATCCAAGTGACACTCACTAGACAATCGTGAAGAGAATCCTTAAGTACTTGATAAAAACTAAGTCAGTTCCTTATCTACGTCAGAGAAGAAGAGTTGGTGTTAAAGGGTTACATTGATTGAAGCTTCCAAACCCACAAAGTCGATTATTGATCACAATCAAGATTTGTGTTTTGCCTCAACAATGGAGTTATGAGCTGAAATAGTTCCACACAAGAGACAGTTGCAGATTTAACAACAAAGGCAGATTATATTGTTGCATCCAATGCAACAAAGGAGGTTGTTTAGATCAAGAAGTTCATTAGTGAACTTGGGGTGGTTCCAAGCATCATCGATGCAATTGATCTATATTGTCACAACAATGGAGCTATTGCACAAGCTAAGAAACCCATATCACATCAGCGTTCCAAGCATATAAAAGGTGTTTCCATCTCATATGAGAGACTGTATAATGAGGAGATGTGAAGATTTGTAGAGTACCAACTAAGTGTAGTATGGATGACCCTTGACAAAAGAACTTTCACAGTAGAAGCATGATGGTCATGATAGATCACTTGGTGTTAAATTCATGGGTGACTGGATCTACGTGCAAGTGTGAGTATGTTGGTATGTATGCCCAGAGAGTCCACCATATGATGGTTGTAACGGCATAACTTGTAAATGATTTGATTTATAATATAGGTAATCTTCCAATTTATTATGTTTTATTCAATTATGAGATAATGAATTAACATAATAAATGTCTGAAGATTGATATTACTCAATGATGCATGTCCTCAGGTTGAGGACCTGAATAATAAGACCATATGATATAAATTTCACGAGTATATATATTTTTATTATTCCCCTAATCAGTTATTATTGTGGAAGTAAAATAGAAAAGAGTAATACATAAGACTAGAGTGTGTGTTGGTTGATGAAAAAATCTCATTAGTCATGATATGTGATATCAAACCAAACACATAGGTACTTCTTATAGAACAGTGTACCAGGCAGACCCACCTTAAGAGTGATACATGGGAACCAAGATTGGTAGCTGGAATCATCCCGTATAGTGATGGTGCTGATTGTAGTTCTTAGACCTGAAGTCACTGCACTCATAACACTTCATTCAATGTACTTAGACATCATCAAACATGACCTTGAATAAGGGTTGCCATAAAGGTGATGCCACGGTGCATTATGACACATGGGGATGTCTGTGAGTGATGTAGATGGGAACTTTTTCCTCCTATAGGAGTATGATATCTTGGACACTTGATAAGCGAGATTGAGAAATGTATAGCCATGCACATGTGATTCAATATGTGATATTGAGCTTACATATATCTCATACAATCCACTCTAGTTCAAGGAACAAAGATTGAATGTTGAAGAGGATGATGATTCCATGCTTTGAGTTCGATCTGGATATCAGTCACAAAGGAACTATACAAACCTAGTAACACCAATGACAAATTGTAGGTTGAAGTTGTTCTCCAACTTTCCATTCACTTGGGTAGCAATTTTGTGCTTTTAGACACTGCTCTTTGCTTATGATGTTACAAACTAGTTATGGACATTCACTGCTAACTTAACTTGGAACATATAGGGTCACACACTTAGGATACACATGGAATAGGAGTATTGTTCATGCATTATGTTTAACTTGATTACTAAAGTGTTTGTATTTAATTTAAAAAACAATTGACTTACTATAGTATGAACTAACTAGTGTAAGTGTTGAACTGATTGGTTGGAGGGTCAGGCTGATTGGAAATTGCATTGTCTGAATTCTAGATGAAGTAGGACATGAATCGACTGGTTCACTTTGTGAAATGATCGGTTCAAGGTCGCCAAATGACCAGTTCATGTGATGAACGACTTGGTTCATGGATCAATTTGATAACATCAAGGATTAGTTTTGACGTCATGTTGTGCATTAATTGAATTAGAATTGCCATTACAATTGTAATTGGGAAATATGATGAAATGATCGTTTCAAGGTTTGAACCGATTGGTACACCCGTGAACTAATTGATTAGCCATTTTCGTGTTGTGAAATTTCCAAAAATTCTATTCCTGTCCACTCCCATATAGATTGGGAACCCTGACCCTCCTATAAATAGAGGGGTATTGGAGGCTTCCTAAAGACACAACTCAATTTCCTCTGATAATTGTTATCCTCTCTAGTTGTGGAAACAAATAGAGAGCCCAAGAAAGTCCTACCCGATAAAGGGAAGGATAGTAAGGGAGAACAATTATGGGAGAGCAAATTGGTGACTAGTACATCAACATGGAGAGACAACTCCTTCCTATATATTCTTCTAGAAAGAAAGGAGATCCCAGTGGTTCATGTGGACTACTATAGTGACGAGGAGGATGTTGCCTGCCACTAGGAGGATAACATCAGGCTATTGTCTGTGGTCATCAATCAGGAGCTGTTGTAGACGTTGTTTGAGTGTGACTTGAAAAAAGGTGCACACTACAATGAGAAGATTGTCACTAGACTTGCTCCAGCACCAGGTATATCCTCAAAACCATCCTTCTCATTATATAGTTTTTGAAGTGATCTATTATTATAAGTGGAATATGGCAATTATATTTTGTTTCCGCTATTTTCTCTATCGCCATATACCCTACAACAACATGCGTGTTCAAAGACATATTGTAACTGACGACTTTTGCAAAATATGCAAGGAACACAAAGAGACCAACCTTCACACATTTAGTAACTGTAAATATGTAATGGAGGTTTGGAGGGTACTCCTAAAGGGTAGATTTCCAAATGGATTTCGTGATATGGATCTTAGAACCTAGATCAAAAATAACTTGGATGGAGATGACACCCAACACAAATGCTTCGTGATCACGTGCTGGTATATCTGGGCTTGCAGAAATAACCACATGTTTGAGAAGAAAATGAAACATATCTAACACCAAATGCAGTTCATTCTAAAAGAAGTTGATAACTCTATGAATACATGGAATAATGAGAACAATACTATTTTAATGTCTACAAGTCAAGTTGAGGAGCCACAATGCAGAAAACCTACAATTGGTACCATTAAGATGACTATTGATGGTGCAATGAAAATGACCAAGACTTCAACAACTGTGACCCTCAGAGATGATAGAGGTGCATGGACTTAAGGTCATGGTTGGAGGAATAAATCTAAATCTGACTAACAAACTAAGTTGTTATCCATTAATATAGCTTTGAGAAGGGCCCATAGTCTCTTCATTCAAGGTAAACATAAGGTTTCTTAGCTCTATTTCTTAGCTATGAAGATGTATGGAGTGGGACCTAAGAGGGGATCCAATTCCTACTAAATCAAATAAAAAGGAAACATCCCATATATCAAACACCACTATAAATCTTTTGCTAAAGGGACGATAACCAATTTATTCAAAATGTATGTATCATGATACCAAATGTAGCAGTAGAATAAAAAATATCTAAGTATTACAAAACTTTATATTATCACTATACTTCACCATATAGGGTGACACATAAGAAAACTAACTATACTAATGGATCAGTAGATGGTCATCTAACCACCTCGAGAAAAATATCCCAAGAGGTTGAGCTATACTTGTTGATGTCCTGGTTCAATTTGGTTAACTTCTCATTGACCTACACTTGGGGATGAAAGCATACCCCAACAAGAGGATAAAAGTAGATATATCAACAAAACATTGGTGAACATATTAAATTGAGTATTGAGCAACATTATGAAATAAAGTATGTCAAATAAACAAGGCTTCCCATGGAAGAAGGAAAGGACTACCAAACTGGGCGTAAAAGAATATGAATTCAATAAATTGATGATAAACAATACGATACTTCTTGTCTTAAAATAATGTCACTATAGTAATATCACAATTCATAAATAGTTGCATGGTGAGTAATAAATAGACTAGCATATACTCAAAATTAGGATAGGAACCCCATATGAATTCCATACCAAAGGCAGGAGGACAAAAACCTTACTGCCAAACAAATATTGTAGTTTGTAGGAGGACAAAAACCTTAGTGTCATGGCAAGAGGACTAAAACCTCAGTGCCCAAAATGAAATATATCGCAGGGTGACTAAAACCTTAGTGCAGAGGGCAGGAGGACCAAAACCTTAGTGCCATAAATAAATATGGTGTCACTACTTCTAGTTATGACTAATCAATCACCAATGCAAAAATGACAGGCAAGATAAAGTATATCCAAGTTCAAATAAAGGCTCAGATCATCTAATTGATATCAATGGAGTTATAGGATCCATAAACAATCATTCAAACACTTCCACAATTAAGATACTTCACATGATCACAATAGTCCAAAACTTTCAAATTAGGATTTCACAAGGATTATGATATAAATAAGAGTCCAACATATATAAAGATTTCAATGTCATTACCATTAGACCCAAATAGATCACCAAGTCGAGACAAAGAAATTACAAAAATAAGATACCTCAAAGAGGTCCAAGAGAGAGATATATGACTCATGAGGGATGCAACATACCTCAAGAAGTCTACATATGATCAATGTCAAAACACTAATTCCATATCAAACCACAAGTACCTTGTGTGATCAGGAAATATGGTATATGAAAAGCATCAAAGGCCTCCGTCAAAGTTGGTCATGATGATTCGGTGGGATCAGAGGGTTCTAAATCAAGTCATTGGACATATATTATATAGGTTAACATGCATGGGTTTCTTTAGGGAGAGTCATGGTGGTGGGGGGTAGTCACCGTCTATGATTCAGAGAGCACATATCTTGGGGTATATATATTACTATCATCAAATAGTCAAATAGGATGTTATAGAGAAAAAAATATATAAATCAAAGTGTGAAAATCATTGGAGGGGTGTTGGAGAAAGTAAGGAAAGGTTGATAAAGGAAAAGAGAAAACAAGAGAGAGAGAGCTTGAATGGGAAGAGAATAGACTACCACAAAGAAAAAGAAAAGGAAAATATACCGTGATAGGAAGAAAATTAGAAATCATATCAAATAGAATGTATTAGTTTTTCTTTTCGATGACATGGGATCACACCAGAAAGGGCGCCACGATTGTGACCCCCCACTATAAACCCCCAGTCCCCCTCGCTTACCCACACAACGGGAGGGGGGAGTAACATGTAAATTCATGCAGAGGCTGGGCTACATGACAGGATAAGGTTTTCTAGAGAAACACCACTGAGGGGTTATGAACCCTAGTCCCTACTCTGGGGAGCTCAGGCCTCTACTAGTTGAGCTACTACCCCCTCGACAAATGTATTTAATTAATCAATTAACAATTAATGTTTCCAATTTTTTATTTTCTTTATAGATTTATTTGAGGGTCTAAACATAGTTCAGATAAAGTAAATTTTAACATTTAGGTTTATTAATACTTATAAATTCGAAATTTATAATAATTTTCATTTTTGGAATGTTCACAATGTCATTTATTTTATTTTAATCATTTTAGCATTATCTTGTTAATTTACTTTATAATTTGTTTATGAATACTAGTATTATCCAACTAAAATGGAATTTGGCAATATGACCAATTAATACACAAGAAATATTTTTCATATTACTTTCTTATTTAAAAATTTGTATAGTGGATTATTTTATATACATGAACATTTTACTTATTATATTGGTTATTTATGATCCTTTCATAACTTTACACTCATGAGAGAAGTAAAGAATATATTATATTTACTTAAATTCTTCCATCTCTGATAAATGTATATTTATCCATTTTATTTACATCTTTTAGATATCCTTTTAGAATGTTTTTGTTGTTTATTTTCTTAGTTTTGTAACTAAGTGTATTCATTTAGATTTTTTCTCTTTATTTGGTTCTCTTTTTTGTAAGAAAACAACTTAACCACTCTGGTAATTAATTTCTCTTGGAAGATGTTTTGCAGAATTCTTGTAGTTCCTGGAATTAATGTTTACCTTACACCAAAAGTGTCATAACTTCTGTGGCGAACTCCAAATTAAGTGTACAAGTATTCATTGGAAAGAAAATTTAATTTTCTAAATAGAAATTCTATTACATGGACCACTTTTGAGCCTTTGAAAGGAGTAAAATATGCTCAAAATTACTATTATAGGAATCTATAGAAAAAAAAATGTGAACGGTCAACATGATGCAAGCACTACGTCAACAGAGTATAGATAGGTATCGGTCCAAGGGATGGAAGAAAGAAAAGGTTGAAATCTAAATTTGAATGCTAAATTAGAAAATAAGAACTAAGAGAAACAATACAGTATTGAAATAAAGATTAATAAATCAAGAAATATAGATCTGGGGTTCCAGAGGATCACTATGAAACTCATGTTTCTATTCAACTAATCAAGTGCAAAATTCCAAATATCAAACCAGGACCTTGTAGTTGCATGTTCTTATAAACAAACTCACAAGGTTCAGACATCATGTACAACCGTTTGTCCTGACATATACAGATCATTGCCCAACCGCCCAACATGCTACTATCCACGGTCATATCAAGAAACATGTGAATTCAATATGGCATTTGAACCCAAGGCTCAGGTGGTCGTTTCACCAAGGGTTATAACAGAAATAAGATTAAAAGGAAGAAAACATGATAATTGTAATTAAAGGACTATTTCATTCTTATGGAGATCCAAGCTCATATCACTCTATAAGAATATATCAGATCATCCTAATTACCAAGTATAAATAGAAATAAAATAACCTTTTGATGGAGTAAATAATCGATTATATTGAATAGAAAAGGGATAAGGTGCTATTCCCCATGCCCCAGAAGAATTTACTCGTACATGATAAAACGAGAAGAAATGCAAACAAAAAGGAGATCTACAATGATAAAAGATGTGAACTACAAAAAATAGATTTACAAACAAAGACTCGATTTACAACTAAAACTAGAAGCTTTGTCTTGTGGAGACAAAATTGTAGTCAATGTAACCACACCTCTATAAATAAATATATCCTGAGTCGAATAGAGGATGAATCATCTTTTTTGGCACCTTCTTCATCCTGTTCCTGTGAAAAAACTCTCAAAAATAAAGATAAAATGGGAGTGTCAAAGAAGAAGTAAGAAGAAGCCTAATTTATAAAAACTTGATTTAGAAACAAGATATGAAATTTGTTTTGGTAGGGAATATAAATTTTGTATTACGTGGTTTTAGGAGATTTGGTTGCTTGGCCAAATTTCCAAGTAAGGAACAAAGTGATGCTATGAGGGTGAGCATTGACATGTTGCTACTATAAATTGGATTTATTTGTGAATTTATTTGCTTGAGGAAATGAAAATATTCAAGTATGGGGTATTTTGATAAATATGTATTTATCGTTTTTATTTACATCTTTAAATATCTTTTTAGGATTGTTTATTTTCTTAGTTTTTCCGACTAAGTGTATTAGTATAGTTTTTTATCTTTATTTGGATCTTTAATTATATTTGGTTGGTTTTTTGTAGAAAAATGTCTTAATCACTCTAATAATTATTTTTTCTTGGAAAATGTTTTGTATAATTCCCACAGTGTGTGAAATTAATGTATACCTGACACCAAAAGTGTAATAACTTGTGCATGTGAACTCTATATTGAGGGTACAAATATTCATTGGAAAATAATTTTTTTTTTAAATCCTATTATTTGGACCTCTTTTAAACCTTTAACGAGAGATAAACACGCATAAAATCACTATTTTGGGAATCTACAACAAAAAGTATGGGAATAGTCAATATAATTCATGGCAATCAACCATTTTTTCTCTTGATCAGATCCAGAAAGTGCTTAGCCACCGACTAGGAGTTTTCTAGAGAGTCTTATATGTAGGGTTTCCACCCTCCTTCCCCTATAAAAAGAGGGGGGCTCCAAAAGAAAAAAAATGTCTATTCTTAGTTGTAAAATGAGTCTTAGTTTGTAAATCCAATTTTTGTAGTTCACATCTTGTATCATAGAAGATCTCTTTTTAGTTTGCATTTTTCTTCTCATTTCAACATGTCTGAGTAAATTCTTTTGGGGCATGGGGAGTATCCCCTTAGCCCAGTTCTATTCAATATAATTGATTCTTTGCTCTGTCTAAAGGATGTTTCTCTCTATTTATACTTGGTTATTAGGATGATATGATATATTCTTATAGCGTGATATGACCTTGCATCTACATAAGAATGAAACAATAGTCCTTTAATTATGATTATCATCTTTTCTTCCTTTTAATCTTATTTTTGTTATAACCCTTGGTGACACAATCACCAGAGCCTAGGGTTCAAATCTAGTTTGAATTCACATATTTCTAGATATGATCTTGGATAGTAGCATATTGTACAGTTGGGCAATGACATGTATATTACGGGACCAACGGGTGTACAAGAAGTCTAACCCTTGTGAGTTTGTCTATATGAACATGCAACTACAAGGTCTTGGTTTGATATTTGCATCTTAGTAGTCGATTAGTAGAATAGAAATATGGCATTGGTGGGATCCTTCGGACCCCCATATCTTTATTTCTTGATTAATAATATTTATTTCAACTTTTTATTTTTTCTCTTAGTTCTTAATAAACTCACTTAAATTAGAATTCATTTTTTAATTTAGCATTCTGATTTGGATTTCAACCTTTTCTTTCCTCCATCTCCCTAACCGATACCTATCTATACTCTATTGACTTAGTGCTTGTATCAAGTTGATAACCTGGTTAGAAGGTCAAACCTAGGATTTTTTTTCTAGTGATTATTGCGTGTACAACAATGCACATCAATTTGGCCCCACTGTCAGGTATGACATGATTTTTCCTTTGAATTCCATTGATTGTGTATATTAAGAATTTCTTATTTTCATAATTTCTAATTTTTCTTTATAATTTTTATCTTTTTCCATAATTTTAACTGTCCCACAACCAGACAAGGAGTCGGAGGCAGAGCCAGAAGGAAAAGGCTCCCAGGACATACCAGACACAGAAATTGGAGATGCGGAGGTGGACCCGCTAGAGGACCCACATGAGAAGGAGCGAGGACTGCCACCACCACCTCCACAACCTGCGGTGTCGAGTTCGTCAAGAACGCCCATGGAGCAGCAACCGCACCAGCAACACGAGCACGCACCTTCTTTCAGAGGTGCTTTAGGTATAAGGTTTGATGTGATGTGGGAATACATGCATCAAACCAATACAATAAATTCCACTATTTCTTCTTTCCTGTCAGTACTAACGGCGCAGGTTCAAGTACTTGAAGAAAGGACAAGAGCATTTCCCAACATTATCCAAGAAGTTTTGAAGAACCAATTAATGATGATGGGGATGATAAACAAAATAAAGGATGAGATGGAAGACTTGCAAAAGGAGAGGCATGCATTAGGGCTGATAATGAGAACATGCGTCAGGGCTATGACGCAGCCTTGGGCAGCCTCAAAGAGGAGTGTCAACGACTGGGAGAAGACCGCCGGAAGCTTGAGAAGGAACGTGAAGAACTCGAGAGCTAGTGAAAGAAAAAGAAGACCAAGCGCACAGCAAGCCCGATGCACTCATCCAGCCCCTCCAGTCACGACGACAATGATGATGATAAAGTAGGAGGAGCAGTCACGGGAATGGGCAAACCTAAGGCAGGGAGTTTCGACACAAAGGAGGCACCTACAGCTGAGCCAAGGAAAGACCAGCCACCACAGCAGTCATGCGACATCAACGACAACCAAATGAAGAAAAATTCGACATCGTCAAGAGGCCTCGACCTCAAGTGCAACCCTGACAAAGTTGTTGAAGACAAAGGGAATCTGGCAGGGCTACACCTCTCCCTGCCTACACATTAATTGACAGTCCAAGAGTAGATTGATGTTGCTCACCGGGAAGAGATAATGATCGAACTTAGCTCAGTGGGGGCGGCAGAGATCGATAGGATAATAGTTGAACTGGGAGTAGGACTTGAGGAAACCAGCAAGTTCCTCCTATTCCAACCTAACCACGAACATAGAGACTATATTTATGATGGAAAGATGGAGGCGACCCTAAAAATGCTAGGAGAAGCCAAGCTAGGGAAAACTTCTGAGGAGAGCAACATAAAAGACAACATATCTGTCAAAGCCTCCTCAGAAGCAGTTGAACCTGCAACCACTACACTACCTATACAGAAAGTGGTTGAACAAGTGGCCAAGTCCATGCCAACCATAGACGAAGCCACATCACCACTGTCTCAGGAAACAACATCAAATGATGAGGATGGCAGGTTGGCAACTTTCTTCACTAACGAACCCGCCAGGGAACATAGTACACAAGATAAGGAAGAAATACTTGGAGCACCTCCTCCTCTGCCATGCAAAATGAAGGATATGGACATGACTGCAGTATCATGAATCTCGTGCAGAGATGTCCATGTTTTGACAGATGTCCTCAACAACGATCTACCCAACTCAGACATACTCTACAACAATAAGGGTAGACGTCTCTCCAGAGACCACTTCCAAGGGATGTTCCTCAAAAAGGCGTGAGTACATAAGAGGTTGTTCAAGGTACTCTGTGCCACCCTCCTGGAGGAATTCTTACACCCGGACAAGCCATAGCTGGTTTTCAACAGGACAACGCATCTGGCCAGCCTCCTCTATAAAGAAGATTATGAGGCGGCAGATGTAACGGAACTGAAGGCGGCAATCCAATGAAGGGAGACGACGTCTGTGGTGTTGCCCATTAGAAATATCAAGCATTGGGCACTAATAGTCGTTGATCTTTACGAGCGGAAAATGACGTTGCTCAATTGTTGTGCAGCTGAAATAGACAAAACCTCACTGGTCTACAAAAGAAAAGAAACCAGAGACACCTTGAAAATACCACTGTGTTTACAACAAGAAATCAAGGAGGAAGACAACAAATTCCAAGGGTCCTGGAAACTTTTTTCCATTAATAAGAAAGTTTTGTAAGAACAGGCTGGCTCGGGGGATTGTGCCTTCATAGTACTTCACATGATGGAGGCCATCAACAAGGGCATCCCTCTAGAAGACTTGGATAATGAATACCTACATGGGTTGCGGGGTACGTACGCTATGGAAGTAATCCATGATCGTCGGTTTTTCAATGACTCGGAAATGCCTGCAGAATCCGTACCTCGAAGGCTTCACATGGACATCCCTCTCCTTGAAAAGATTTCCAGGAGGGAACAACTAAAGACCATGTGGATAGACCCAACTGAACCATCCAGAGCCTCAGCATGGAAAGAAGGATGGCACAAACGCTCTGGACAGACGTCAGACGAAGAGCCAAAGCAGCCTCCAGTTACAAATGCACCTAAAGAGCTACCTGCAAAAGAACAACTTGAGGAAGGAGAAGTGGATGAAGAAGAACCACCCGATGTAGAGTTGGAGGGGCCGTCAGGAGAAATCATGCCTTCATTCAAGAACTTTGATAGATGCAGCTGCATCACTCTGTTGCTAGAAGAATTGACAATAATCATGAGTTCCTTGAAAGAAGATGATTCGCTGAGAGATGTCATCTTTCAAAGAGAGGGCATTTGTGTGTTGAAAGACGACCTCCGTGAAACACTGAAAATAGGAGGATATCTTTTAGCAAGCACGATGTCGGCCTACCAGGCGTTGTTAGGGGACTCAATGCAAACTCCCACATGGCATATTTCCTACTGGTAGATGACATCCTCAAAGATAAGAAGACGGGAGAAATGGAGTGGCTGCAACGACGGCTTCAAGCGGCCACGCCAGAGCACATTTTCTTGTCGATTCTTTATGACAACCACTGGACTTTGTTGTATGTAAACCTTCTAAAAATGACTGTAGTTCTATACAATAGCTCCGACGCAGCCTTCTCACTCAAGAAAATGACCAACATGACGATAGCAAAGTCTCCTACAGAAGAAAAGGCAAATACATGTGCCGAAGCTATCGTCAAAATGATAAAGTAGCATTGTAGAGGGTACATAATGACAAAAGGAAAGGACTTCAAGAAAACTCAGTATTGCCACAGAAGCCCTCAGCAGGTACCCCTATCAAATGACTACGGGTTCTTCTTCCTGTCATGGATGGTAGCTATTGCAACTACCGGCCTCAAGGTGGAGAATATGCAAAATGAGCAATACCATGCACTTAGGGGTATCTATGTCAGCATGCTCCTGGAGTCCAAGTGGGCTTTCCCCGCCAAATAAACAATAAAGAAGGCTCGTTTATACAACTTACTCAAATTTTGACACCCCGGGACGGGGTGTAGGATAAGTTTGGGGGAGTCATAAACGGGCCACGGAGGTACTTATACATTCCTTTTTCATTTTACTTCCTTTTTATTTCACTTTCCCTTTTACTCTTTTTAACACCGTCAAAAATTTTGAAAAATTTTAAAAGTTTGAATGTTTGTTACAACTAACCTTTTAGAAACTTGCTCTCTCACTGAATTTTTTTAAAGGTAGTGTTCCAGTCCTAGGAGAGAGAAGAATATGAGCAACATATACATGTATATACAAGTATAACAAGAGTCAATAGTAATACTGCTTTACCTCATTCTTGCAATAAGACGTTGTTGATTTGGGAACCTTGACTCCTAAAATGCTCAGAGACTAGAGAACATCACCTAGTCATGCTCCTAACCAACCACCCTAACCTGACATTCTGGACCTGAAAATCCTTATCTCCGTAGAAAGGGAAACAGTTTCCCTCTTCAAGGCATGTCTAAAAGAGGTTTGGACACCCAGAAGACCAAGGAATAATTCCCCGAACTCAAGCCTAAAAGGAGAGAGAAAAAGCCAAAAAGAAAAAAATATATATGAGAGTTGTGCTCGAAAAGATGCTAAAAGTTTCTGCAAAGTCGGTATATTGCTGCACTCATGAATGTAGATATGGAATCTCGAAGCTAAAGCTTACACACCTCCAATCCTGAATGAAACTCACAAACCACCTGACTTAATGTCAGAAGCCCAAAAAGGGGCAACACTGCTCTTACGACAGTTGTGGTCGAGGAGTTCAGGGGGAAGAGGAAATCACCTTAACCCTTAAGCCTACCCGAACACATTAGCTTAGGGCCATCTGAAAAATAAAGAATTGGTGTGAAAGCTACCCCTCAAAAAAGATATTACATTAGTACGATCATCACCTAAGGGAAAGGGTGATATGTTGAGAGGGAGGAACCTTTTACAAATTGAAGGTAATGACAGGGAAATGAAGTTGTGCAACTCCAGTCAAGAGGAAGGAATGAGACCTAAGGGTTCGAAAACAAGCAACAACAGTCTTGATGCAAGAATGAGATATTTCAGTCATGTTATAATTTTGTCTGCTAAAAATTTCTCATATTCTCTCTAAGCTCTCGAACCTACACTTATCCTGAGGACAGGCTTGGTTCTAAGTTTGGGGGAGTTGATAACAATCCATTTTATGTACTTTGTGTATATATTTTACACTACTTTTAGTATGTCTTTTGTTAGCTTTTCACATAATTTTTCTATATTTGTGACTAAAGCTTCACACACATGATTGCAGGGATATCCACAAAATAGGTCGTGGATTAATACCATGACCGCGATCCACTTCTTTCCCAACTGCGATTGTGATTCCAAAAGAAGTCATGATTGTCAGATGACAAGGAGATCGCGACTAGATTCATAGATCGTTGTCTCTTCTATACCATGGCTTTGATGGCGGCCGTGACCAAGAAGGACTTTAGTCAAGAAGACCATGATTAGATGAGGAACCGCGGTCACTGATAAGCCTTTGTAAACTGCGACCAATTGGGAAGACCTCGATCTCGACCTTGACCGACCGGATGCAAGCGGACCTCGAATGCGATCACCCTGAAGCCGCGACCAAACTCAACCATAGTCGACAATGAACAAGGCACAAATCGAAACCGTGGTCTAACCTCCGCTTAACCAGACCGCGACTGCAATTCTAAGTCAGTGGAAGGTGCCTATAAATAGCGCCCCCCACCTATATTGTCAAATCACAAGATTCAGGTTCAGATCCTGAGGCCACGAAGTGTTGCTGCATTCTAGACTCATCCCAGGTCATCCATCAGTTTTGGATCTCCAAGGGTGAAGGCCAAGGAGACAGAAGATGACGCCACCCCTTCTTCAAGAGGAGAAGGTCGTCCACATGGTAGCTCCAGATCCGAAGAAGTAGTGTGTAGTATCACGTTTCTTCTCTTCTAGATTTATCACTTCCTCCTGCTGTACTTCCCACCTCTCCTCGTGGTATCTTATGGATCTATTTGTATGTAACACTATCATGTTATCTGCAAGCATGAGTGGTTAAACACCTTAAATTGGGTTGGGAGTAGTCACTAAGTCTCTCCCAACATGTATATTGTCTCTTTCTTTTGAATATACATACTCTTATCAAGATTATCTCCATGCACCTATTTTAATGCTTCACTTGTATGCTTAGATACCATATTGTGATGTTTGATTGTTGATATCTCGAGAGAGTAATATTGTTTTTATCCTGTGTCATGGAGTGGTATGAATGCACGAGAGTGTTGGAATGCTAAAGCTTTAAACCATATGTTTTTCTACGGAAGTTTTTGAGTTGTCATCTTGAGAGAGAGGCTTCTCTTAGACTAGATCTATCCTCATCTCGAGAGAGAGTGGAGTAGACATTTTCTTGGTTGCTTGTAATCTTGATATGAGTATGCAAGAGAGAGAGATAGTTTTACATGTTGGCAAGGTGCTTTGGTTGGTGAACCCCAACCCGAGTTCTCCATCATATACTTGTTTACAGTTTGTTACCTTTTTGTTTACCGTTCTTGTTCATGTGCTACCATTCCTTAGGGAACATCTCTTTACACCCTTTTTGGCTGGAGTACAAGAGTGTTTTGATTTGCGCGTTCTTAACACGACCAACCTTGTCCCTGTGTTCGACCCCGATCGCTACATCGGACCTCGTTTATCATTGCGGGGGCCTGAGAGTTGGGTTATCTCTTTAAAAGTCTGACTACTTTAATCCACTCTGTTTGGATGTGTGATTTAGGCCGATCAATCACCTTTAAGGTAACCCTTATTCAAGGTCACATTGGATGATGCTAAGTACATTGAATGACATGTGATGACTGCAATGACTTCAATTCTAAGAACCACAATCAACACCATCGCTATAAGAGATGATTTTGACTACCAATCCTGGTTTCCATTTATCACTCTTAAGGTGGGTCTGTTTAGTACTATTCTCTATCAACTACCTATGTGTCTGGTTTGATATCACATATCATGACTAATGAGATTTTGTCATCAACCAACACACACTCTAGTCTTTTTCTTAGAGCAAATAGATTGATTCATTACTTGTTAGCCATACGGCATCTACAATTGAGAAGAAACATACAGACAGAACATACAAACATCACGTTCAGTAACCCAAGGACACTACAACTCATATTGGAAGAAGAGAAAGACACTTATGCATTGATTCTTCTTCCTTGAGGCTATCTTAAGCAGCTTTCCATGAAGAATTCCTTCAACCTGAGCGTTGAGTAGTGGTAGAGGGGCCGGAACAAGATGATATTATGCTCGTATATCAACTCAAACGAAGCCATACAACTGAGTAATAAGATCAATCCAAAGCAAAGATGAGATCTAGTCGTAGCAAGATATCTCATCGCTCTCCTGAAGAGAGGTCGTAGTGAAGCGCGATAGATAAACGCCGACTAGTGGTGGCAAAACAGGCAGATCAACTGCCAAAAACCACTGGCTAAACAAGCCAAGATATAACGAAAAAAGGGAACAACGTAGACTGAAAAACGCATAAAGGAACGAGAAACTTGGGTTACGCGATCCCAGAAAGTCGGCAAGCTGTGGTAGAAAGCAATTGTAGCAGCAAAGAGGGGAGTCGAGGTGTGCCTCAGTGCCCCTTGCGCCACAGCCACCACCCCCACCGTGAGTACAGTCGAGAATCGGACCCTAGGGTCCAGAAGCCGACGCCACTCGGAGCAGAAGAGGAGGAAGTCGATCCTGCCATAGCTGACCACCAAGATCTGGATCCGCCCTACCCAAGAAAAGAGAGAGCCCGGGGGGAGCAGGTCGGCGCACACCGGTAGCCGAAACCCCTCCCCCAAGCCAGCCGTCGTGCACAGGAGCGTCAGACCTAATCGCTCCTTCTATCTCCAGACACGAGCTAGATGCTAGAACACACACTCTAGTCTTATGTATTATTGTTGTCTATTTTTCATCCATGGTATTATTTGACTAGGGACAAAACAAGAATATATATACTGTTGACATCTGTATGATCTCATTATTCAGCTCCTCAACCTGAAGACTTAAATCATTGAGTAATATCAATCTTAAGGCATTTATTATGTTGCTTCATTATCTCATAACTGAATGAAATAGAATAAATTGGAAGATTGTCTATATTATTAATCAAATTGGCTCTTCGGACATACATACCAATAGTTTTTTTGTCAAAATAATCATATATGATTGGATCTCTAGACATACATACCAATAATTGTTTGTCAGAATTGTTTCCTACGCTAGTAGTCATGTGAAGAATTTGAACTTCTCAAACATATTTTCTCTCTAGATTTTTCCCAATATTCTTCTACATTATGTCTTTATTTTTATAGAGGAGTTGATATGTTGAGTTGATTGTGTATAGCGTGTCATCAGATGTTGTTCATACTCTCATATCTTTGACATTAGTCTTGCCTAGTGGATTGATGTGCACAATGTAGCAGACAATCTCCTCTAGTATCCAACTTCTTAGGAACTCTTCATCCCAATTTCCATCATTGTTGAAAGTATTATCCACTCGTACACGTCTTCTAAGAGCACAAGATTCTCCTCAAAATCACCTAATCGAGTTTCAGGCTCTTTTGACTCCAATAATCTTTCTAGAAATTTGTAATTTCATCGTTCATTAATTGCATATAGGAATGTTCCTGGATGAAGTCTTTTCCATACTGCATGGCACGTTCCATCCGCGACACGTTTGCTTGTCTCCTACCATATAGTAGTCATGCTAGTGAAAGCACATGCTCTGCACGTGTTCTTCTTTTTCATGAAAACTATAACTTAAATTAAAAAGAGGAATCATTATGAAAGTAATTTTTTAGTGAATTCTACAAATACAAAGAAATATATATTCACATTAATTCTATATTTTCTCTTATTTTTATTTACCATTTTAATTCCCTTGATTTTATTATTATTACCATATATGTTCCTCTCTCATTTCCTATTTTACTTTTCCATACACATGGGTCATTTATATAATGTCCTTATATTTTTAGTTTGAATCAATTTTGTTAGTAAATACCATAGGCCACAATAAGTATCACTAGTTTCCATCACATGCATTACAAAATCACCTTAAGGCAATACAAAAAGAAAATTAAGAATCCCCACTACAATGTTACCTTTCCAAATGATATATATACAATAATCCAGTACTACAATATGATACACAACCATGAAGCATACATGTATATATTTTTTATTTATGCTTATATGCGGTAACAATACACATTTCTAGATTTGAATTCTTGTGATATTATGGACTTATTTGCTTTCCCTAGTGATATAACATCTTTGATACTCAATAAGAGACAATTGAGATGACTCCTTATCTAGATTTATCAACTGTAGAAGTTTGTGGAGTGCTTTCTACTATATAATTTGTTTGTGTTCATTCATAAGAGACATGGTTTTACTATTAATTCATTAATATCTACCAATCACACGTGACATAAAATCTCTATTTATAGGTGATATTGACTTCAAGATAGTAAATTTTAGATACTTTTAAGAAACTAAATTTGATAACTCTTTTCTACAAGTCTCAATCATAAGTGTGATCATGATTTTATTATTTCTTGATAAGTGTTAATGATTTGTTTTACCATCTTGAAATGTAAATATTGACATGGAATTCCATGTCAAAATGATTGTAACCACGTGTATATATAAAATGGCAATAGATGATGGTGTTTATATTGTAAGTGTTTGGTTTTGAAACACATGTAACACATCAATACCTCTGCTTCTGTGGACAAGAAATTAAAATAAAGGCATAGACTTACTTTTCTAGTTTATAGAAATGTAGTGTTGTTCATTGTGCTTCATATGACACATGAATAACTAACATGATATGGTTGTTAGTAATATGGTCTATGATTTTGATGTTGCATAGTTAGACAACTTTCATGTGGTGATTCATGGAACACACAATCAAATTCCCTCAGAATTATTTCCATGGAGTGAAATGTAAAAGATGAAAATTATGATTGCAACAGTGGGCTATTGAGAATGGTGTTTGATGTAACTATTACCTAAAGTATATAGACAATATTCATGATTGGTTTTATGAAAATATAGTTCCATCAAAATCCAGCTACATGGACGTTGAAGCTCTCATAAATATGAAAATGTTGATTAGAGGTAGTGGAAGTACATACACAAAGCCACAAACATAATTGGATTTCCTTGTGGTTACCATGCTTATCAATCATAGATCATATTATCCTTCATGGTTGGTTCCTTAGTGGCATCATGCTTGTTGTAGTTTTCCATTTGCAAAAATGAGAATCAGTAGATGTTTTCTAGGCGCCCTTCAACCTTGTTGTGTTTAATATTTGTTAATATGGGTGTCTGATAATGTTTTAAACTAATTTGGATCATTGTTCATACCACCAACGAGCGTCCTAGAGGTATTTGATTGACTCTTTGGAACAAAGCACAAGAATAGAGTGGTCTTAATATTAATAAGGACATAATGGAATAAATTTTATTATTTAAAGCATTTCTAGAATTACATTGTTAGATAAATTTAAAAGTATATACTATCATAGAAAAGCTTAAGTTGTGACAAATATGTCTATGTTTATATTCATATGATCTAAAATGAAAAATACAATGCATTCCATTTGTTGTTGAGTAACAAAGTTGCCATGTACCTCATAAGACAACAATGACATCTTTATATGTACGTATTTCATACAATACATCTCCTCCTGGTGATGAGAGAACCTGCTTTATTCATGTTTGAATATTTTACAAAGTCAAACTTGTCTTAACAAAGCCATCATTTGTGTGAATCAATTTTATCATTTGTAATTCCAAATTATGAATTAGACACAAGTTAAAATTCTTAGCATATAATTGAACGAATGTTATATTTTTTTTAAAATATAGTGCCAAACCACTCTTAACAGAGGTACCTAAGGTTCGAAAACTGAAGGGAAAGTAACTAAAAGATGTTTATACATAATCCATTGAAAGTGAATGATGGAAGATTTGTATATAGAATGTTGCTCTTTGCAAAGTCTGATCCAAAGATCAACATTAGAATTTGGCTTTATGTTTTCTATTCTTTACATGTTAAATGGTTTTGAAATTAGTTGTTTTAATTTATGTCTACTTGAGATGATGTAGTGGTATGCATATTTCAATAGAAAATAAATTTAAAAGATACAGAACAAAAAGAAAAGGAAAACATTTACCTATACTTAAAGAATATTGATATTTCTCGAATGTAGGACTGAACTTCAAATCGTAGATGGGCGTTATTTGGACATAATGTAGGGAAGGAAGCTTATGAATAATACTAATAAGGAATTGATATTAGTTGTAGAGAAACACTTAAATGACATGGCACTTCCACAAAGAAGCAACTACTATTTGTGTTCGATCTACATGGCAAGGTAATGTTGCCAAAACAAACACTACCAATAAACAAGGTATAGGTGACAATCATGTGATAGGTTACACACTTTAGGTGACATGTTTGTACATCACTTATAATCCCTATAGACCTGCATAAATAGATGACGTACATTTTAGCATATTTGAAAGGGTTACATACTTTAGGTGACATACATGTAAATCACTGGTAGTATGTATAATATGCATAACATAGATGACAAACATTTTATGATACTTGAAAGGGTTACACCCTATAGGTGACATACATTTGATTCACCTATGTTCTAATGGGGGTTTACCATATAGGTGACATGTATATGAGTCACATGTTATCTATAAGAGGATATATTATTTGGGTGACATGCATCTCTATCACCAAACTTTTAGGTGACATACATACATTTTACCTAACCTTTAGGTGACAAACATGTCAGACATCCAAAATCTCTCAACTAGCAATAACCATCAATAGTTTGCTCAATGCAGTTGTGTGGGGATATATCAATACATTTATTTGAGATATATTTTTTTTGAAAGTCATTCTAAGTCATTTTGAGTCATTTACAAAGGGGTATTGTCATGAAAATCTTCCCCAAACTCATACACGTCTCTTTTGTTATCATTAGAAGGCTAACAGACAGTTGCCTTGTGATACACGTCATTTAGCACACCAATTCACTAAGATAATTATCCTAGATTTTATCTTTTTTTTACTTTCAGATTAAAGCCAGTATAGAAGGGTCGATCCCACTGACAACTTTTTACGATCGCTTCTTGAATCCTGATTGATTTTTGAACTTTATTTCTTTTTGAAGGTTTTTTTAATATTTGAACAAGAAATAAATTTTGTGATTTGGAGGGTGATTACACTGGAACAAGAATGTAAGTTGCAATTGAAATAAAAGATTATAGTAACAAGGAACTGAAAAGATTACACTAGCACAAGGAAAGAAGATTGTTAGTAAAATAAAAATTATTATCTAAGGACAAGAGTTAAAGTGCAAGAAATGAAAGAAGGTGATAATGAAAGAAGGAGATTCAAAACAGGAATTTGAAGGAAATGAATTGAATTAGAAGGGAAAGGCACTGAGACTTAAGGGTTTCACCACCTTAGCCAAAGTGAAAACAAGATCGAAGAAACACACGACAAGCAAGATAAAAGAAGGCATGTGAATCATTCAAAAATGAAACACAAGAAATGAAATACACATGAATCCATTGGTCCTGGCATTCACATATCCTAGTCTATCATCCTAAAGGGGAATTTTCCATAGTCATATCAAAATCCCCATGCATTTGTTTTTATTGTTCTAAATCTCGGTTGCCACATTCACATCCACCGAGATGAACACATGATAAAAATGATTAATTACTATGTTAAAATCGACGATCTCTAAACCAATAACCATCCATATAAAAAGGGTGTATAAAACATTGATCTAATAAACACATGGATAAGGGGCTACTCCCCTAGACTCAATAGAAAAACTACTCACTAGCCATGGTCAGGAATGGAGAAATAAGGGGAAGAAGATAGGAAGCCATAGAGGAGAAGGTCAGAATCTCCAAAAAGACCAAGTTGGTGATAATGAAATGGCTTGCTCTCTTAATCCCCCATTCCAAGAGGATGAATAAGAAGTAAGAACAAGAAACAACGAGACATCCACATCCTGATACTAAGAATAGAATTTTATTGTAGAATGAAAATTACACAACTATGATTTGAAAGTAACAAAGCTTAATTAGAAGTTGCAAGTACAAAATCTAGGATCCTTTTCTTAGTGGATTCCCCCCTTCTTTTATAAGGGAAGGAGGGGTGGAAACCCTAAAAGGGGGGAGAAACAAATGGGAGAGGCGGTTGTTGACTTGTGTTGTTCGTGACCCATAAGACAATTGTCTCATTTGGCTGAAATGCCCCTCTCGCTTGTGACATGGCATGGTTGGAGGGGAAGAAGTCAAAACCCTAATGGAAGGGGTGGTAGTGCCTTTTGATTTGATTTGTTGGTCTTGAATAATTTTGTGGACCGACCATCTGAGTGGGAGAAGCTCATCTCACACCACTGCATGGGTTGATCAAGGTTTGAAAATCCTGATATGGCTCGCGGAGGTCCTCTTTGTCTAACTTGGTGTTTAGGTTGGCTCAAGATGACCGTCTAGGCCCTGTGAGCTGAGCATCTTATGCTGCAAGATGGTTTCCTAGTAAGTGGAGTGCTACAAATTATTTATTAAGGTGAAGGTTGAGTCGAGGACCTGGCACAACATAGTCATCTAGCTCTGGAAACAAACTGACCATCAAGTGCTACAAGATTGTCGTCTCATGTGCTCAGAAGGTTAAAATTTTGCTTTGAAGGAAAAACCTATAAAAGTGTGATGGGTAAGATCAATTTTTCCACAAATAATAAAAAAGTAGGTAAATTACAAATTGTCTTAGAAATTACTAAGAAAGAGATCAGTTCTTATAAATAAAAGACTATGAAATTTATTCAAAAAATAGATGAATATGCATTCACCATCTTGCGAGAAAAATTTCTCCTTGACAACAGCTTGTATAGACCACCCACCCTTGCAACAATTATTACAAATGGGTAGTGGCTGCCACAAGCACTCAATAAATTGTGCTCCTATCATCCTCAAACTCATACATGTCTCCTTTATGAATAGTCAAGAAGATAGTACATATATACAGTTATGTGATCAAAGTATTTACATTAACTTGTTGTGAGGGGACCCTACCACTATATGGGTTGTAACTCATCCTAGAAGCATTTAGACAGACTTTTTATTAGAGGACATTGTAATGATATGGGGCCTAGGTCTTTGCAAATGCATTTTGGGGGACTTTTTGTGAGATAACATTCTCAGGATACGGGTCATGGATCCTTGCAGATGCATTTTTAGAGACATGTTGTGAGAGGAAATTGTCATGATATGGGCCTCAACTCCTCACAAATACATTTCAAGGGATTTTTTGTGAGAGGACATTGTCATGACATGGGTCATGGCTCCTCTCAAATGCATTTTTTGGGGTATATCAATACTTTTTTTGACAATAAAAAAGGAGATGTGTGAGTGAAATTGTTGTTGAGAGTGATTCTAAATCATTGTAAGTCATTATGTGGGTCATTTATAAAGAGATGTTTCCATGACAATCATCCCCAAACTCATACATGTCTTATTTTATCATTATAAGGCTAATGGGCCTTTTGTATTGTGAGGCAAATTACTCTTTGGAAGTGACTTGCATAGACCACCCACCCCCAGTAGCAATTCATACAAATGAGTAGTAGTTGTCGCAAGAACTCATACCAGTCTTGCTCCAATCATCCCCGAAATCATACACATCTCCTTTACAAATAGCAAAGAGGACAATACATTTATACTTGCCTCTAGGAACTTGTTGTGAGAGGACATTGTCATGATATGGACCCTAGATCCTCCCAAAAACATTTTCACAGACTTGTTGTGAGAGGACATTGTCATGATATGGGCTATGGATCCTCACAAATGCATTTCATGGCACTTGTTGTGAGAGAACATTGTCATGATATGGGCTCGTCTCCTCACAACTACATTTTTAGGGAGTTACTATGAGAGGATAATGTCATGATATGGGCCACAACTCCTCACAAATGCATTTCAAAAGATTTGTTGTGATAGGATATTGTCATGATATGGGCAATAGCTCGTCCCAAATGCATTTTGAAGGACTTATTATGAGAGTTCACTCTCATGATATGGGCACTGGCTACTCCCATATGCATTTCTAGGGACCTGTCGTGAGAGGGTACTGTCACAATATTCCTCCCAAATGCTTATTCAGGGAAGTATTATTAGATGACATTGTCATGATGTGTACCATGGCACCTGATCAATGCATTTCTAGGGACTTGGTGTGAGAGGAAAGTGTCACGATATGTGGGTCATGGTTCCTCAAAAATGCATTTTGATGGATTTTTTATGAGAGGAAGCTCTCATGATGTGGGCCTTGACTCCTCAAAAATGCTTTTTTAGGGAGTTTCGGTGAGAGGACATTTTCAAGATATACCTTCAAAATGCATTTCTAAAGAATTACTATGAGAGAATATTGTCATGATATGTTCCGTGGTGCCTGAAAAATGCATTTCTAGGGATTTTGTGTGAGATGATAGTGTCATGATATGGGACATGGATCCTGATAAATGCATTTCCAAGAAGTTTTGGTAAGAGGAAACTCTCATGATGTTGGCTTTGACTCCTCACAAATTCATTTTCAAGGAGTGTATGTGAGAGGAAGTTGTCATGATATGGGTCATGGTGAGTGATACAACCAAGAAAGTGAGAACGACATCCCTGCAAGCAAGCATTGCAAGCCCAAATAGAAAGAGTTTCAAGCACTATCTCTATTTTATTCTACTTTCACACAGCCTTTATCCGTCGATCATCATCCTCCAAAGTTAGGAAAAGATCACTTGGTATTTTCTTTCTTTTCTCGAGCATCTTACTCGATGCAAGTTATAAGTTCATTTGTAAAACGTACCTCTAATTGGAAGATTTGGGAGAAATTCCTAATCTAAAAGAGGGGCCATGGATTACAAAGCTTTCTACTTTTATGGTGAGGTCACTAAACTTAAAAAATATATAAGACAAATGAACCTTCTATCAATCTAATTCTTAAAAATTATAATGTTTTATCTATAAAAGGAAATCAAAGGAACTTTAGGCTAATGATGTTTATCTTAATATTTACAGACTCACTGTGATAGGATAATGTCATGATAAGAGATCCAACTCTAACAAATGCATTTTCATGGACTTGTTGTGAGATGACATTGTCACAATATGGGCCCAACTCCTTACAAATGTTTTTCAAGCGACTTGCTATGAGAGGGCATTTCCATGATATGGGCAATGGATCCTCCCAGTTGCATATATGTGAATATATCAGTACATCTAATTGATAATCAATAAAGGAGATATGTAAGATAAATTGTTGTCAGGAATCATCAAAGTCAATGTAAGTCATTCTAAGGTTCAATAGGAAAGAAATATTGGCATGACGATCGTTCCTAATCTCATACACACATCTTTTGTGATCATTCTATAGTTGATAGTACTTTGTCTTGCAAGGAAAATTGCTCCTTGGCAGTGTCTTGCAAAGACCACCCACCCAAATGGGTTGTGGCTTCTGTAAGAACCCGAATGACCATGCTCCAATTTCTACCAAACTCATACATGTTTCCTTTAGGAACAACCAATAGGACAACACATATATACATGTATCCAACCAAAGCATTTCTAGAGACTTTCTGTGAGAGGGTACTATCATGATACGAGA